>JABSNV010001101.1:0-600000 GCA_024085815.1 Flaveria linearis
AACACTTGTACCTCTTGTAATCTTCCTCGTCTCTTCCTGGTTGTAGTGGCCTTCTCATCAGTTAACCTGAAGGCCCATTGAAGCTCTCCGAGCTTCAACATATCAGTCACGGCTGTATCTGCCCCTACCCTGTTCTCCGTCCCTCCGACTCCCACTGAAACAAACTGCCAGACCCTGGAATACCTTGAGAACAAATACTCCATATTTAGCAAGTAATCCTCTGAAGAGATTTTATCAGATGGAATATTAGTTCTTTCAACCCACTGTTGTCTAGGAGCTGTAACTGAAGCACAACCTGTACTCCCACTGCCACGAAATCCTTTAAACTGGTTTTCCTGAACTCTTCCATGCATATTCACTTTGAATCTTTCCTGCGACTCTAGGTTTCTTACTTGCAAAGCAAACCTTCTTCTGCCCACGAGATTCTGTGAATTGGATTTTAGTCTTTTGCTGAACTGGAACATCACTTCCTTCAGATGGTAAACTGACCATATACAATGAACCCATTTTCTTTCCACGAGCGATGACAAGATTCTCTTTAACAACTTTCCGCTGCTTATTCCCGAACTTAACCTCATGTCCCTGTTCATCCACTGACCGACAGAGATTCAACTGTTTCTTCAAATCAGGAATCACCCTAACATCTTTCAAAGTCCATGAACCAGCTGAAGTAACTAAATCCATGTCACCCCATGCTCTAACATCAAGAACATCATTGTTCGCCAGTCTTACCTACCAAAATCACTTTCTTTTAGATTCTGCAATTCTTTGCTGCTGTGGGTAGCATGAAACGAAGCTCCAGATCCATGACCCATGAATCCACACTACTCTCCACGCTACAGATTAAAGCATCATCATCTGAGTAATCTGCTGCAGTGTTGACTTCTTTTTGATCATTCGGACACTGATTCCTGAAATCTCCCACCTGTTTACAGTTCCAACATGTCACATCATTTCGAGCCCTAGACTGACTCCTTTTCCTGTTCTTGCTCCCACTACCTCTGTTATTCTTTCTTCCTCTGCCAACATTCAGTAATTCACTTGATGTTTCACCTGAATTTCTTCGTCTGGTCTTCGCTCATAACAATATCCCGGACCCCATTTAAAGTGAACGTGCTGGTGGAACTAGTAATCGCTGTAACAGTACCAGCCCAACTATTAGGCAATGATGATAACAGTAGTAGAGCCTGAACCTCATCCTCGAATTTGATACCAACTGACCCAAGTCTTGACAAATCGAGTTCAAGTTGTTAATGTGCATTAAAATTGAACTTCCCTCTTTCATCTTTGTATTAACCAGCTCTCGAATCAAGAAAACTTTATTTGCGGCGAAGGCTTCTCATACATATTAGCTAACGCATCCATGATATCTTTTGCTGTAGTTTCCTTCAGAATGTTAAACGCAACATCCTTTGTCAGCGATAACCTAATAACAGCCTTGGCCTTTTTATCTAAAGTTTTCCACTCAGTTTGTTCCATCTTTTCTGGTTTATCACCCAAAACAACATCCAAGTCTTTCTGAACAAGCAAATCCTCCATTTGCATTTTCCACCAACCAAAGTCGTATCCATTAAACTTCTCAATCTGAAGTTTTCCGCTCTCAGCCATTATCTCAACCTGGTTTGTTTACTAATCGAGTCAAGACTGAAAGTAGTGTCAAACACAACTATGGTCGGCTGCCTGAACTTGAGTGTTCAATTGAACACTACCCATTTTTTTCAGTCTCAAAAATAGTAAATAGACGAGTTTAACAATATACGTGAGTCACGACTCTGGATCTTGGTCACTGTTGTTCCTTTCTGATTGAATGGCGACAAACACAACACAGTGTCTGTTGGTGTAACAATAATGATGGACACCCCTTTTATTTTATTATCTTCTTGATAGAAACAAAGATGCTTTCCTTCTTGAACTACGTGAACAAAAAAAACTGCACTTCTTTTTTTTTTTTATAACGTGGGCAAGAAGTCAAAAGAAGAATTACTTTGCTTTTATTTTCTTGGTCGATGAAACCAAAAAGAGCCTGTTGCTTTTAAAAAAACAAAATAACAATTGCTTTCTTTTGCTCGATCGAAGAAAAAACACATTTAGGGACTGCAACCGACTGGGTTTATGGCGGTGAGGCTTCCGATTCTTGAAACCCTATATCGCTACTTCTCTCGCGATTCGTGTTTTTTTTTTTGTGTGTGTAACGAGCCGTAGCTCTGATACCACTTGTTAGGGATCCGGGTTTAGATCGACACACAAACACAATCAAACTGCGAGAGAAAATAATAACAAAGATGAAGACGCGAGATTTAACGTGGTTCGATCGATGTGACCTACGTCCACGGGCTGCAACCAGGAAAAAACTTTTATTGCTTTCTGCCTCACTCGTGAGGAATTACAAGTACAATACACAATATAAATAGGCAAAATTAGGGTTGACAACTTAATCCCCAAGAAAACCTTAATGGGCTAAAATTAATAAAACAGGCCAGGTAATTAATTTAATTATATGCCACTAAGTTGTCTTTTAACCCGAGCCCAAATCAAGACTCCACAAACCCAACAAAACTGAGAGGAAGGGCTTATAAGTTGAAATAATCCCTGAGAGAAGGAACTAGAAGTTTGAACAATCCAAGGAAATTGCAAGAAGAGGAGCTTAAGTAAAGCCCTACACAAACACTTACAATTTTCATCTCTAAGCTTCAATGGATGTATAAATCCTACCTTAGTTATCAATTACATAAAGATATATCAGGTATGATAGTCTCTTATGAACTGAATGTTCATATATAGGTCACAGAAAACAAGATAGAACTCAATGAACATTAAAAGTGATTTTCTTGAATAACTTAGTCAACGTACAAAGGTGTACAGCTACACAAGCTATGTAACCATAAACAGCATTACCTACTCTTTTTATCTCTAAGTCTAAGTACAACTATACAAGGTCTATGTACAACAATGAAGTTGCCTTACATATTGCCACTAACCAAATCTTCCATGAGAAGAGAAATCATGTTGGAAATTGATCAATCGCTTCGTCAAAAGAGCTCATTATTAGTTCAATGTAACTGAGTTTGTCAAGTCTAAAGATCAACTAGCACATGTGTATAAAAACTCTGGGAGGAAATGAAGCGAGGACAAAGAGAGATGGAGCTTAGAAGCTGATGGAGATGAAGCTTGAAGGGGAATGAGAAAGGGAAAAAAAAACCATACCTATCAAATGTCACTCATAGCAGAGGTATTGGTAGTTCTAGGACAATGACATGAGAGGAAACCTTTGCCCTATCTCAAGGGATAGAGAAGCTACTATCGATGAGACCCCAACTCTAAAAGACTTTTTCTTGACATGGACAGCATACAGCATACAACATACAGTTACAGTATAGTAGTCTAGGTACACATAAAACATGAACCCTATAAGAGTACTAATGATGATAATATTTTCCTATAGCTAGAAATAAGTGTCGAGTGAACTATAGAAGCAATAGACACTAACCCCCCCTGATACAACCAATACGCTACCCAAGAAACATCTATATTCCAAGATAAATGCTAAGGCAAAGCTAATGCTAAGGCTAAGGCAAGACTCAAGCTAAGGCTAAAGCAAAGTTAGGCTAAGGCTAACTCTAAAGCCAAGTTTAAGAAGGATACATTCCCTAACCTTAATCCACGTCTCCACAAACTCCTATCTCTGATCAAGTTGGAAACCAAGGATATTTAAGCAAAGTTGAGAGGGGACTCTTGAGTTTAACAATGCAGTTTTAAGTTAGAAAATGAAAAATAAATTTTAAAGTTGTTGAGTGCTGAAATATGATTTGAAGGTGAGTATTGAAATACAATTGAATGCCGTTTAGTGTTGAAAATTTGAAATACAACTTGATAAGTCGAGTGTTGAAAATAGTCTAAATACAATTTAAAGTTTTTGATTGTTGAAATACAAATTGAAGTTGTAGAGAAATGACATGCAATTTGTCATGATGTTGATACAAATTACTGTTATACTTCAGGGGTAAGAACTTTGTGCTTAGATATGAAGGTTCTTTTAAAAGCAGCAATTCCCATTGCCTTGTTCTTAAGAATGCTGCACATCACAGGCCTAAGGTAACCCCTAGTCATCTGTTTTAATAACAATTGGTGAGCACTATGCTACTAATATGCTTCATTTATTATTAAGTTTAGGTTTTGGAAAGAAAATAGATGTTTTTCAGCTCAGGTGGTATGGCTACTGTTTGTCAGAGTACTTGCTAGTCTTCACACATTAATATTAAGTTTCTGTTAACTGGAATCGTTGTTTACTACGTTTGCAAAATGAGCCTGTTTTTTTTCTATGTACTTGCATATAATTATTTTGATTTTTTGGTTCAGGAGTAGCTCAAAGAGATGTTAAGCTCGAAAATTCCTTCCTCCACGTAAGGTCTATAAGGATTATATCTCATAAGCTTCAACCTTCCATCGTAAATAATGCTTTACCTGTCATGTGTACGCTGAATTCCCATCGCTTATTATTAGGCTTCATCTCTGATTCTGTTCATTGTCACCCTCTAAATCATTTGATGTCGCCAATAATCATTGTTACGCGATGATAATTACTAGACTTCATTTTGTTGTAGTTACTCACTGTTTAATAATTCATTTACAGTTATAATTAGACTTCATCCTGGAATTTATATTTTGATTTAGTTTGTAAACTAAGCTTTAATGTTGATAATTATAATTATGGTTTATTATCAATTCTTACAATTTATTATATATAAGCCCAAACCTGTTTGGTTGGTTTGGTTTTGTTTTGGCGTAGCGAGTTTAAACCATTGCTACATTGTGTTGGGACTGTGGAGTCTTCGCAAGGCATTTGGGTAGCCAGCCCTAATTGTCTTTTGACTGAATTTACGGCAGGTTGCCGTATTTTAGATTTCTTGTTCTTAAAGTTATTTACCTAATCTAAATGTTATATATAGATGATAGGTCATTGTAATTCTCTTGAGCACCTGAATAATAAGTAAAACTAGTTCCAGGCGTGCACGTGGGTCGGATTAGACAATACCACGTAAAATCTTGTGTTCTTTACGTTTCTACAGTTTGTGGTTGTGTGTGCACCTCTGTGTTCTTATAAACTGCCTATTCTATCCACCAGTTTGTGACTAACAATACGATTTCAATGTTTCAAAAGAATACATTACTTTATTGCAATGTCTATTTTAACTCTTGATTATAGCTCTTATTTAAGTTAGAGCCATGTATTAACCTAGTTCTGATAACATGCCCCATAGTCACATGGTTGTTTCAATTAAATTGAAAGTTATACACCAAAAGTTGTTTCAATATCTATCCAAAAGTCTCATGAGTTGTTTCAACTTTATCTAGAATAATAAAACATTGGAGTGAAATTGAAACTATATATGAAACTTTTGGAGGTAAATTGATGTTTTTAATCTTTTGGAGGAAAATAGTTACTTTAGTCAAATCTTAGGAAGCAAAATTAAAAGTAATTTCAAACTAAATTTAAATGAAAAATAGGAAGGGGGGGGGGGTATGTATGTGTATTCATACATGAATGATTGAAGGTATGATTACTAAAAACACTAAATGTAATAAGTTTTAGTAAAAGACAGGATTGTGAAGTTGGTCTACCAACGATCCAGAGCAAAACCTAATTTGGGGGGGGGGGGGGTATGTATGTGTATTCATACATTAATGATTGAAGGTATGATTACTAAAAACACTAAATGTAATAAGTTTTAGTAAAAGAAAGGATTGTGAAGTTGGTCTACCAATGATCCAAAGCAATACCCAAAAGCTAAAGGGTATAAGTTATCAAAGATCCATACTAATGGGTGACCCCAATAATTTATACACCAGGGGTTGGGGTAAGTGTGGTAGAGCTGGTCATGCTCAATTTATCAATCCTAATAGTGCCATAGAGAAGACACATAGATAAAAAGAATTTACTTATTAAAGAGTTCTAACATAGTGCACAATTATCATAGTACTTCTAGCTCATCATGCAATGATGTATGAGATTACATACCTTGTCTGCATATAACAAAGCAAGAATTTCCTCATAATTTTTTGGATGCTTGTAGAAAGAATCCAGGGATACTTCAGCAACATCTTACCGAACTCTATATCCTCTCCATACACCTAAAACTGGTATTGATAAGTGACTTCATCGGCAACAACAAAATATTGAAAACATTACATTGTAACAACAATTATAAACCCTTTATAATCATAAATTGTTTCCTGTGGTCATAGAAAGGAACTACATTTACAGAAATAAGATAGATAAATAATTGCCTTTAATAAAGTTCTCCTAAGAGTAAAATGTTTTCAAGGTTTTAAAAGATGCTTCATGGTTGAAAAAAGTGTCAGGCTTCCCTATCTGCCTTAAAGGTTTGGAAGATGCTTTACATTGAGAAAAAAGATCATGTGAGGCTTATAAAACTTTGGCTGACTATTCTTTCCGTTACTATAATTCAAAAAGAAGGAACTTGGAAAATTTGGTAGGTGTTGACCGAAAAAGCACCATGTAGAACCTATTAATTTTTTTAAGTTGTACAAGGTGTCATGGAAGCTTTGGTCGCATTGCTTAGAAATAAAGAGTGAGCGGCGGATGTCACAACAACAATTTTCATGTTTCATATGAAGAAGGGTCTTTAATGGAAGCAATTAATTGGAGATCTTAGTGTTGTAAAAAACGCTAAACGCTAGTCGGGTGGTGGGGGACCGACTAGTGATTAATCAGGTTTAATCGGTTCGGACTTTTATAGATAATTTTCAAATACACACACATATTTTTAAACGTAACTTCTACCAAAAAAGTTTAGTTTAATATATATACAAATACATATGGCCAGAAATTTCAATTTTTCACCGGATTTTTTTGACTTCCCCATAATCTCGCCAGAATCCCAACAGATTCTAGACAAATGCCGATTAAGAGCCGACTAGGGCTGATTATTCCCGACGTTGACTTGTGTTGACTGATTAACGATTTGAGGCGCCGGTCAGAGAAAAATCAAAGCGGGGAGGTCTCGATCTCTGACTAGCCGCCGATTAATCAGCCGACTAGTCCGATTTTTACAACATTGGGTGGTCTACTAATGGTGCAAAAACACGAAATTAGCTGAAGTAGCAAAAAAGGTCTTGTTGCAACCTATAAGTAGTTCTTCAGCCAAAAGAAATTGGAGCACCTGTTCCTACGTTCATAGTGTGAAGGGAATTAGCTTAACTCCCGGGTTGTTAGCCTGTACTTTGATGAGTGTATTTTCACCCAATACGATTCAGTCGATACAGAGTCTCTCCACGTGTAGAGCAGGGCATGTAAAAGGACGGACAAACTTGTTTACGCTCATTCGAATATCCACCTAAAGTCAAGGTTTTCATAAGAATATAAAGGACACCACAAGAAATGAGAGATGAATTATGAATCTACAAACTTGAAAAGCTTAAGGCTAGAAGATATGGTATGGAAAGATCTAGAGAAGGATGAAGAAAACGATAATGGCAAAGGAAAACAAAAGGTGAACTAAATTTATGACATGCCTGTTTGAGTACTTTTAAGTTTTATAATTTGTCTTTTAAGTTTTAAGTTATGTAACTTGTTTTGACCTTTGAAGTAACTATTTTGAAGTTTGAAGTCTTGAATTTATTATGAAATTAATGTAGAAAAATAGCACAAAGTTTAACTTGTAAATTGTACCATATTATATGGTACATTGTACCGGAGCGAACCGAAATGAGCCTTCCCCCCTCGTATTGAATTTTAGGGACCAAGCAAATTGCGATTCCATTCCACGTACCCGTACCAAAGCGTGTCGTGAACCATGTGACTATGGTCAAAGTACCTTCCCAAATTTCTTGAGTTTGAGATTCTTCGTCATCTCCATGTTGTGAGTGACATGGAATGAGACCCCAGAATTCAAACCCATAAATTTACAACACTCTCCACGCTACAAATCAGAGCATCATCTTAGACTTTTGCAGTGACATTCACCTGCTTAGCTTATGGGCACTGATTTATAAAGTGTCCGGCTTGAAATTCCATCATACCCATCTTTACGATTCCCAGACTGGGTCATGCCACCCTAACATTCAACAAACACAATGGTGGTTACGGGCCTGAACTTAACGAATGTTTTATTGAACATTGTCAAAGAAATGATCTTTACTACAACGGCGAAACAATTAACGGCTGCTAATCTGGTGGCTTCTAGTCGGTCGGCAGTGAGTGGTGGTGTGGTGGCATTGTGGTGGTGGTGACAGGCTGCTGCGATTGTTTCCGCATATGCTCTACTGGAGTTCTCAATTACACACAAACTCAAATGCACAAAAACAAAACTATAAAAAAATAACACAAGAATTTATAGTGGTTAGTCCTAACCGACCTACGTCCATGTTGCAATAGAATATTTAATTACTTTGGGGGTTGTGAGAATTACAAATGCCTAGACCTCTATTTATAATACTTGATTTTGTGTTTATAGCTTTGCAAACAAGAAAGCTTGGTATATGACAATCAGCCAGGTATACCCCTTTGAATTAGAGTTGGCCAATCTGGAGCCAATTACCCGTCTTGGCCCGAAGCTTCCACATAACCCAACACAATCCAGAAAACAAAGCATCGTCCCGTCATTATGATACTCATGATGACTCTCTAAAGAATCAACAAGCCTTTGGACTAGCAGTATCAAATGTATAAGGCACCCCCCATCAATCTTAACAATGTCAAGATGAAGGTGGGTGTGTTTTCTTTTAAAAAGGATGAGTTTCAAATGAAAATATAAGAACTGTTGGAAGAATACAGAACTCCTTGAAAATCCCGAGAAATTAGTACATAAGATATTTGTATAGATATAGTAGAGAACATTCTAGAATAGCGTAATAAGGACCACATTCTTCTCAAGGAACCTTGAAATCACTTATAAAACTCTCTAGTAAAATGTTCTCAAGTAAATAAGTAATATAGAGCACTCTTGTGTTTAAATTAACTATGTGATCCTCTATAACTCGTGTGAATCTACACACGTATCGGGGATAAAGTTGAACTTAAAAGAGACTAGGTGTTGCATTGAAGCATGGAGATAAGTCCATGGCACTAAGAAAGCCAATTGTATACATGCTACTAACATCATACCTTTGCAAAAACTTGCCTTCTTGGTTTAATGTCTTTCTCGATGTCGTAGAAAAGTATTGGAGGGTACAACAAAAGAACATTTCTTACGCAATCCTTAGGGACTCCAATATATTCAAGGAAATCAACCACCGGCTTCATATTGAACTCTACAGACAGCAAAAGAAGTCTAGGAAATGATTCTATTAGGTAGCGGAAAGACCCGTCTCCAGATTCCAACAAACCTAAACCACCACCCTCGCTTGAATCTACATGAAAAATAGAATTAACAAAGCAATGAGATGGCAAACCAAACACAAACGACCAGTAAAATTTATAACTTGTACATATGAGCATCACCTTCTCAAGAAATGATAAGGTGTGCTGCAAATCATCATCAATGGATATTGACAAGTGCATCATCATTCGGCAAGCATTTCTGGCAATTGGCATTTTCCCATCCGCATCTGAAAAGAAAATTTCTTTCACATACTTGACCTACAAGCAAAATGCCAAACAATAAACAACTTTACGAGCGGTGTAAAAATAGTTGAAGGCAAATTCAATAATGTGGCTATTTACGCTCATGTTATGGTTATATTTTAGCATCTAAGCAAAAATGAGTTGCCCAAAACAGATTGATAAAATATCCTTTCTAATAAAGAGTAAAAGATTGGAAGTAGACTTGTCAGCATGAGTGAAAGTAAGGAACACTTTGAGAGAAAAGCAGCAGTCCTAACATTTTAGTAAATGCATACCGTAGCAGTAACAGGTTGTATGAAAGTAAGTGAGAGAAGTAGTAATACCTTGTGGAGGAGGTCAGGAGGAGTGTGAGCAGAGAGATAACGGGCGATATGCATAGCGGAAGGCAGAGGAAGACCGACCATGCACTCCAATACAGGAACCAGCCCCTTGTCCCCCTTCTGCTTTCCCATCTCAAAAACTTTCTTCTTGTAACTGGACATAGATGAAGAGCTGGTGGACTGGAAGAGTTCATCCAGCTCCCGAACGCTGTCCATCAACATTTCCACATACCTGGGTGACTTCACAGCGATTTCCATAGATTCCTCCTCCGAAACTCCTGTTTCCTGTAGAATATCCGATACAGCCTCTATTGCTGCTGCTTGTTTTTGCTTCTCGTCTTCACTACCATCGCTAGCAGTAGAAGAGAAGTAGAGCGGGCGGCATGGGGATCGATGGTGAAGATAATCAACCACGGAACGCAAATGAACTGGGGAGGATAGCATGAAACAACGACGAAGATTACGAGAGTCGTCGTTAGGAAAGACCAACCGATTTCTTGGAGCCTGAAAGAGGGATGCAACCGGTATATCTACTATGGACAACGACATCGGCTTCCCTATCTCCCGATCTGCTCTGTTTCGTTTCCTTACTTAGATAACAATAATAGGAATGCAGCTTTTATTCAGTTAAATCACCGTCGAACCAAAGACTTCAAGCGACGGTGACCTCAATTTGGCGACTTTGATGAAGACGAAGATGATCGATTTGACGACTTCTAGCCAGAGACATCGAGGTTCCACAAACGATGGGAAATCCTAGTTCCAGTTTACAGATGACGATAAAGTGGGTGTTTGGGAGTGCTTTTTTTACTGACTTTTTAACTTATTAACTTTTGAAAAGTTAAAAAGTCATTTTATAGTATTTGGGAATATTATGATTGTGAGGGAAATAAGTTAATAAGTCACTCCATACTAACTTATTAACTTATTGAAAAAGTCAATAAGTCAAAAGTTGTTTTAAAAGCAATCCCAACACCCCCTTCGATGATGAAATCCCTAGGTGGGCGTTGGGTAAGCTTTTAAGAGGCACTGGGAAAAAACAAAAATACCCTCCAAAAGTAAGTCAAAAAAAGTAAGTCAAAAATTCTTACTTATTAAACTTTTGAAGGTATATTTTGATCTTTTCATCTTTAAAAAAACCAAAAATCATTTTAAAGGTTATCCAAACACCCCCTAGTTTAGGGTTTCATATGACAAATAAACGAGGGAATATTTTGACAAGGGTGGTATAGAATTTAAGGTGTGTTTTGAGATTGTTTTGAAAATAACTTATTTACTTATTGATTTTTTTAATAAGTTAATAAATTAGTATGAAGTGATTTATTAACTTATTTTTCTCACAACCATCACATTATCAAACATTATAAAATGACTTTATTAATCTTTTTAAAAGTTAATAAGTTAAAAAGCAAGTAAAAAAACACTATCAAACACCTACTTAAACATTCTAATCTCTTTACTAAATTTAGAGTTAGTTACGTGATTGCTAGCTGTGATACACTCATATTAGAGAACTGATATTTACTTTTGAAATGTTCTTTAGTTTTCTCAGTTAAATAAATATAAAAAGACTAAAATAACATTTATTATTGAATTAAATAATTATTCAACGATATGACATTAAAAGAAATTAAAGAGAACGGGTCCCATCACCTTCCTCTTCTCCTTCCCTCCATCTTCCTTTCACTTTAGTCTCTATCCCTCTTCGTGTATATCCCATCACCTTCACCCACCACCACTACCGACCACCATCATTGTAACCACCGTCGACTGCTGACCACCATCACCGTAACCACCATGACCATCTTATCACTCTACTTTTTTATGTTCATATATATTTGGGATTAATTGAATTAGGTTTGTAAACTTGTGTGATTTGGTCCTAACGGGCATCTTAGGTTTATAATAGGGTGTTCATTAGATCGGATAACAGATTATTCTGATCGGATTATTTGGATTTAATATTTTTATTATCCTATCCAAATCCGATCCGATTTAAATAAGGATATCTGTATCCAATATAAAGAATTCAATTCGGATCAGATTCGGATAGATCTGAATAATCCGAATACTCCAAATAACAAATTTTCCTTTTTTTCTAATTTTTTAGCTAATTTTTTTTTCTTAACATTTTATAAGTTTAAAATCATAATAAAAGATATAAAACTATAAAAGTATAAATTTGACTTGAACACAATTGAAACATATAGGTAATTGTATAAAACCCGAAGATTAGAATCTCTAATTAGAACATCAGACGAGTATTGTATAATTGTTTAAGATAAAAAAATGAAATGTGTCAAGATTCTTGAGTATTGAGTTGAAAATATAATAAGTAGTTGGTTGATAAGTATTGAGCTAGAAATATAGTTGAATTTTTATTCAAACTAATCGGATATCCGAACAATCCGAATAACCCAAATAAAAAAATATGATATCCAAAATCCAAATAAGGAATTCAGATTCAGATGATATCTGATCTGAATATTCGAATAAGGATTCGAATCGGTGTGTATTGATTTGGAGACGGATCAGATATCGGATTTTATTAACACCCCTAATTATAATATCTTATTAGAAACATTAATCTATGTTCTCGAATTGATAAAAACACGTTAGGATTAGATCTATACATTAATTGACTAAAACGCGAACCCGAAAGATTAAAATCTTGACTACTCGAATTAGGAATGAAATATGTGATAACCTAAATATACACCCCAACCTTAACGGCGGAATCGTCGAGATGTGAGGGTTAAGATTTTTCACAGCCACATAACGCTACCATTAAATATAAATATGATTATCATAAGTTTTAAATAAACAATACATCCAAATGTCATAATGCAACAAAATAAACAATGTTCAACATCTAAGATTCAAGATAATTTATTATTTCTTAGGTCCAAATACTAAGGGGTAAACATGCTTCAAAGATATCATCAACCTTGTGCATTTCCTGAAACATGTTAAAAATAAAAGGTCAACTATGAAAGTTGGTGAGTTTCCATGGGTTAAGTATACATAAATATAGCAAAAGATTTACAAGTAGCAATTCACGTTATTGGTTATGCATTATGCAAGTTTATAGAACACATATAGCTACAATCAAACTTGACAAAATACAAGATTATAAGATTAAACGATTAGCTAAGTGTACTTGGTCCCCATAGTGCTCAAGAATACAACACTGGGGCCACCAAATAGGCTTGTCGGACCCATAGATCTATGACGTCGTCAGACTGTGACATCCGTCACCACTAGGTCCGTCTTTTAACGTGTTCGGTGTCACACCCCGACCGACGGCGGAATCATCGGAGCGGACGAGTGAATGATCGATTGTTCATATCACATGGTTGTCTAATAGTGGAAATAATATCAGATTACAAGATAACATACGTTTAACATACACAAATACAACAATTGAAACCACAAATAGTAATTGTCTTTTATTTTGACTAAGTCCGGGTCTCAAATGAGCACGTAGAAGTCCATTATCTTACTTAACCTGAAATAATGTAAAAAGTAACGAGTCAGCTAAAAATTAGCCGGTGAGAAATCACAGTTTTGAATATACATATAGATTGATTGTTTGATTGAATAATCCAATTCACAAGGTAACGTTAAGACTTATATTGCAATAGCAAACCATATAGATAAACCGTCATAATATAAATCCCTTGACTTGACACTTGCATATAATAGACTTGCACACAACACCATAGATTGACTAATTGCCTCTGGCACAATCACCACTCGTAAGTCATATGGGGTGGGTTATCCAAACCAGTAGATCTACCATTTATACTAGGATTGATTGATTGAATTAGGGTTTTACTGTCGTCCAGTTTATCGTAGTATGTTCACATAATTGCAAGTAATAACATAACCTGTCTTGAATTGAATTTAGAATGAAATAACAATAGAATATCATGATTGAATATATTGTATCACATGATTTCCCCCAAACAAGAAATGATATAAAAAGGGGATATGAATACTCACTTGATTGATGAGATTAGAATCTGGATGTGATAGACTAGACACCAATGATTTCCTTATGATTAACCTAAGGAACGGTGCCTCGAATTAGAATAATAGTGATTTAAGAATTTGGGAATGTATTAGGATTCCCATTGGGTTTTTAACTTATTTGGTTTGAATATCTTGAAATACATAAAATGAATTTATTGATAGTAATTATGTTTAGAATTTAATAAAAATGTATAAATACGTATAACCATTTATTTTATTGTTAAAGTGTGGGAAAAACAAATAACTAATTTTTATTAATTAATTATATGGTAATTAATTAAAATTATTTAATTATTTAATTGACTTAAAGAATTGAAAATGATTTGGAACGGTTTAGATATAAAACTTTTTATATCTAATTGAAATAATCATGATTTAAATAATATTACATAAATATTATTTAATCCCATAATTATTTAGTGTTTTTACCCATTATTAAAAGTCTATTTTTATAAGAAAGTAAACTAGTTTTGTTATTTATCTAAAACACTTAATAAAATAAATAAATAAAATGTTAAATAAATTTTAGAAAATAATTATGTGGTTTTAAAAATATTTAATGTCTGTAAAAACATTTTTATACTTTTTAGGATTTCTTCTGAATTTTTTAAAGGCTTAAAAATGCCTAAAAAAATGTGTGAGGTGGCCCGGGGTCGAACCCGGGACCTCAAGGATGGAATTCGAGTGTGAAACCAGTGAACTAAAGGCCTTGGCCGCGTTAGGGAATGGTTTCCACTTCTTTTAAATACAAACAGCAAACCATCCCCAAATCGCCTACAAGCCCTAGTTCGAATCCGATCAAATTGAGGTTCGATTCGATTCTTAATGCATCTGAATTCATGGGGCTTTTGTTCCCCATGAGAAATCGAGTATGTGTGTGTGTTGAATTACCTATATGGTGTTCGATTTGGTGTTGAACTCGTCAAGAATAGGTCGCGGCTTTGAATTTGATCGATGGGTGCTCAAACATTGATTATAATCGAATTAAACTTGACGGAAGCTTCGAATGATGATCCTGATCGAAAGCCCCTTATCAAATTCGATTAAAATCGATCGGAAGTTGGTTTTTAATCGAGTTGCAGGTCGCGACTTCGAGGTGTTCGAATGGTGGTGTTTTTGCTCGTTTGGGATGAGATTGAGAGCTGAGTTTGATTAATTATATGCATATGGTTGTCCACTTTCGATTTCTTTAATTATTTTTGAAGTTGGGTGCTCAATAATGGCCAGAAATTCAGCCGACAATGGTGTGAAAAATTGGAGGAAGAATGGGTCGATGATGGGTGGTGGGGTTGGCTGTGATTTTAAAAAAAAAATACAGAAATGGTCCCTGTGGTTTGGATTGTTTGTCAACTGAAAACATAAGGTTTTTATTCAGTTTCACAAATTACAATTTAACCCTTGATGTTTGAAAGGTTATTATTTTATGTGAAAAGGTTATCATTTTATGTAAAAATATTAGTTATAGGTTATAATTAAACTTATATTTTTATTATTATTCTTTTTATTATTATTATTATTATTAACATCATTATTATTATTATTATTATTGTAATTATTAACATCAACATATTAAATTTGATTGTTTATAAAAATTAACTTTTATTTAAGAAAATACGCGATGTTACAGTCTCCCCTGCTTAAGGAAATTTCGTCCCGAAATTTTAATCACGAGGAGGCTGAAACAAAAAGATGAGGATACTGGGATTTCATTTGGTCCTCACATTCCCAGGTAAATTCTGGGCCACGTTTAGATTCCCAGCGGACTTTGACGATCGGTATTCGGCTGTGTTTGAGTTGTTTGACTTCCCGATCCATAATTTCCACAGTTTCTCAATAAAGTGCATAGATTCATAACCTGGACTTCGTCGAGGGAAATGTGGAGATTTTCATCGGCAAGACATTTCTTGAGATTGGATACATGAAACGTAGAATGAATATTGCTGAACTCTTGGGGTAGTTCAAGCTTGTAGGCCACTTTCCCAATTCGCTCAAGCATTTTGAATGGACCCACGTAACGAGGTGCTAACTTCCCTTTTTTTCCAAAGCGAATCACTCCCTTCCAAGGTGATACCTTAAGAAGTGCGAGATCACCGACATTGTATTCTATGGGCTTACGTCTTTTATCAGCATAATGCTTTTGACGATTTCTAGCAGCGACCAAGTTATCACTGATCTTAGGTTTCCTTTCTGATTTGGGAAGATCTTGAATGTTTCTAGAACTTCGTTCATCAGAAGGTGAGCATGAAGCCACAGATAGATCATAGTGATTCTCTTTTTCTTTCTTGATGCAGTTTGTGTTTTTATTTTTCTGAGGTACACTTTGAAGAACTTTTCGGGTTCTGATGGGGCATCAAAAGAAGAAAATTCATCATCGATTAAGCTGACCACTTTAGTGTTTATCACACTTTCGGCCATATAAGGCCTCAAATGGTGCCATCTGGATGCTAGTATGGTAACTGTTATTGTAAGAGTATTCGATCAACAGAAGATGAGAATCCCACGATCCACTGACATCAATGACACAAGCCCAAAGCATATCCTCGAGGGTTTGTATCGTTCTTTCAGTCTGACCGTCGGTTTGCGGGTGATAGGTTGTGCTAAGATTCAATTGAGTTTCGAGAGATGATTGGAGACTTTTCCAGAAACGAGAGATGAAGCGACCATCACGATCAGAGATAATATCTTTACTTGACAAAAGATTGTTTAGGAAGACTACCATCACGTAAACAGGTTTTGATGATAACTCACAATAAAAGTCGATAAATAAGGAATAAATGGTTTGATGTAGCTAGATCGAGTCAAAACATGAGAATAAAGGAAAAGAAATCGATTTAAGAATTTAAATGTTCCAAGTTGGGAATCAAAATCAACCTAAAACAATCGGGTCTCTTTTCAAGTTTAGAGATCATGCTTTGGCTTGATAGGTCGAAACACTAACATTATTTCACCCTTCAAGTTACTTCATGCTTCTCGTCACTTGATTACAACCTTGGTAAGTTGAAGATCAAGAAATGAGAATAGTCATCAAGGTATGGTTTTCACCCCTAACTTGATGGTGTACTCTCAAGGTATGACCACTAGCTTACCGATCAAAAAGTTCGATCTGAGGATCTTCAGAAATAAGATGAGTTAACTCATCATTAAGGTAAGGGAAATCACTCCTATCTTAACGATAAAGTTTTACAAAAACAAAATATAATAAGATGAACTTCTTCATCAAAATCCAGAATTCACTCCTACTTTGACGAAGTCGTTTCATTTGAGAAAATACAATCCATAAAAATGAAATTATCATCAAGGTATGAATTTCACACCTATCTTGATGATTGAATTTCATAATAACAAGAAAACAATCGAAGATTGACATTTGTCACCAAAGTACGGGTTTCAATCCTATTTTGGTGAGATCATGTCATTTGTGAAATGTAAGTTCCAAAGAGAATAATTGAAGTCAGTCCTCGAGATAAGGAAATCACCCTAATCCAGAGGATGAAATTTCATAAAACACATCATTGGAAACCATTTATTGAAGGGAATAGAGGATCATCACCAAAGTAAGGGAATCACCCCTGTTTTGATGAGTTAGAATCAATTAGGAGGTACGAGTGTTCTTAGTCATAGGTTGACTTGCAAACTCTTGCATCTCCCACGGTGCAAACGGTTCAAAGTTCGAGTTAACAACGAAAAGAAAAGTATCTCAATTAGAAATTTAGAAATTTTCAAATTACATCAATGTAACAAAAGGGAAATCATGATTACAAATCTTGAATTAAATCAGGAAGACGAAATCAAGGACAAGAATTATCCAACACCACATCATTGGTGGCTTGAGCTTGTTGGGCATGGATGTTAAAGCACGTCCTTGAGCCGTAGGAACCGGGATGGCAAGTTGAGGGCATCGATTGCAAAAATGGTTCGGATCACCATATTGATAGCATGCACGACCCTGGGTAATTGCAGGAGGATGTTGGTGGATTGGTGCATTAGTCGGAGCTTTAGCAGCACTCTTGCACACGTTGAATGTATGACCAAGACGACCACAGTTTGTGCATTGACGACACTGAATGTTAGCGGAATGGTGATAATTGCAGTTGTTACACTGCGGATAGGGTCCAGCGTATGGCTTTTTCATCAGCGATTGGTTGTTTACTGCTGGTTAATGAGTTGGAGGGACTTGATTAATTGGCACAGCAGGGGTAATTACAGCAAAGTTTTGAGAATTGGTCTTCCTCTTCTTGTTCTTGAAAGGCTCGGGTTGGTCGGTTTTGATGGTTTCGTTAGGAAGTTTATCGATATTCTTCTTAGATCCTTTCCTGGTTAAAGAACCAGCTTTCACATGATTATCGGTTAACTGTGCAGCCAGCCTAATAGCATCTTCTAGTGTCAAAGGATTTCTTCCTAACACTGTATCCTGAATCTGCATGGTAGTCCACCAATATATTTCTCGATGGCTCGGGAGGTAGGGGTAGCAAGGTGCGGTACCAAAAGGCTCAGTTCGTGAAATCGGTTAGTGTATGCTAGGTTCTCGCCACTGTCTTGGGTTAACTCCTAGAACTCAGCTTCTAGTTTCCGGACTTCATTCCTTGGGCAGAACTCTTTAGTCATGAGCTCCTTAAATTCAGTCCATGACAATGCTAGTGCAGTTTCGGTTCCACGGGTTCGTTTCTCCCCGTTCCACCAAGTAAGTGCGCGTTTCTGGAGAACACTTGTGGCATACAGGACTTTTAGATTTTCAGGGCATTCACTGTTTAGGAATGTGTTCTTGATGCTTTCGATCCACTGTAGTAATCCGGTAGCACCTTCAGTTCCACTGAACTTAGGGGATTACAGGAACTGAAATGCTTATAAGTACAAGTTTGGGGAGGGTTTGGTGCAGTTGGGTTTTGAACAGTATTGTTGCCTTGGTTTAAATGGGTAAACAGAGTTGGAATGACCGCAGCAATCTCACGTGCTACAATAGCAGCAATCTTACGGCCAGAGTTTCCAGATCGTGAACGGATTCGACGAGCAGACATTCTGAAATACCATCAAGATATTTTATGAGAATTGGGTAATATGAGCTATACAGCATGAAAACGACAATCAGGAATTTGGCATAATAACAATGAGATGTTCCGAGTGTAATCGTTTGATTCGTAAATCAAAACGAGTACGTTGACTAACCAAAGTATTAGGTCAACCACAACTTTGTTGAAGACATGCGTACCTATAAGCAGATACTCATCCCGAGGGTTCCCAGGTAAGGTAGACAGATCCATCGGTTGATTTGGATTTATACGAATAACTTGCCTAGACAGAACACCCCGAGATACGGATATCCAACTCTTCCAGCATTGCATGTTTCAAGTTGTAAGACACAGACTTTGATGAATTAGAAAACCACGAATAACGATTCAAAGCTCATTTTGAAAACCGTTTGATTTAGGCACCAATGTCTTGAATATGATTTAAGATTTGTGTGTACATTGATAGGATTCAAAGTATAAGAGGAATCACATAAGGCATATAATCACATAATCAAGTATAAACATATAAAACACATAAAGTCCTATCTAGACATATAAAATACATGAGAGGACTCATTTGTAAAGGTACTTAGTTATAGTCTAGGTCATTCCATTTCTAATAACCTAATTCCCTATAACCATGGCTCTGATACCAATCTGTCACACCCCGACCGACGGCGGAATCATCGGAACGGACGAGGGAATGATTGATTGTTCATATTACATGGTTGTCTAATAGTGGAAATAATATTAAAATCAGATTACAAGATAACATACGTTTAACATACACAAATACAACAATTGAAACCACAAATAGTAATTGTCTTTTATTTTGACTAATGCCAGGTCTTAAATGAGCACGTTGAAGTCCACTATCTTGCTTAACCTGAAATCATGTGAAAAGTAACGAGTCAGCTAAAAATTAGCCGGTGAGTAATCACAGTTTTGAATATACATATAGATTGATTGTTTGATTGAGAATAATCCAATTCACAAGTTAACGTTAAGACTTATATTGCAATAGCAAAGCATATAGATAAACCGTCACAATATAAACCCCTTGACTTGATACTTGCATATAATAGACTTGCACACAACACCATAGATTGACTAATTGCCTCTGGCACAATCACCACTCATAAGCCATATGGGGTGGGTTATCCAAACCAGTAGATCTACCATTGATACCAGGATTGATTGATTGAATTAGGGTTTTACTGTCGTCCAGTTTATCGTAGTATGTTCACATAATTGCAAGTAATAACATAACCTGTCTTGAATTGAATTTAGAATGAAATAACAATAGAATATCATGATTGAATATATTGTATCACATGATTTCCCCCAAACAAGAAATGATATAAAAGAGGATATGAATACTCACTTGATTGATGAGAGTAGAATCTAGATGTGATAGATTAGACACCAATGATTTTCTTATGATTAACCTAAGGAACGGTGCCTCGAATTAGAATAATAATGATTTGAGAATTTGGGAATGTATTAGGATTCCCATTGGGTTTTTAATTTATTTGGTTTGAATATCTTGAAATACATAAAATGAATTATTGATAGTAATTATGTTTAGAATTTAATAAAAATGCATAAATACGTATAACCGTTTGTTTTATTGTGAAAGTGTGGGAAAAACAAATAACTAATTTTTATTAATTAATTATATGGTAATTAATTAAAATTATTTAATTATTTAATTGACTTAAAGAAATGAAAATGATTTGGAACGGTTTAGATATAAAACTTTTTATATCTAATTGAAATAATCATGATTTAAATAATATTACATAAATATTATTTAATCCCATAATTATTTAGTGTTTTTACCCATTATTAAAAGTCTATTTTTATAAGAAAGTAAACTAGTTTTGTTATTTATTTAAAACACTTAATAAAATAAATAAATAAAATGTTAAAATAAATTTCAAAAAATAATTATGTGGTTTAAAAATATTTAATGTCTGTAAAAACATTTTTATAATTTTTAGGATTTTTTCTGAATTTTTTAAAGGCTTAAAAATGCCTAAAAAAATGTGTGAGGTGGCCCGGGGTCGAACCCGGGACCTCAAGGATGGAAGTCGAGTGTGGAACCAGTGAACTAAAGGCCTTGGCCGCGTTAGGGAATGGTTTCCACTTCTTTTAAATACAAACAGCAAACCATCCCCAAATCACCTACAAGCCCTAGTTTGAATCCGATCAAATTGAGGTTCGATTCGATTCTTAATGCATCTGAATTCATGGGGCTTTTGTTCCCCATGAGAAATCGAGTATGTGTGTGTGTCCAATTACCTATATGGTGTTCGATTTGGTGTTGAACTCGTCAAGAATAGGTCGCGGCTTTGAATTTGATCGATGGGTGCTCAAACATTGATTATAATCGAATTAAACTTGAGGGAAGCTTCGAATGATGATCCTGATCGAAAGCCCCTTATCAACCGAAACAAAATTTGGGAACCCGGGGGCAAAGTACGGGGGCTAAACATGTCATTTTGTGGAACTAGAGCTGGGTATAAATACCCCTTAACCAGCCCTAGCCCCCATTCTTACCATCATCTTTATCTTCTTCTTCTCTTCACCTTCTTCACCATTCTAGCACCAAAATCCGTCACGTTTCTTGCGTTTTCACCGGCAAATCTTGGTTATCATCGTGAATACTTACTTCTAGCAGGTAGATAACCTTGTTTGACCCGTTTCTTGCTCGGTTTCACTTCTGCGTTTTCTAGGGTTTCGGGTGCTCGGGTTCATCCGAGCACATGAGGTCGTGTGGGCTTGTATGTTGCGTTTCTGAGTGTGTTTCTTGTTTAGACATGTTAGAATAGGAATTCTGGAGGTTCTTGATGTGTGAAACCCGTGCCCGGAGCAGCTTGACGCTGCTCGGTGCTTCCGTAATCGCGACCTGCTGTACAGGGCGACTGGGCCTTTCAGGCGACTGAGTCGTGCGACTGAGTGAGTCGTGCGACTGAGTCCATGCGTCTGAGTCTATCGTGCGACTGAGTGGTGCGACTGGGGCGATTCGTGCGACAGAGTCCATACGTATGTTTGTGTCGTGCGATAGAATGCATGCGATTAAGAGTGTGTGTGACTGAGTCTGTGCGACTGTGTTTGTGTGCGCCTGTGCGTGAATCGCGTGACTGGAGGTCTGACGCGCGAATGAAGGCTCAATCATGTGAATGAAGCTGATTCGCACGAATGAACGTTGAGTCGCGCGATTGGATGTTGGGTCGTGCGACTGGGTGATGCATGGTACGACTGAATGCTTAGTCGCACGAATGAGGGTTCAATCGTGCGAATGAAGCTGATTCGCACGATTGAGGGTTGTTTCGTGCGAATGGAGTGTCCAGTCGTGCGTCTAGTCCTGCCGTGCAATTGGAGTCATTGTGTGTGAATTCTTCCCGTGTGCGGTGTGTGTTGTTGTGTGATGTTGAGGTGACATCGACACGATTGCCATTGCCAATGACGATCTTTAAGATTAACACTATCAAACTTATTAATGTTACATCAAATGCAATCAACATAACATTTTACAATTAATAACAAACGATTCATAACACAAGTGCTTACTAAATATTTCTCTAACAACAATAGCCCATTCTCACAAATGTTATCGACAATGGCAACGTTACTAGTATCTAGATCAGCATAAGATCTATTGTGTGTGTTTGCGTACAAGTGTTACCCACGACCGAACCGAAACTGCCCGAACCTATTGAACATCATCTTATACTTTATGCTCATTATTAATGCTTGTCAGTAACTGTCAATAGGTGTTTGACTGTTCATAGTATCTGCCTTTGGAACCTTTCATCATTTGTGCTTATCATCGATTCTGTGAGTTTCGTGGCCCCTTTTGATGCTTAAATAACTTTTAAACATTTTCAAACTTGGGGGAAAAGAATGCTCGCTTACTTAACACATTTTCAAGTACCTTCCCTAGTGGAAGTCTGCTGCAACATTTGTGGTTAAATTTATCTTGCTTATCTCGTTGAATGATGCTATTATGATTCATGACTCTATGCTATGTTTCTACCTTGCATGTTACTTGGTGTCTTTACATTACTATGCGCTATTACTTGATGCTATGTGTTGTATGATGTATTTGTGAATGCTATTGACCTTGGATGCTCTCGGCGGTGTGGTTCTTCTTTATGGGTCTACTTTGTGGTTCTTCTTTGCCGAGCATCCATTACAACCATTAATCCCGGTAATGGGACCTAAGGATTGGTTTGGTTGTAACCCATACGTATGCGCTTCGTGGATCTTGCTACGTCATGTGAAACTTGTCTTTCAATACAACCATTAGTTCCGGTAATGGGACCTAAGGACTGGGTTGGTTGTAACCTATTACGTATGCGCTTTGTGGATCTAGCTACGTCATGTTAAACTTATTATGCTATGGAAAATCTTTCAATACAACCCTTAATCCCGGTAATGGGACCTAAGGATTGGTTCGGTTGTAACTATACGTATGCGCTTTGTGGATCTTGCTACGTCATATTAAACTATTTACGCTTTGGGAACGCTTTCTTTACAGCCATCAATTCCCGTGTGGAACCGATGAATAGGTTTGGTTGTAGCTATTTAACTGGTAAAACCGCCTATACATAAGTGTAGTTGCGGTAGCTCTTATTAAACTTACTTACTGTTTTCATCTTAACATCATTTAATACTTAAAACCTGCGAAGCTCACCCACAATTATGTTGATCGTTTTGAGCATCTCTTTTCAGATGATCAAGGTAATTGAAGTTCTAGGAGTGCTGCCTTTTAGAGGAGATCCTAGGATGAATTTTTGGAAGATTAAGCATTTTTGTTAAACATTGATTTGTGGAATATCTTGGTTGCTTAACTTGTACACTGTATACTTGTTTCCGGGTTGTGGGAATTTACATTACAAGTTATCATCAATGCTTATGTGATCATTTTATGTTGTGCTTATGGCTATGCTGTCGTGAACATTGACTGAACACGACACAAGTCTCTAGTTGTGTTCGGGTGTCGTCATGACACGCTTGTCATCATATTTATATTGTATCTCTATCATTAACCATGTGTTATGACGATCCCGTCTAGCTCGCATCCCCGTGTTTCCGCTATCAGCGGGGGTGTGACATCAGGCTAGCAATAGTTAATGATTGTTAACATATAATGTATCTCATATAACACTCATAATAATACAAATAACCATGACAGAAAGTAAGGATGAATTGCATGTGCGTTTACAAGTATCAAAAGGTTTACAAGTGTATGTTTATAAGTTAACATGTTTCACCCCGAAAAGGTGTGAAATAATAAAAGAGGGGCATGAGAAACTCACTTGACGATTAAGTATATATAAGTTGACTAATAGGGATAATAATCGATGTTCCAATGAAATCCTTCACAAGGTACCCAATCATCTATTGTATCTAATAAAGCAAGGTTTCTTTTACCACTTGTCATTCTCTTAATCCACTATTTTGCCACTTGTCATTTTTCTAGACATACACACTATTAGTTTTCCCTCCAAAAGGGTATTATAGTAATTTAAATACTAATACAAATTTCTCTCTCTTATTAAAATGAATTTTATTAATTGCTATATTTCTATTTTTTATCTAGATTTTTTTAAATCAAACTATCTTTTTAAAAAATACATTTTATTAAAGAAATTATAAATCACATCTTTTAATAAAATTATAAATAATAAAAAAACTAAACTTTTATATAATATGAAATTTTTTAAAACACTAAACATTTTTTTAAACAAATATTTTAAATCGTTTTGCTTTAAAAAAACTATATACATCTGACTAAAACAACAAGAATATAAGGTGGTATAATTGTTTTGTTAAACTATTACATATATATAATTTTAATTATATTTTATATTAAAATATTATACTGTAACTCTTCTTGTTTATTACTAACTATAATCCGTTTAATTAATGGGTTTTTAACATATCTATATATCTATAGAAAAACTAAAATAAACGTGAAACAATTGTGAGCATCAATATACTTACTTTATCATTTCTCTATATTATTAATAAATGATATTGAATACTACGAATATTACTCATACCATTTTCAAATTTAAAAAATATATAATTTAATAAATTAAAAACCTATTTTTATTAAAAACACTTTTTAAAAACAAAAATTTTATAAAATATTGAATACAAGAAACTTTAAAAAATCATTTTTCTTAAAACAATATTTTTAAATTCACAACTTTTTTATATAAAAATCATAATTTTTTATAAAAACAAAAGTTTAAGAAAAATACATAATTGTTTATTTACTTAGAATAGGTATTTGTACGTAATTATAATCATATTTTATCTTCAAGCATGATTTTATAATGCATAAATTTTTGTTACTAATTATTTAATATTTTATTTATTCAATCCGTGTAATACACGAGGGCTAACCTAGTGTATATATATTACAAGATTAAGGTTAATGATGTAACGTGAACTAGGTTTTGACAAGAATTTGGGGTTTTTATAAATAAATAAAATTAGTTAGTGAAATCATATATATATATATATATATATATATATATATATATATATATGTATTAATCCTAATGAAAGAAAAGTACCATTTATGCAATTTTTAAAGGAATTAAATCCTTTGTAATTAAATTGTGAAATTTAATTGAAAAATATGTATAAATTCTATAATTATCATGATTAATCCATAATTAAAGATAATATAGTGTCCAATAATAATTTAATGATTTAAACTATTATGTAGAGTCTATTTTTATAAAATAACTAATTATAACATTAATAAATAATATTTATAAGAAAATGTTAAAGTGTTTAAAGGAATAAATTTTACAAAAAAAATAGTTGGATAACTTTAAAAATAATTAAAGTTTATAAAACTATTTTTTATAATTTTTAGAAATTTTTCAGTATTTTTTAAAGGCTAGAATTCCCTAAAAAAATAAGTGAGGTTGCCCAGGTTCGAACCCGGGACCTCTTGGTTGTGAAGAGTGTGGTTTACCATTGAGATAGGGTTATGGCCGTGCTAGAAGATAGCTTTTAAATTTTAAATACACAGTTACAATAATCCCCCAAATTCATATGAACCTTAATTCGAAATCAACCAAATTGATCACCAATTCAAGTGTTTCAACCCGATTAACCTTAGGGCTTTTGATCCCTAAGTATAATCAAGTATAATGATGTATTAAACTTACTTGATTACGATCAGATTGTAGTGTTTAAGCTCGGGTTTTGACTCGGTTCGCACGTGATGAGGAAGGAGCTTGGAATCGAAGTTAGAGTGAAATTTTTGTGTAATTGAGATCACAGAGAGTTGAAAAGTATCGAGTGGCACTTTTCCCCTCTATTATATAGCCTCAATTTGTACGTTAAGGTACCGAATGAGTTTCGATTTTTATTCGACTATTTCGGTTATGATTAGGTGTTTAATTGATTGTTTAACTCGAATTAAACTATGCATTCAGCTTTGCAATGATTATACAAACGTTTATGTTCGATTAATTTGATTATTATCACGATTTGTATGTTGAACGGTTAGAATTTGATTGAGGTTTCGGTTTCAAGTTCGAGTGTCATTATAACCGAGTTTAAAACTCAATTAAATCTTGTGTTCAAGTTTGAAACATCCTCCCGAATCGTTTGGCATCTTTGGATTTTAAATTGCGATCATTTTGACCGGTTTTTGGGTCTCACCGGCGCCGGCCGGAGGGGGCCGGAGGTCCACCGGATTTGCAGGGAGAGAGAAAGAGGGTGGGGGTTGGGTTTAGTAATTTTACACAATTGGTCCCTGTAGTTTAGTTTTTATTATTTTATGCTAGAAAGTTTCATTTAAAGTTTTTAAATTTACATAAATACCCCTGGACTTAATTTAAGTTTTAAGTTTTGATTATTTTTATAACTTATCAATTGTTTAATTTTTATAAATTTATTATTATTATTATTATTATTATTATTATTATTATTATTATTATCTTTATTTTATTTTGACTATTATTATTATTTTTATTATTATAACTTAATGTTAAGTTTTATAATAATAAAAAAACGTTGTAAACACTAATATTATTATTATTACTTAATAAATTAATTTATTAACTTCTAAATTAGCTAAAATGCATAACAAGCCTTCAAAGTTTCATAAATGACAACAAGACCCTTACAGGAATATAACGAAGTTAACATTTAATTAACAAAAAACACGAAAGGTTATACTAAACGTTTAATTCAAGGGTTTTATTAAATGATTCATGGAATAAATAAATGTTCTTGGTCTCGGGTCAATGATGATCAAGATTGTGGATTTGGGATATAAAGGAGAAAGTTAAGAATTTGGACAATTTGTTGTTAGAAAAATGAGATGTTTTGCATGGTCATAACTTGGTCATATGGAGTCGAAATGGATCAAATTTTTTGTCTAAGTTATAAGAGCCCTCTAATAAATTCAAGTGGTCTCGCGTTTTTTCAACATCGTTTGGTCCTTCAAACGCAATACACAAAATCAAGTCAATGTTGTTAAAATTGGGCAGAATGTTAGCTTGTGTTTGTGGAGTTAAATATCCTTTATAATTCCCCCATTTAAAGTGATTCTTTTTCTGGAAGTTAGTTTAAGATCTTAGCTTTCAAACGGTACATGTTGTTTCGTTACCATTTCAACCTCCAAACAGTCTATGCAAGACAGGTGTGTGATCAGCTCTACATGCTAAAATATGTTTACAAACATAAATGCTAAGATTTAAGATTAAATAATTAAATAAAGTCAATAATTACGCTCAATAAGGATTTTAAGGCATTTAAGGATAAATACATTTAATATTGATAACTCATTGAACTTGGACTAATAATTGTACATCAAAGAACGTCAACGACTTAGTATACATTAATGACTAGAAAACAAAAAATGAGACGATATTGGGGATTTAAGGATTGGATGTTAGCCTTGGAAGGATATATAAATCATGTTTTCATTAGGATAAGTACTTGGATAGATATTAAGGACCAGACTACGAGAATTACATGCAATTAGGTCTTCTCCACATTCAATAATCTTATTTTGTTTTGTTATTTATAGTTAGTTGTTATAATTGTTGTGGACTTTGAATTGTGCTACCCTAGAGGTGAATTTCACGGCTCCTTTTAACATGTTTTACTTCGGGTAAAAGCTTGGTCATTGGTTTTGGTCTATGTCGTGATTTAAAATTTTATTTCAGACTATCGTGTGTCGTTGAGTTATAGGATCGATTCTAGATTCTTCCTTCATAAATATGTACTCTTATTTAGGCTTGCACTGGGATGTCATGGAATGGTATTGTTAGTACTAACAAACTGATCATGAACTGATGTTCCTTTACAAACATATATATTTTGTACATGACTAACATGACAACTTATTTTGTACTTTAAACCTGTGAACTCACCAATATATATTGACCTTTTAGAGCATGTCTTTTTAGGTAATAATGCTTAAGTACTCGGATTGCGGATCATAGAGGAGGTCGCTCCCGCTGAGGCAATAGACATTTATGGATTATCTAAAATTTGGATTTAAATTATAGTGTTTGGTTTAGATTTGTTTATTGGATTTACATTTGGTTTGGTTTTGTATATGTCCATTTTCATTCAGGTTTGAATTGTTTTGTTCATTATGATATAACGTTATGGGATTGACTGTACTTGGAATTTGTTCTTATATCTTGGGTGACGTCATGATCCATTGACGGGAAATACCTTTAGTGATTCTCTCATACCTTCAATGTGTTATGACGATCCAGTACGTCGTATCCTCTTGTTTCCGCTACTAGCAGGGGTGTGATAGAATGATATCTGAGATCGGTTCAAGTCATTCCCTCCCAGCTAACCCATGATTTCCATTTAGTTTCCTATGATGTCACACACCTCCCTCCTTGAAGATCAACTATAGTCTATAGATCCAATGTTCTTATCTGCCTAACCATGGTCTCGCCAATGTACAACTTGACATATACCAAGTCACCCCTAGTGCATATTTTACCTCTCTTAATTGTACGATTTTATTTCTTTGCTTCGTTTTTCTATTTCAATTCCATCTAAATCAGTTCGTAAAAATGTTGGATTCCAGCAAGAAAAGGAAGCTCATGTTCATTATTCCTGCTTCAACTTTACTTATATCGGTTATCTTCAGCGTAGTAGTTGAAGTTAACACCTGAACCTCCAACATTGCTAAGTTTGTCACTAACTCCCATAATCTCAAAATGCAAACGCAACTCACGCCATCATGAAATCATCATGTAGCGTCACCCTCCACTCTGATCTCTCCCGCACCACCATGTCTAATATCACTAAAATGATAAAGGTGCAAAGCCCAAAAGACGCCATATAAGATTGTCAAGTTAACGTACGAGATAATTGAACGAAATTGTTCCATTGTTAAGATTCTTACTATAAGGAGTTGTATCATTAAAACGTGAGAATATCACTCTCTATGACTGTCTATAAATGATTGTCGGGATGCTTGAAGAACTCAATGAAATCATTAGTATTCAAGAGACGCATCCATTAAAAAAGGGGGGTATGATGGCATGTTGACAATACAATTACACCGATGAGCACCACCCTAACCAACTAGGAAACATGCGTTGATGGGTTCTTGAAGATGTTGACCCTCCAATCAACCAAATTTTTCTGGTAAGCTTTGGCTAGGACGGAAGTTGAAAGTGTAAAACTAAAAATTAAGGAGGAAATTAAGATACATGTCTCGAGAAGTCAAGGTCTTTTGGGTTTCAACTTAAAGGTTTTTAGTATTTTACTATTACTTTATTTATTTTCAAGGTTTGCACAGAGAGACACGTTCGTAATGATAGTATATGCCCACATCATCATAGCTATCTAGTCTAAAACTAAGACAATTTAATTATCAAATACATGATATACGTTCAAAAATAAAATAATATTTAATGTATATATGAATTCTATTTGTGTAATTATTTTGATTTTAAAAGATGTTTGGTTATTTTATTTTATTATTATTGTAGGTGTGTGTTAATTTATGATTTTATATATGTATTGGTATCACGTTATAGATTTCTCTATAAATTATGAAAATCATTAATTTTATAATGTTTTTAAAATTGAAAACCTTGTTACCAATTCATAATTATCTTTGAGCATTCATTGGAAGAATCCATATGACCCCAACCTCAACATGTTGGTATTTTCAATTAGAATAAGATAGTTTCTTGTAAAGGTTTGTCTGCTACAACTATTAACAAAAATCAAGACAAGCATATTTCTATGAATAAACTTGGTAAAATTTGTATTTACACATTGTCAACTATACTTTATTACGTCCCGTGTGACATCTCGTGGTAACCTTAATTTTTTTTGAGAATTATGGCAAGTGTGGTGGCAATCTAAGAATGTTGTCTACCAAGAAGTTTTCTATAACATATCACTAGTGGCAAGTTATGATACAGTGTGACTGGTTTTTGTCAACTTTAAAAGAAATGATTGAGATTAAAGCCAACAAACAAAATAATTATGATGTTAAAAAAGTAACCCCAAACCTACTTGTTTGGAGAATAATATGTTTTAGATTGTTTTTTTTCTTTTCTAATTAAGAAAATGATTAAGTTCCTTAGTAGGCACACCTACGCGCTGGGTAGGGAGGGGCAACCGCCCACCCTAATTTTTTTAATGTTATGTATACATGAAAATTCTGACCGCTCCTCGTATAATGTTGCAATCGTCCCCTAACTGCTATATAATTTATAATTGTTAATAACTTAAGTTTAAACCCATCTAAATATCATTGTTCTCAAACGAACAATCAAAAATATATTTCAGTATCCTATTTTCTCTTTCAAAGTGGGGAACTTTTTTCGGTTCTTTTCTCTTCAACACAACACTTAATGACGTATGTTATCATTATTAAATCCATTTATTAATATTTCTTAAAAAAAACTTCCTCTCGATGATGTGGGTGAGAAACCCAAAATCTGAAAAGCTAATAAGCCAATGGCTTAACGGTAACGCCTATAAATTAAAAAAAGGTACGATTGAGAAGGTTACAATAGCCAAAGCCATTGGAGTTATTCGTTTATACATTACAAAAGTCATTTCTCTTAATAATATACCAGGAAATAGGAAAAAGAATAACTAAAAGAAAGGAAATGTATTAGTTATCCGAATTGACCACTATAATGACCACTATTTGTGTTTTATTCTCTTTAATTTTATCTTTGATTGTTTTTCAAAATGTGTGCCTAAAGGTTTGTCAGAACCTACCAAGCATTTATCGATTGCTTTTGTTGTCCGCTTGCATTAAAATACTTAAGGAAATTCTTGATGACCATCTTATATTGATGAATAGAGCGTTTACTCTATGTAGATTAGGCATACATGTGAGCCAAAAAGAAAAAGGAGCTCTTCCAAATCGAATAAAGATGGGATGCAGAGGTTTGACTAGACCACGGCTACAACTTTGAGTGAGGAGGGCACTATCTAGGTTAAAAACATGACGATACATTTATACAAAAATTCTACCATTAACGCAATCAATTGTCGTCTCCTTGCCGACAACTACTAATATTATATTCTTTCGGGTTGGTACCTAGGTGTACTATACTTGTCTTAGAATTAATTTAGAGAATGTCCTGTCAACATAGTTATGCACATGCAACCAAGTATGGGCGTGTTAGTGGTCAGGCTCGACCAAAGAATGAAGCCATTATAAACATAGGCTTATATACAAATCAAGTCCTCACCATATACATGAGACAATGCATTAATTAAGGAGATCTTTTAAATGGTTATGACATGGACTAGGTTAAGGACTAGATTTTAAGATAAAAGTGACTAAACAATTAAAAAGCGGGTGACTATATGTTAATTATGCACAATAGAAGGGAAATCTATAGAAGCAAACAAACTCATTTCACAACTATCACTACTTATTTAGAATGAACCACCACTAGGAATCTTAAAATTTGTGTATTGATTTTTCCTTGACTTTCTTTACTATAAGTAATGACATCACTTTTTTTAACAAATATATGCACTTACATGAAAATCTTTTAAAGAGACCAAATGGCAAAACTAAAACTAACAAATTTTGGATTTTTAACACATGATTGAACAAAATAAAAAAATGACCATTTTTGGCTATTGTGGTTTTTCAAATTTGGGTTATAACATAAAACAGGTAAAAGCTTAACATGGCTAATTAGTGTAATAAGTAAGATGAAAGAAAATACAAAATGCTAAACAAAATAATTTATCCTAATGTCTCTAACTTGTTTATGCAAAATCATAGTTCATATTCTTAAAAATTAATAGCCTAGACAAGTTTGAAGACGAGAGCAACATTTGATATACATAAAAATTCAAAGGTGTGAGCTTGTGATGATACAATGATATGAAAATGCTAAATAGGCTTAAGATATTCAAACATTCTAATATTTTATGATTTAATATATTTAATGAATTCTTCAGTTCAAGTGTTTCTTGAAATTTTAATCACGCTAAGGTTCTAGAATGTACAAAACGAGAAGTATTTAAAAAATATCAAAAGACAGTTTTATCATACTTTATGAAAATTCTTCTTGAAGTCCCACCATTTGATAAACCACCACCGACATGTTAAGACCATTAAGTTATAATCCTTTAGTATAATTGTATATATATGATTTAGTTAATATTTAATACATGTGATGATGATAAATGAGAGACTCTTTATTATGTATTGTATCTGATAAAAATGTATTTTTGTCACTTATCATTCTCTTGACTTATCTTTTTGTCACGTTTCATTCTTTCTAGATATAATATGAAATTTTATATAACACTAAACCTTTTTGAAACAAAATATTTTAAATCAGACCTTTTTAAAAAAGTTATTACAATGTAATTGTTTTTGTAAATAGTCTTATTCAAACAATTAAAATAATTACAAATCAGAGTTATTAATAAACAAGATTTATATAAAAAATAATTATTTTATAAAAGGATCTTAAACAGTTGTTTTATAAAACAAAAGTTTAAGAAATACACATTATTGTTTATTTACTTAAGGTAGCTTTTTATACGTAATTATAGTCATATTTTATCTTTACGCATGATTTTATAAATCATAAATTTTTATTATTAATTATTTTAATATTTTATTTATTTAACTTATGTAATACACGAGATAATAAACAAGTTATTAAATATTCAAATATAATGTATTAAGACTAGGTTATAACTCGTGTAATACACGTGTTGGATAAGAAATTATTAAACATTTATTAATAAAGAGTTGGGAACTACAAAAGGTACTTTGATATAAGATATGATTAAAATACGTATAAGTAAATAGTTTAGTTAAACAATATTGCTTTATAAATTATTTTTCATATTTTAAATAATATTGCCTTAAAAAGTTTCATTCTTTATAAACATCTCGTTTAAAAGCTCCAGTTTTAATTATTTTTTTAATTTTTAGTTTAAAAAAACTGGTTTAATATAAGGGCGTACCTGGTGCTGCAAAGAGCTCCCGCGTTTTCGCAGGGTCCAGGGAGGGTCCGTCCCATTTAAAATATTTTATATTTATAATTTTTATTTTCTTAAAAGTATCCTTTTTAAAATATCCTATAGTTTTTATTTTCTTAAAAGTATCCTTTTTAAAATATTTTATATTTATAAAAAAGGTTTGCTGTTCTAGAAAGATCTATAGTTTTTAAAATTCTGTTTACAATAAAGAGAACTTTTTTTTAAATACGTAGTTTCTATTTAATAAAAAAATATGCTTTTAAAAAATATTGATTTTAGATAAAGTTGGTTTTTTTAAAACAAAGAGAAAATTTAAGAAACTAATTTTTTTACGGCAAATGTACGACCCTGCTTCAGAGGATAAGTGTTATCTTAATCTGGCCATCTATCCGTTTCTTAGCCGGGACTGTACACTCAAACCCCTCAGGAGGAAATCTTATTGCTAAGGAAACACTCGAACTCAACTCCAAACATTTTTTACTCAAAATAAGACTGAACCCATAACCTTTACTTTATTTACATGTCATAGGTACATTAGAAGCTGATTACTTTGATTTTTTAAAAATAAATAAGTGATTTAAACGAGAAAATGAATGAGAGAATGAATGTAATGATTAAACATGTATACTTATATAATCATTTATTATAAACTATTCAGATGGTGTTTGGCATTGCTTATTATCACCCTCCTTTTAACTTATTAACTTTTGAAAAGTTAATAAGTTAAAAATAGTGTTTGGATGGGATAAAAGGAGTTTTAAACTAACTTCTAAAATGAGATAAAAAAGGAGAAATAGAGAAGTCAGTGCTTGGTGACTTTTTTTCACCTCCTTCCGTCTAATACTTCCAAATGACCTAAATGCCCTCCACCAGCCCCATCGGTTCCATCCCTGCTCTCGCTCCCTGTGCATTCCCGCCATTAAATGCCATTGATGCTCCATATCCAGCCTGCTCTCGCTCCCTGCTCTCGCTCACCAGCCCCCATCGCCGGCTTTCCCATCGCATTAATGTGCTCTCGCTCCCTGCTCTCGCTCACCAGCCCCCATCGCCGGCTTTCCCATCGCATTAACCCCTTCCGATGTGCTCCCCGACGCCAACCTTTCCCATCATCATTAATCCCTTCCACCAACCTCGCTATAACTCTCTTCACCTGCCGATCAATCACCCCCTTCGTTGTTATATATCGATCAACAGCATCAAGAATCACCTCAATAATCGCCTGGATCGATCTGCTGTAAAAGGTATGACTTCAATCCTCTAATTGTATGTATCAATCATCATCTCCTTCAGTAATTTGCCCTAATTCGTTCCCTTTTGTAATGTTATTTGTTCGTTCGTTGTTGGTTATGAGTTTCGATGTTGGTGTGTAGAGTTTCTTGAGATGTAGGTTGAATTTGATCGATGTGTATGCAGTATGCTTGATTCTAGGCATTGGTGGTTGATTGTCAAAAATTTATTGCCTTGAATTTGATGTGTATGCAGTATGCTTGAATCGATGTGTATGCAGCCAAAGGCTATAGGCTATATTAGTAACCAGATTTTGACACTATCATATCATGGCTCATTGCTTGTGGAATGTTCATATGCTATTGATGCAAGAAAAATAAATCATAAGGAAACAGCATGCTGTTTGGTTTTTTGGAAATTTTGGGGACATTTTTACTGCTCATTTAGTTTTAGTTAAGTTACATATGCTTTGAAAAAAAAGAAATCTAACTTTCAGGTCAAATTAAAGTCACTATCTACTAGGTTGATGAAACATCTATGTACATGGTTTTATGGGAATGTGTGGGGTGATTTATTACTTATGCAGTATGCAGTATTGTGACAACCCGAAAATTTCGATAAGTTTTAGGATTTAAATTTAAAAAAAAAATTCTAAAACTTATTTATAATTATCTTATGAATAAATAATAACAATAATAATAATAATAATAAAATTTATTATTATTAACTAAACCCTAAAAGTTTGGGTGAAAAATGTAAAATCTTAAAACTTGTTTTAGGTACTTTTAACATGAAATAATAAGAGCTTGAATGTTGAGGGACCATTTCTGCAAATTTCTTAAAACCCCAACCCACCGCCCGTTCCCCGGTTTCTTTCTCCGGCCACCTCTCCGGCGAGGCTCCGGCGAGCCACCACAGCCAAATCATTGCATTCCACTCGAATTAATCACTTCCGACATCTTCTAGAGGATGAGTCGAACCTAACCCATGAACCAGTTTAAATAAATAAAGCTGTGTAGTGCGATTCCCACCTTCGACCGAAAGTTCGGCCGACCACCAAAATAATCGATCACTAAACCTCAACTATAATTAAATTAATCGAAAGAAACGATCGTTTGAGCATTTAAAAACTTCCATTGAGTCCCATTTGGTCTGAAAACACACAAACCCACGATTCAATCCAACCCTTTGGTCGCGGACCTGCAACTCACTGTTTCTCAACAATTCGAACTCGAAACAGGTAAATTAACATACCTACATACTCGTTTCATCGTAGGGGATAAAAGCCCTATGAATCTAACTGTTAACATTGGCGAATTGATCTTCAATTTGGCTGGGTTTCGAACCTAGGGTTCTTGGATTTGGGATTATCCAATTGGTTGTGCTTAATACTAATTGTAAGCGGATTCTTGTGCGGTTGTAAGCCTTTGGCTCACCGGTTCAGACTCACAATTGCATCCTTGAGGTCACTGGTTCGACCCTTGCAACCTCCTATTATTTTTTTAATACCTTTTTACAGTTTTTAAAAATATACAAAATTACCAAAAATTATAAAAATAAGTTTTAAAAACTTTCTTTATTTTAAAGGTTATCTAAGTAACTTCTATAAAATTTATTTATTAAAAACACCTTAATAATATTTATAAAATATTATTTATAAATGTTATAAATAGCCATTTTTATAAAAATGGACTCTAAATAATAATTTAAGTTATTAATTTATTATTGGAGATTATGTTATGGGTAAAACATGAAAATTATGGAAATTATAAAGATGTTATAATTTCATAAGTTATTTACAAGCATTATTATAAAATTATAAAAAATATACTAATTACAGGTATAGATTAATAATAAATTAAAACTTGTAAATATTACTTATTTGATAAATACAAATTAGATTTTATAAATGTAATTATAAAATCTTACCAAATTAAATACAAATTTACATATTTAAATAATGTCTAAAATTTATTTAGAACATAATGATATGTTAAAATCATTATTAAATTAATTAAATTTTATAAAATATAAATCTTTAGTTATTAAAGAATTAACAAACATAATTAAATTATTTAGTTATATGTTTATAACAAATCCCAGAAAACCAAACCCTAGATCAATTGAGCACCAGGTTCAAGATCTAACTTATTTTGGTTTTGAATTTGTATCTGTTTGCTTATGTGAATTATAATTCCTTAGGAGGAATTTACTAACTTGTCAACACCACACAAGGACTGAGGTGAGTTCATATTTAACTATTCCCCTTTTTAATCATTTAAATATTTTGGGGCTGGAATACATGTTGTAATTGAAATTATAAATTATTTTTGTGTATTATGTTAAATAATATTTGGATCACATTTATGATTACAGATGGTTATATTGAAAATCCTTCTCTGTAAACTGGACTATTAACAAGGCAGGGATCTTTTGGATAGTACTATCGGGGAGTGACTGACCCCCACAAAGGTTTGGACATGTGGTCTTTATCAGATGCATAAAGATCTCGCTGTCATTCGGGATGACTTGTTCTGGTGTGAGAAGGCAGATATGCACTATATAAAGTTTGCCATAATAGTTCCACTTACAACCCATATGAGGATAAATGTAAAGAGAGGATTCGCGCCCTCTGATTTGAATTATTATAAATAACATAATATACACATGAAAAGGATATAAAACTATGATACATGGGCAAATCCTATGTGAAGGATTTGTTGGGCTTGTACATAGAAATAATAAACTATGATACATGGGCAAATCCTATGTGAAGGATTTGTTGGGCTTGTACATAGTGGGTATGTGGGATAGCGGGTTCACCTTATTAAAAAGGGTTCCGACAGGCTATTCATATACCGGTGAGTAATTTAAACTCACACTTTTACAATAAACCCTTCTTTGAATGATAATTGATGATTTATCAAATACGTTTTACACACCTATGAACTCACCAACCTTGTGTTGACACTTGATTTTACATGTATTCTCAGGTATCTACTAGGAGCTTATGGACATGCACATAGGATCATATAAGAGCTCAAGATACCTATTGGTTATGGATAAGACATGATTAGAAGTATTGTTAAGAAACAATATATATATTTATTTCCGCTGCGTATAATATCTAATGCTCTGAATAATAATGGATTGATTATCTAAACTTGTCATATAGATAACTGCATCTCATGTGTAACTACTATGTTCGATCCTCTTTGCTCACCCCTTCGTGATAGATTCCAGACCCGGAATTTGAGGGTGTGACAGATTGGTATCAGAGCCATTGGTTATAGTGTGTTAGGAATTGCATCTAGCATATAGCCACACACAATAGTTGCACAAAGTAAATTGCCTTAGTTAGAGATCGAATAGGATTAAGAAGTTATATGCTTAAACTTAGATAGTTGTTTTCCTAAACTTAACTTCGACACTTTGACTCTTTCTGATAATTCCTAGACTTATTCTCAACGACATGTTGGATCTACACTTATCATCGTGCCTAAGTCAAATGGTTTTCAAAATAATCTTTGAATTGTTATTCGTGGTTTTCAAATTCATCAAAGTCTGTGTCTTACAACTTGAAACATGTAATGCTGGAAGAGCGTGATGCCTGTATCTCGAGGTGTTCTGTCTAGGCAAGGTATTCGTATAAATCCAAATCAACCGATGGACCTGTTTACCTTACCTGGGAACTCTCGGGATGAGTATCTGCTTATAGGTACGCATGTCTTCAACGAAGTTGTGACTGACTCAATACTTTGATTAGTCAACGTACTCGCTTTGATTTACGAATCAAACGATTACACCTGGAACATCTCATTGCTATTATGCCAAATTCTCGATTGTCGTTTTCATGTTGAATAGCTCATATTTCCATGAAAATTCTTAATGATCTTTCAGAATGGCTTCTCGTCAAATCCGTTCACGGTCTAGAAACTCTGGCCGTAAGATTGCTGCTATTATAGCACGTAAAGTTACTGTGGTCAATACGTAAGTCTATAAGGCAAATGGGTCAAATTACCTTGACGTGTTCCATTTGGTAATCTAAGCTACACTTGTCCTAACTTAAAGAGAGACTTGTTTCCCTAGTACTTGCCCTGACATGGTTATACCTGAAATCCTGAAAGTATGAAGGATAGGTAGCTATCATTAGACATATAGTACTTATGTGTTTGTAGTTTATTTACTACTACTTAAGTCTTGTCCTACTTAGAGCCTTCATGGTATTTCCAATTATGATATTAATTTTATCCTTTAAGAGGCATTCCTCCATTTAGCATTTCAGTAATTGAGAGACTGATTGAATGCTTAGAATGAAAGTGGACTACAGGAAAGATAGAAGGGTGATGATACCTACATACATTAAGTTATTCTTTGGGATGATAATAAATTAGGATGTCGTGTAACCGGTTTAAGCATATTCTTAGTATACCTGTGATGCTTATAAAAGGGTTACTATACCTAAGGAATAAAATGCAAAAGTTAGAATTGTAATTCTAAAATCATGCAATGGTAGGGTTAAGCGGTGCTCTTTATACTGACAAACTCCATGAATTGACAAAACTGATGTCATACCTTATGACATTAGACCAAACAGAATTAAGAAGGACACTGGGAAAAATCTAGTGAGTAGTAGAATAAGCATCTCTGATGGTTTAGATAATTTGCTTTAATGTCAATTTTGTGAACCTAGCTATGTTGGTTGATACGATTAAGCTAACGTGTTAAACGGGGACATTAAGAAGGTTGGAGTTCTGACCATTACCATAATTGTGCCCTAGGTTGATTAGGACCCCAAGACAAGTTAGAAATAATCAGAGTTAGGAAATGACTATTACTAGAAAGTAAGAATAGTTAAATTATGGAGATAAAGGTGATACATCACGCGGTCATGCATTTACGACTGAAGCAAGCCACATTCGACAAGACCAAATGTTGTTACATGCACGTACCTTATCATCGGTAGCTACACATCTATTTGATACCAGGGTTGATAATAGCTTTGATCCTTCTGGAATTATTCTTCAACTTAGCATTAACCCTAGTTGCTTAGAAATTATCTCTAGACACGGAGTGCCAGTGTCTATCATCTCTAATCGTGACGCACGATTTACATCTATCTTTTGGAATAAACTTCAGAAAGCTCTTGGAACTTGCCTAGATATGAGCACAGCCTATCCTATCACCCTAAGACTGATGGTCAAAGTGAAAGAGCAATACAGACTCTTGAGGATATGCTTAGGGTTTGTGTTATTGATTTTGGAAAGAACTTGGAAGGTCATCTACCTTTGGTAGAGTTCTCATATAATAATAGCTATCATCCGAGCATCAAGGCGGCACCATTCGAGGCCTTAAATGGACGTAAATGTAGATCATCGCTTTGCTGGGCAGAAGTTGGAGATAGTCAACTTACTGGCCCAGAATTGATCTTTGAAACTCATGAGAAAATTGTCCAGATAAGTGAACGCATGGCTGCTGCCAGGGATCGCCAGAAAAGCTACGCTGATAAACACCGCAAGCCACCTGAATTTCAGGAAGGAGATAAAGTTTTGCTAAAGGTATCTTCCTGGAAGGGAGTTATACGCTTTGGGAAACGAGGGAAATTGAACCCTCGCTACGTGGGACCTTTTGAAATTGTCAGAAGGATTGGCCCAGTAGCCTATGAATTAAATCTACCTGTTGAACTTGGTGGTGTGCACAATGTTTATCACGTATCCAATCTAAGGAAGTGTTTATCCGATGAATTCCTGGTTGTGCCTTTAGAGGAACTACAAGTAGATGAGAAACTCAGATTTGTTGAGGCACCAGTTGAAATCATGGATAAGGAAGTTAAACAATTAAAGCATAGCAAGATTCCGGTTGTCAAAGTTCGGTGGAACTCCCGACGTGGTCCTGAGTTCACTTGGGAACGAGAGGACGAGATGATGCGCAAGTATCCTAACCTATTCAAGAATGTTGCTAGTACTTCTTAATTTTTGGGACGAAAATTCCTGTAACAGGGGGATGATGTGACAACCCGAAAAATTTCGGTAAGTTTTAGGATTTAAATTTTAAAAAAAAATTCTAAAACTTATTTATAATTATCTTATGAATAAATAATAACAATAATAATAATAATAATAAAATTTATTATTATTAACTAAACCCTAAAAGTTTGGGTGAAAAATGTAAAATCTTAAAACTTGTTTTAGGTACTTTTAACATGAAATAATAAGAGCTTGAATGTTGAGGGACCATTTCTGCAAATTTCTTAAAAACCCCAACCCACCGCCCGTTCCCCGGTTTCTTTCTCCGGCCACCTCTCCGGCGAGGCTCCGGCGAGCCACCACAGCCAAATCATTGCATTCCACTCGAATTAATCACTTCCGACATCTTCTAGAGGATGAGTCGAACCTAACCCACGAACCAATTTAAATAAATAAAGCTGTGTAGTGCGATTCCCACCTTCGACCAAAAGTTCGGCCGACCACCAAAATAATCGACCACTAAACCTCAACTATAATTAAATTAATCGAAAGAGAACGATCGTTTGAGCATTTAAAAACTTCCATTGAGTCCCATTTGGTCTGAAAACACACAAACCCACGATTCAATCCAACCCTTTGGTCGCGGACCTGCAACTCACTGTTTCTCAACAATTCGAACTCGAAACAGGTAAATGAACATACCTACATACTCGTTTCATCGTAGGGGATAAAAGCCCTATGAATCTAACTGTTAACATTGGCGAATTGATCTTCAATTTGGCTGGGTTTCGAACCTAGGGTTCTTGGATTTGGGATTATCCAATTGGTTGTGCTTAATACTAATTGGAAGCGGATTCTTGTGCGGCTGTAAGCCTTTGGCTCACCGGTTCAGACTCACAATTGCATCCTTGAGGTCACTGGTTCGACCCTTGCAACCTCCTATTATTTTTTTAATACCTTTTTAAAGTTTTTAAAAATATACAAAAATTACCAGAAATTATAAAAATAAGTTTTAAAAACTTTCTTTATTTTAAAGGTTATCTAAGTAATTTCTATAAAATTTATTTATTAAAAACACCTTAATAATATTTATAAAATATTACTTATAAATATTATAAATAGCCATTTTTATAACAATAGACTCTAAATAATAATTTAAGTTATTAATTTATTATTGGAGATTATGTTATGGGTAAAACATGAAAATTATGGAAATTATAAAGATTATAATTTCATAAGTTATTTACAAGCATTATTATAAAATTATAAAAAAATACTAATTACAGGTATAGATTAATAATAAATTAAAACTTGTAAATATTACTTATTTGATAAATACAAATTAGATTTTATAAATGTAATTATAAAATCTTACCAAATTAAATACAAATTTACTTATTTAAATAATGTCTAAAATTTATTTAGAACATAATGATATGTTAAAATCATTATTAAATTAATTAATTTTATAAAATATAAATCTTTAGTTATTAAAGAATTAACAAACATAATTAAATTATTTAGTTATGTTTATAACAAATCCCAGAAAACCAAACCCTAGATCAACTGAACACCAGGTTCAAGATCTAATTTATTTTGGTTTTGGATTTGCATCTGTTTGCTTATGTGAATTATAATTCCTTAGGAGGAATTTACTAGCTTGTCAACACCACACAAGGACTGAGGTGAGTTCATATTTAACTATTCCCCTTTTTAATCATTTAAATATTTTAGGGCTGGAATACATGTTGTAATTGAAATTACAAATTATTTTTGTGTATTATGTTAAATAATAATTGAATCACATTTATGATTACATATGGTTATATTGAAAATCCTTCTCTGTAAACTGGACTATTAACAAGGCAGGGATCTTTTGGATAGTACTATCGGGGAGTGACTGACCCCCACAAAGGTTTGGACATGTGGTCCTTATCAGATGCATAAAGATCTCGCTGTCCTTCGGGATGACTTGTTCTGGTGTGAGAAGGCAGATATGCGCTATATAAAGTTTGTCATAATAGTTCCACTTACAACCCATATGAGGATAAATGTAAAGAGAGGATTCGCGCCCTCTGATTTGAATTATTATAATAACATAATATACACATGAAAAGGATATAAAACTTTGATATATGGGCAAATCCTATGTGAAGGATTTGTTGGGCTTGTACATAGAAATAATATACTATGATACATGGGCAAATCCTATGTGAAGGATTTGTTGGGCTTGTACATAGTGGGTATGTGGGATAGCGGGTTCACCTTATTAAAAAGGGTTCCGACAGGCTATTCATATACCGGTGAGTAATTTAAACTCACACTTTTACAATAAACCCTTCTTTGAATGATAATTGATGATTTATCAAATACGTTTTACACACCTATGAACTCACCAACCTTGTGTTGACACTTGATTTTACATGTATTCTCAGGTATCTACTAGGAGCTTATGGACATGCACATAGGATCATATAAGAGCTCAAGATACCTATTGGTTATGGATAAGACATGATTAGACGTATTGTTAAGAAACAATATATATATTTATTTCCGCTGCGTATAATATCTAATGCTCTGAATAATAATGGATTGATTATCTAAAACTTGTCATATAGATAACTGCATCTCATGTGTAACTACTGTGTTCGATCCTGTTTGCTCACCCCTCCGTGATAGATTCTAGACCCGGAATTTGAGGGTGTGACAAGTATGCTTGAATTTGATTATCTTGGCTGCTTCACATGTTTCTTGGCAGGTAATTTGAAGATCTGCCATTTTCATAAGTACTTGCCATTTTCATAGGTATGATGGTTAGTTGATTTTATTTGCTAGTTGTTGTTGTCTTCTATATATGATTGCAACATTGAATGGGTTCACAAACACTTGCCACAACTAGTTTGCAACATTAAATGCTATTTGATTTTTTTTGTTTTTTAACAGTTAGCTCAATGAGTAGTGAAATATCAATTAGAAGGAGTAAATCAAAATTTTTGTGAGATGATATTACATTCAAGAAGTTTATTGATGCATGCTTGCTTGAACTTAAAAGAGAATAGACCTGGTACTCACTTTAATAAACTTGGTTGGGATAATATAGAAAAAACCATGTATGAAAAAACCGGAAAGCTTTAGATAAAAACAAATTAAAAACAAATGGGACAGCATGAAAAAAGAATGGAAGCTTTATGATCGGTTAGTGAGGCTTGAAAGTGGAATCGGTGGAACAAGAAGCCTAATTGATGCATCGCCGGAATGGTGGGGGGAGAAGATAAAAGTAAGTTTTATTTACTTTTAATCGTAATTATGCTTAAATCGTGAAATTTTGTTAATTAATATGTATGTGTTGTAGGAAAATAAAGATTATGCCAAATTTATGGGTGCAAATTTGGACATATTCGAGACGCATTATGCTCTTTTGTTTCAAGATTCGGTTGCCGTAGGAGATCAAGCTTTGAATCCGTTACAATTTCAAAACGATAATGAAGAAAATATAGAGGGCAAAGGAGATAATGATGAAATGTGTGATGATGATGAGCCTTTGTTTCCTACTTTCGGTGAAAGTAGTTCGAGTAAAAGAAAAAGGTCTAAGGTATTATCCAATGTTCAAGGTATTATCTAACTTTATGCGTTTCCAATGTTCCAATTAACAAATGACTTAATTATTTCATCTTTTTGGATTTTTAGGATTGATTGGCGCTATTGATGGGACGCACGTGAGGGCATCAGTTCGATTGACGGAACAACCAAAGTACATTGGTCGAAAGGGATATGCAACATAAAATATAATGGCTGTTTGTGATTTTAACATGTGCTTTACATTTGTATAGGCTGGATGGGAGGGGACTGCACATGACACACGAATATTCAATGAAGCCTTACGGAGACCGGAACTTCAGTTTCCACATCCAACTGGGGGTTAGTATAATGATTTGTTCTACATGTATTTTTTGTTGTTATACATGTTAGAAAAACCTAACTATTGTATGTTTTATTTGTAGATAAATATTACGTTGTTGATGCCGGATACCTAAATACTAAGGTTATCTTGCTCCGTACAAATGTCAAACCATTCGTTATCATATATCGGATTTTCAATGTGGACATAGTAGTGCCATGCGTGCTCCTCGGGGACCAAAAGAGACATTTAACTATTACCACTCATCGTTGCGAAACATTATTGAAAGAACTTTTGGAGTGTGGAAAGCTAGATGGGTGTTATTAAGAGATATGCATGTTAACTATACATACAAGCACCAAGTGAGTATTGTGATAGCGTCAATGGCGATCCATAATTTTATTAGAAAGGCGGGTAGCTTTGATGAAGCATTTAACACCGCCCAACAAGAATCTTACAATCCTAGAGAAGATGGTACTGCAAATGACATTAATGAAGAACTTTCGGCTACAAATCGTTCGGATCATGATGTTACATATATGGTAGCAATAAGAGATATAATTACGCAAGATTTGATGGAATCGCGGAGATGAATGTAGTATCACATTAGTTTCATAACATTGTGCAATGTTGGTGTTATTTTAACAATCTCATGGAGATGAATGTAGTACGCTATTATTTTTTATAAATCATGTAAACGAATCTTATTTTATATATCTTATTTTTTTTTTCATTTTGCAAGGCGGAAATAGAAAACAGTGTAAAATAAGCAATCCCAAACATTATTTAGAAAACAGCTTATTGACTTTTAACAGAATGTCCTTTTTAGTCATTTTACATTAATAAGCTAAACCAAACACTTTTCAGAAAACAACTTATTGACTTTTCAGTTTATAACTTCATCCAAACACTTTTTTTAAAAAGTCGTTTTCAAAAGTTAAAAGTCAATGAGTCATTTTTATCAAAAGTCCTTCTCAATAAAATAAACAATCCCAAACATGCCCACGTACACGTGTGAGTTGTGAACATGAGTATCTCTACGTGGCAAATTGATGCGCCAACGGCTTTTCAAAGTTTCATCTACTCTAGTCCCTAGTATTAATATTAATAATGAATTATAAATTATATGGCTAGAGTTTGTGTGTGACAAATTGATCCCTTCACAAATGACAACTGGAACTGCTGCAGCACTGACCTCCGCGACAACCGCCGGATTTGGGCGTGGTAAAGTTAGGTGTGCCGTTGATTTCACGGTCCGTGCGACCTCTAGCTGCTGGAGGGCCGCTGCCGCTGCCAATCATCCTCGCAGACGCTTGGTGTTGTCTAGGGCTAGGGCTTCCTCTTCTTCTCCACCCCCTCCTCCCGAGAAGAAACAGGATCAGGGCGATGACGGCAAGGAGGATGCTATTAACGACGATGAGGGTTCCTCCGTCTCCGTGATGAAGAGGCTGGTCGACGTGAACCCGGTCGGATTAGGGAGACGGTCCAGGCAGATATTTGACGAGGCATGGCGCAAGTTCTCGGAATTGGGACAGATCTCTCGGACCACCCGCGCCAACGACGAGAGCACCCTTCTCATTCAGGAGGGTGGTCCTATGTGCGACTTTGCAATCCCAGGGGCTCAGAACACCACCGTTCTTGTAGTCGGTGCTACCAGCCGTGTTGGTCGCATTGTTGTCCGCAAGCTCATGCTCAGGGGCTACTCGGTCAAGGTAAGTAGTGCAATCTCTCTCTCTCTCTACTAGCCTCCTTCTCTTCTCTGACTAGCAATTCCTCCAATTAGGCCCTAGTTAGGAACGCAGATCAAGAGGTTTGGACATGCTGCCCACTTCTGTTAAGATTGTGGTTGGGGATGTTGGAGATCCTGCGACTCTCAGAGCTGCTGTAGAAGGTTGCAACAAGATCATCTATTGTGCCACTGCTCGTTCCGCTATAACAGTGGATCTAAACAGAGTTGATCATCAGGGTGTATATAATCTCAGCAAAGCCTTTCAGGTTTTCCTTTCTTCTTCATGCATCATGAAAATCATTTCACCATGCAAGACCGTTGCATATGGTTCCTTTTGCACTGTCGAAATTGTTCCTGATTAGTCTTTTGTTTTGTTGTTTTACGACTTGGTTCAGGACTACAACAATAAGCTAGCACAGTTGCGAGCTGGCAAAAGCAGCAAAAGCAAGCTTTTACTTGCAAAGTTTAAGTCTGCAGATTCTTTGAATGGGTGGAGCATCCGCAAGGGAACTTATTTCCAGGATACGGTTACTGCTAAATATGACGGAGGAATGGATGCTAAATTTGAGTTTAGCGAAAGCGGCGATGCAGTTTTTTCAGGTAAATGTTTCTAGATCATCTTTCCTAATGCTGAAAGAACAGAACAGCAACCGCTTTAGGCCAATAGGCCCATAACAATGGACCTGCATACATATAATGTAGGTAGATGATCGGTGTTAAAGAGTTTAATGAACACATGTTAAGCCTAACATTTTGCCTTTTAAATAGGATACGTTTTTACACGAGGAGGATATGTTGAACTGTCAACTAAGCTATCACTTCCACTTGGTAGCACGTTGGACAGGTACTTTTCAAATGGCAGAAATATTGACCTTCCATTATCTTTGTACTCTTGCATCTGTTAAGTCTAGCCTCCCAACTTCAGGTATGAAGGTCTCGTGCTTTCTGTAGGTGGAAATGGAAGGTCATATGTTTTAATTCTTGAATCCGGTTCTTCAGCAGACACACGCCAGAGTAATCTGTACTTTTCTAGAATTAGCACCAAAGTAGGGTTTTGCAGGGTGAGAGGTCTTATCCTAGATGCCTGGTTAATGTTTTATGTTCCATTCTATCATTTACTATCTTCCTTTATATTTTCTGCCTTTAGCAGGTGGGAATCTTACCTCCATATTTTCTCATATTTGTCCTGCTAGGTAAGAGTACCATTTACGTCGTTTCGGCCAGTGAATCCAGCTGATCCACCATTGGACCCATTCTTTGTACACACCTTGACCATACGGTTTGAACCCAAAAGACAGGTTTGTTTTCCATACTAACACAGTTGAGTCCCAAGTTACTCATAAAAGGCATGGTTCCTTTGTGTCTTCAAACTTAATCTTTTCTTGCATTTAGTTTATGACTAAGCAATTTATTATGGTAGTGAGTTGAGGTATATGTGTCTCTATGGTAAACAAACAAACCCAGTATATCCCATTCAAGAGCAGGGTCTGGGGAGGGTAGGTGTAGGCGAGTCTTTCCTCTATCTTGTTAGGTAGAGAGACCGCTTCCAAAGAGACTCCCGACTCGATAGCAAAAGCCATACTGAAAACAAGACACATGGCATACCGTATACAAGAAATCCTATCACACATAGCATACAACATACAATAAATCCTACAGCACATAGTATACAAAAAGCCATACCGATTGCAATACATCCTTCAAGTAAATCATACGACACATAGCATACAGTATACAATAAATCATACGACACATAGCATACATATATCATAGGAGCAGGAATAATCACCGTTAAAGGGCAGATATGGACTACTTAGACATCAGGCCCCGCAACCAGACTTCAAATACCCTTCCTGCCTATTGGTCGAGCTAAAAGTCCTTAATTTTAATTCTACGCCTCCACTCACTCCTATCCTCGATCATGTGCTCAGAGAGGTGCAAGTGTATCATATCTCGCCTAATTACCTCATCCCAAGTCAATCTAGGTCTTCCTCTACTTCTCCTACCCTCTAAGATGATGTTCTCTACTGCTCTAACTGGTGCCGCCATTGGTCTCCTCTTGACATGCCCAAACCATCTTAATCTTCCCTCTCGTATTTTATCTGCGATACGAGCCACTTGTAGCTTCTGTCGAAACACTTCGTTTCTTATCCGATCCAGTCTTGTGTGACCACACATCCACCTCAGCATTCGCATTTCCGCTACCTCTATTTGTTTCTCGTGCGATTTCTTTATGGCCCCAGCAGTCTGTTCCATATAACATAGTTGGACGTACTGCCACTCGGTATAGCTTTCCTTTAGTTTTGCTGGAAACCTCTTATCACATAGTATCCCTGATGCTGCTCTCCACTTGCACCATCCCGCTTGAACGCGGTGCGCTACATCGCTGTGTATTTCTCCGTCTTCCTGCAGGTACGAGCCCAGGTATTTGAACCTAGACGTTTGTGGAACCGCCATACCCTGAATACTAATTTGGGTGTCCTCTTCCGCCTCACCACTAAGTTACATTGTTTATTTAATTATTGTTTTTACTAGTTTCAATATATCAAATACTTATCATGATACGCAGGTTTTTATTCTTCATCATAAATTAAAATAAAATTATAAAATCTACCTGCTTCAATTATTGTTTTGATAATATAAACTTTATAAATTTATTTGGGTAATGAATCATGTTCTATTCTAATTATTAATTTTTCAGTAATCACATTTTATAAATTTATTTTGTAATGAATCATTCTTCTCTTTCTTTGACTCTCTCTCACACACACACTTTTTCTCTCTAAAGAACACCATGTGCTCCTCCATCTTTGCCCTCTTCCATCACCGGCCGCTCCTCCGCCACCATATTGTCTTCCCGCCGTACCGCCCCACTCCTCCGCCACCATTTGCCACCGTCTACTCTCCTCTGTTGTCATTCCTCCACTGCCGCCACTACTCCGCCACCATCTTCCAGCATCTACTCTCGCTACTCCCTAGATCCACCACCGTCGCACCCCCATCATCTCTAGTTCGTCCAACATCCTACTTATAGATCAACTCTCTCTCTCTCTCTCTCGTTTCTGATTCATCGACAACCTCTTGGTTAGATTTGTTGAGGTGGTGGTGGTATTTGTGATACCAGGTAAATTTTGTGGGTTTTTGCTTTTTTATGATTAGCTTTTTTCATTTTCTTGTTAATTTTTGGGTTAGATCATTGCCGGATCTTGAAATTAAAAAAAAAACAAATAATGGATGTTCTTGATGTTTTTGTTTTTTTTAGACCAAAAGATGAAATTTTGAAGATACCAAACTTGGTAATATTTTTGGTTTTAGGAGTTGTTTCATGGTGGTGGGTGCTGATTCAAATTTTTATGCTGGTTGTTTGATGAGAGAGAGAAAAATATACAGATGAGGAGAGTGAAAACCTTTATTTATCAATTCTTTTAATTTTGTTATTTAATAGTATTTTATTAAGATACATTAATAGTTCTTTTAAGACTAAAAAGACCAATTTGCCCTCATGTGCAAGTCACGTGACAAGTGTTAACAGAAAAAATCCCCACGCCCGTTAGAGTATAATTTTGTAAACTAAACAAACAAACATACCCAGTATATCCCACTGAGAGTCTGGGAGGGGTAGGCGGTGGCCAGTCTTTCCTCTATCTTGGGAGACAGAGAGACCGCTTCCAAAGAGACCCCCGGCTCGACAACGATAACAACCAAATTATATTACATATATCACATAGGCATACATGACAAAAGAGTTTTGTATATGCATATGCATGTCCATAAACAAAATAACCAGATTATATTGCATACATCACACACATCACATAAGTAATAGCATACTCAAAACAATCAGAATGATAATGCAAACCTCACATAAGCAATTAAGCAGAAGTCACAAAAGCAAACAGCAGCATTGAAACAGGTTAGCGGCAGATAAACTTTACTATGATATTAGGCAAGGAGTAAGACATGTAAATTATACTACAATATTAACAATACAAATAAGGCCGTTAGCACTAAGGCTTCACCTACAGGACAATAACGTTACCACTCCCATCCTCGACCATGTGCTCGGAGAGGTGCAACTTTACCATATCCCGGCTAATCATCTCATCCCATGTCAACTTAGGTTTTCCTCTACTCCTCTTACCATCTAAAATGATGCGCTCCACTGCTCTAACTGGCGCTGACATCTGTCTCTTCTTCACGTGCCCAAACCATCTCAATCTTCCCTCTTGTATTTTGTCCGTGATACATGCCACCTGTAGCCTCTGTCGGAAGACGTCGTTCCTTATCCGATCCAGCTTCGTGTGTCCACACATCCACCTTAGCATTCGCATTTCTGCGACCTCTATTTGTCTCTCGTGCGATTTCTTCTTGGCTCAGCAGTCTGTTCCGTATATCATAGCCGGACGAACTGCCACTCTATGTAGTTTTCCCTTTAGTCGTGCTGGGAATCTCTTATCACACAAGATCCCTGATGCTGCTTTCCACTTGCACCATCCTGCCTGAACACGATGGGCTACGTCACTGTGTATCTCTCCGTCGTCCTGGACGTACGAGCCTAGATATTTGAACCTAGACGTTTGTGGGACCGCTCGGACCTGAATAGTAATTTGGGTGTCCTCTTCATTCGCTCCACTGAAGTTACAATGCATGCATTCCGTCTTAGAGCGACTTATCCTTAAGCCTTTGCTCTCTAGTGCCGTTTTCCACTGTTCTAACCTCTCGTTCAGCGCCCTTTTAGATTCTGATATTAGCACAATATCGTCTGCAAACAGCATGCACCACAGGACTGGCTCCTGTATGGACTTGGCCATCTCATCCAACACTACTGTGAAGAGAAATAGGCTTAATGCTGATCCTTGGTGGAGTTCCACTTCTACTGGAAAGAATTCTATGTCTCCGACTGGAGCTCGCACGCACGTTTTTGCCCATTCATACATATCCTTGATTATCTTGATATATCTCTCTGGTACCTCTCTATCCCGTAGACTTTCTCAAATGAGTTGTCGCGGGACACTGTCATAGGCTTTTTCTAGGCCAATGAAGACCATATGAAAGTCCATTTTCTTTTCTCTATATTTCTCCATTACCCTCCTTATGACGTGTATGGCTTCTGTTGTAGAGTGCCCTGGCATAAATCCAAATTGGTTTATCGTTATGTGGGTTTCACGTCTGTTTCTCGTGTCTATAACTCTTTCCCGTAATTTCATCGTATGGCTCAAGAGCTTTATTCCTCTGTAATTTGTGCAACACTGGGCATATCCTTTTTTCTTATATATGGGGACTATAACACTGCTCCTCAACTGATCCGGCATCTTTCCGGTCTTGAGGATAATGTGAATAGCTCTGTTAACCATTGCATTCCCTCTTCTCCCAGGCACTTCCACACTTCAATCGGTATGTTGTCTGGCCCCACCGCCTTAGCTCTGTAACAATTGCATTCCCTCTTGAAGGCATGCTATATGTACCCTATGTTTCTTTAGAACATCTATAAGGTCTAATAGCTTACTACTTAAAGTTCCTACATACCAAGATGCTAGTCTTAATCTATAACTCTTTTTCCCTCTAGTTGCACTTCTCGTCACCGAACAAGGTCTCGGAGTTACATAATAACTTCTATCTATTTTAGCTTCCCGTCCCACCCTAACAAAGTCAGATGAGGATCCACAACAACAGATGATACACAAATAAACAAGAACAATCAAATTAAGCCTAACACAGACCCAACCAAACAACAGTAACTTAAATACTGAAGAAGAAACTAAATAGGATAAGAAAAACCAAACAACACTAAACGTAGATAATTAAGAAGAAACTCAATAAAATAAAAAGATGGAACGATCTCACCAGAAGAGCCCCCAAGTTAGGGGTCTCCAGAATCTTCCCGATCAGACAATTTAAATTTTGAGAGATGTAATGAAACTGATATTGATTGTTATTCCTGGATAAATTTACAATGTGGAGACACCTCTATATATAGAGGATGAAACCCTAATCTACGGCCCATCAAGGCCCATGGGCTAATCTAACAGGCTAAACTAATATCTGATCTACTCTAATCTATTTACATTAACACTCCTCCTCAAGTTGATGCATAGATGTTAATCATGCCCAACTTGTTACATATAAAATCTATTTGAGTCTTCCGGAGTGGTTTCGTGAAGATATCAGCAAGTTGAAACTCTGTCTTAACATGGATTGGTTGAATGGATGCCTCTTCAACCTTCGTACCAACTACCCGATCCCTGATCAGATGGCAATCAACTTCTATATGTTTAGTTCTCTCATGAAAGACGTGGTTCTTAGCTATGTGAATAGCAGATTGATTATCACAATATAACCTCATCAAGTTATTTGAAATAACCCCAAGTTCTCTGAGAAGACGACGGACCCAAATCATCTCCGATGTAACATCTGCCATGGCTCTGTACTCAGATTCAGCACTAGATCGAGACATTGTGTGTTGTTTCTTGCTTTTCCAAGATACCAGATTTCCTCCAACAAACACACAATATCCAGTTGTAGACCGCCGTGAAATAGGGCAACCTGCCCAGTCGGCATCCGAAAAGCCTGATACTCTACCATCTCCTTCTTCTGTAAAGGCGCCTACACGACAGTGCCCTTGATCAGAATACAAAATCCCCAACCCTGTAGCGGTTTTAAGATACCGTAATACACGTAGAGCAGCATCCCAATGTCCTGTGTATGGAGCGGCCATGAACTGACTTAAAACACTAACCGCAAAGGAGATGTCCGGACGAGTGACAGTCAAATAGTTAAGTTTCCCAACTAGCCGCCTGTATTGCTCAGGATCCTTCATTGGACTCCCATCTTCTGGAAGCAGCTTTCTGGTAGAGAGCATTGGGCTATCTACTGGTTTGCAGCCCAATAGACCACATTCAGATAACATATCAAGAACATACTTTCGTTGTGATAGAAGAATTCCCTGTGGAGAGCGGGATACTTCTATACCAAGGAAGTATCGGAGTCGGCCAAGATCCTTAATCTGAAACTGTGACTGAAGAAATTGTTTGAGATTTGTGATCCTAACTTCATCATCCCCTGTGATTATTATATCATCCACATAGACAACCAGAATAATCCTTCGGCCCTGGTGGTGCCTAAAGAACACAGAATGATCATAGTCACTACGAGTCATCCCAAAGTTTCCCATAACATCAGAGAATCGTCCAAACCATGCTCGGGGGTACTGCTTGAGACCATACAATGAGCGACGTAATCTACATACCTTTGAAGCCTCCTCCTTAACGATGTACCCAGGTGGCTGCTCCATATATACCTCCTCCTCAAGGACGCCATGAAGAAATGCGTTCTTGACATCAAGCTGATGGAGCGGCCAGTGATTAATGGCAGCAAGGGCAATAGAAATACGTACCGATGGCATTTTGGCAACAGGAGAGAAAGTCTCATCATAATCAATACCGTAAGCCTGAGAATAACCTTTAGCAACTAAGCGGGCCTTCAAGCAAGGCACAGATCCATCTGGGTTTGGTTTCACTGTGAACAGCCAACGACAACCAACGAGGCATTTCCCGGGGGGAAGTGGTTGGAGATCCCACGTATGATTGGCCCGAAGAGCACCGATCTCTTCTTCCATAGCCTTTCTCCATCCTGGGTGAGCTAGGGCGGTCATCACATTCTTGGGAATCGGGTAGGAGTCAAGGGCAGTAGTATAAGCATGACATTCGGGTGACAGGTGTGCGTAGGACACATAATCCTGAATCGGATAACGAGTGTGATGTCGGGGTTCCTTTCGGAAGGCAATGGGGATATCAGGATACGGTGCACCCGGTGGGTCATAGACGGGTGTATCAGGTGTGACATGTGAAATATCTGTTAAGGGAGTATCAGATGTAGCAACAGGATCAGGAACAGAGGACGGACCAGAATCATGGTCAGGGTATGAATCAGGGGCCGTTGTCTTATCCTTATGTCGTCTGGTATACGTAAAGATCAGCGGAGGACCCTTTGTTGGCAGGTCAGATGAAACAGGATCTGATTGTGTAGCATCAGAGACCGGAGGAGCAGATGACACTGGGGGGATAGGAATGGTAGGGACGGTTGGTGACGCAGACATGTCAGGATCGGGATCGGGAAATAAATCATCAAGACAATCGGGGGACTCAATGAAGAAAGGACAGGACTCATGAAAAGTAACATCGGGACTAGTAAAATATCGACGAAGAGAAGGGCTGTAGCACCGATACCCTTTTTGGACTCGAGAGTAACCGAGAAAAACACAACGGATGGCACGAGCATCAAGTTTGGTAGTTGTTGGACGATGATCGTGAACATAGGCAACACAACCAAAGATTTTAGGTTCAAGAGGAAAAGGGTTTTGTAGGAAACAAAATAGAAAATGGGGTTTTCCCATTGAGAACTGAGGAGGGCATGCGGTTAATCAAATAAGCAGCAGTCAGGACCGCATCCCCCCAAAAGCGATGAGGTACATGAGAATCAATCATAAGGGTGCGGGTAACATCCAACAAGTGACGGTTCTTGCGTTCTGCGATGCCATTTTGTTGAGAGGTATATACGCAAGATGTCTCGTGAACAATACCATGTGTTTTTAGATATGATGATAAATCTGCAGACATGTATTCTTTTGCATTATCAGTACGTATTAAACAATAAATGTTAGTCAATAGTGGATCCATAAAATAGGGATTAGGTTTAGTGGATCCATGTTTTAAGGATTATGTTTCCCTTTATTTATGTTTCATGTCTTGTTGTATTGTCCTATATAAAGGACCTTCTATTGATTTACATTACACACAATAATATACAATTGATAATCTCTTTTACCAAGTTTATCTTGGTATCAGAGCAATTCTGATCCTTCTGTTCGATCAACCCACAACAGCACCAGCAACAGACACAGTTGCAACAAATCTCAATCACACTTGCTACAACAGATCTCATCTCACAGCTGCTGCAACAGATTTCATCTCACAGCTGCTGCAACAGATTTCATCTCACAGCTGCTGCAACAGACACAGTTCGTATCAACTTCGATCTCTCAACAGATTTCATCTCAATACAACTTCGATCTCTCAACCCTAAAACAACCATCAGTACAGCCACCCTTCTTATTTTTTTTTTCTTCTGTTACCATCAGTTCTTCCCAAACCTCCCAACAATGGCCATCGTCTCCTTCACCACAGTGGAGAAAACCAACCACAATTCTCACAAGTTCGGCTTTACCCTAAGTCCCACCAATTATGGTTATTGGAAAACCATGATCAAACCCTTCCTCATCACAAATGGTCTGTATGTTTACATCGATGGATCTGTTCCTTGTCCATCTCAGACCATCGAGACTCATGTTTCTTCCACTCACAAAGATTCAGCGCCTTCTATCACTCAACAACCAAACCCAGAATACTCGGCATGGGTCTCCAATGACGCCCACGTTCACATGCTGCTGTTATCAACTATTTCTGAAGCCTCTTTCAAGCATGTACAAGGTGATACTTCTCGTGAACTCTGGCTTTCTTTGGAACGTGCTTATGCACCGCATACATCTTCACGAGAATACACGCTGAAAACTCAGCTTCTTAAGATATCGATGCAGCCCGATGAAACCTCTGCTGTTTATGTCACACGAGCACAAGAATACAACGATGCCTTAGCAAATATTGGTGCCGCTATGCCTGAAAAAGATGTCGTTATGCTGATTATTTCAGGCCTGCGTGAAGAATACAATAACTTGAAGCCCACCCTGATTGCACGACACCCTCCAGTTACCCTACTGGAATTACCCGGTCTACTTGCTGATCACGAATTTATGACAAAGAAAAATGATCACAACATTCCTGCTGCTGCCCAAGCCTTCACGGCTACAACCAGCCGTGACTCAGCCTCACAGAATAGACCTCAACTCCCCCAGAAACGGTACAGTCACTTCAACAGCTGATGACACAGTTAGGTTTCAATATGCAACCTCCACAACAACAAAATCAGGCCTATTACAGTGCTCGTGGCCAGCCTAATCGTAACCATGGTTCATATAACAACACCAACCGACGGGGACGAGGAAACTACAACAACAACCGGAACATAATCTCCTCGTCAGGTAACAATTCCAGATTTGCTTGGGCATCTAATCAAAATACAGTCTACGGTTCTTGCAACAGGTGTGGAATTGGACATATTCCCTCACAATGTCCTAACCGTGACCCAACAACCATTCGTCCACCAAGGCAGGCCCCTCAAGCAAACTTTGTAGATCAACGCTCACAAGCATCATCATCATCATGGCTGCCGGACACAGGTGCAAGTAGCCATGTGTCGCCTGATCTTTATGGCTTTGACGAATCCGAGCCGTATCATGGTAAGGATACACTTATTGTTGGCAATGGTAAAAGTTTACCCATCCTTCATATTGCTTCTACAAAATTTAATTCTCAAAACAAAACCCTTTCACTTACCAAAATTTTGCACGTTCCACAAATCAAACGTAATCTTCTCTCTGTGCAACGTTTCTGCCAAGACAACAATGTATTTTTTGAATTTCATTCTACCTATTTTTGTGTGAAGGATACGGCTACTCGCACTATCCTCCTCATGGGTCCAAGTAAAAATGGTCTCTACTCCTTCCAACTGCCCAAGTTCCATCCTGTGCCCAATGTTGCCTTTTCAACCGTTCGAGCATCCACCACAACGTGGCATCAACGTCTTGGCCATCCTCATTCGCAGCTGTTAAACTTTATGATCTCCAAAAATAATCTTCCTGTTACATTTAATTCTGTTTTTTCTTCTTGTCATTCCTGTCCTATGGGAAAATCATCAAAGTTGCATTTATCTTCTTCACAACACAAAAGCACTCGTGTATTGGATTTAGTGTTTTGTGATGTTTGGGGCCCAGCTCCTATTTCTTCCTTTTATGGTCACCGTTACTTTTTATTATGTGTGGATCATTTTACTAAGTATATGTGGTTGTTTCCTATAAAACAAAAATCCGATGTTTTTATCACCTTTCAACAATTCCACAAAATGGCTGAAATACAATTTCAAACACAACTTAAAGCTGTTCAAACAGACGGAGGGGGAGAATTTCGAAGCTTATCTTCTTTTTTAACAAATCATGGGATTATCCATCGCCATTCCTGCCCTCACACTAGTGAACAAAATGGCTTTGTTGAAAGAAGACATCGTCATGTTGTTGAGACTGGTCTCACTCTAATGGCGCATTCGGGTGTCCCAAAGCGTTTTTGGAATTTTGCATTTGACACGGCCACATATTTGATAAATCGCATGCCATCTCGAGCCGCTTCAAATATTTCTCCATTTGAGCATCTTTTCAAACGTAAGCCCGACCTATCCTTTCTTCGTGTTTTTGGATGCCAATGTTTTCCACACCTACGTCCATATAATCCACACAAGATGGATTTCCGCTCCCTACCTTGTGTCTTCTTAGGGTATAGCTCTTCTCATCATGGGTATCATTGTCTTGACCCTGCCACTAACCGAATTTATGTGGCTCGACACGTCCGGTTTCATGAGGCACATTTTCCTTTTCTCCACTCCTCCTCATCTCCCTCGCCCACATCCACTCCTGATCCTTACTTCTCATTTTTTCCATCTTCTGTACCACAAACCAGCCCACCTACTACACCAGAACAATTCAGCAACCCAAACAACCCAACCAGCCCAATCCATCATTCAACCACCACACCAGATTCACCAGCCACTAGCTCCAGCAGCACCACGAGCCCAACAGCCTCACCCACCAGCCCAATAGACTTACCACCCAACCCACCAGATCAAACCACAAGCCCACCGACTAGCCCATCTCACACAACCAGCCCAAACAACCCACCAGACCAACCCACCAGCCCACCTGCCGGCCCACAAAGCGGTCCACCTTATTCCCAACAGCCCACTGACCTATCATCCAACTCTTCTCCAGCCCACACTTTACCTCAACCACCTCTCAAATATACCTACAGTCGACGACAACCAACCCAACAACCATCTCAACAAACCACAACAATTGAAAATCAACCACGTCCACGGCCGGAAAATCTTCGTCAAAATCCAAAACAACGAACTACTTACAATGCCACAGCCTTTCACATCACCACACAACCCTACTCAACCGAACCCACCTCTTTTGCTGTTGCCAACAAAAGTCCACAATGGCGTGCTGCAATGGCCGAAGAATTCAAAGCCTTAACGAGAAACGACACATGGACTTTAGTACCACCTGTTCCCAATGCTAATGTTGTTGATTGTAAGTGGGTGTACAAGTTGAAACGTGATGAACAAGGGAATATCAAACGTCACAAAGCTCGTTTGGTAGCAAAAGGATTCAGTCAACAACCGGGAATTGATTACCATGAAACATTCAGTCCCGTGGTAAAATCAACCACCATTCGTGTGGTTCTCTCTCTTGCCGTGACAAGGCACTGGCCGCTCAGACAATTGGACGTGCAAAATGCATTTCTACATGGTGATCTCAAGGAAACTATTTATTTACGCCAACCACCGGGCTTCATTGACTCACAAAAGCCAAATCATGTGTGTCGGCTTCACAAGTCCCTATATGGGCTCAAACAAGCTCCAAGGGCCTGGTTCAACCGTCTTTCTGCGGTCCTATTGCATCTTGGATTTCATGGATCTAAAACTGACCCATCTCTTTTTATTTACTCTCACAACGGTTCCTTAATGTACATGCTTGTTTATGTGGATGACATCATCCTGACAGGCAACAATTCTCAATTGATTAATCACACCGTTCAGAAGCTTAGCAGCACATTTGCAATTCAAGACATGGGTCGGTTATCCTATTTTCTGGGCATCGAGGTTCTTCACAAGAACAATGATTTGATTCTTTCACAACAAAAATATATTCATGATGTCATTCAGAAAGCAGGTCTCTCTCAATCAAAACCGGTTGACTCACCCATGCACACCAACTCAAATTTAGCTATTGGTGATAGTTCACCCTTTCATGATCCAGTCAAATTTAGACAGACGGTTGGAGCTCTGCAATACCTAACCCTTACCAGACCTGACATTACTTTTGCTGTCAACAAAGTTTGTCAATTTATGCACTCTCCAACAGATAATCATTGGTCGGCTGTAAAAAGAATTATTCGGTATTTACAAGGAACCTCACACTATGGCTTGCTGATTAGACAAAAATCACCGTCGGTGCTTCATGCCTACACAGATGCCCACAGCCGCTCTCTCACAGCCTTCTCTGATGCGGACTGGGCTGGATCTCTTGATGACCGTCGATCCACCGGAGGATATGCTATCTATCTTGGATCAAATCTTATTTCATGGCGTGCTCGTAAACAACGTACTGTCTCTCGGTCATCAACAGAGGCAGAATATAAAGCCTTAGCCGACACTGTTGCTCGCACAAAACATGTGGAGATTGATTTTCATTTTGTCAGGGAAAAAGTTGCTCAAAGAAAACTCTCAGTCCAGTTTATCAAAACAGATGATCAAATTACAGATGTATTCACCAAGCCTCTATCATCACAACGGTTCCTACTTCTTAGGTCCAAGCTACGGGTTGCTCCCCGGCCTTAGCTTGAGGGGGAATATTAAACAATAAATGTTAGTCAATAGTGGATCCATAAAATAGGGATTAGGTTTAGTGGATCCATGTTTTAAGGATTATGTTTCCCTTTATTTATGTTTCATGTCTTGTTGTATTGTCCTATATAAAGGACCTTCTATTGATTTACATTACACACAATAATATACAATTGATAATCTCTTTTACCAAGTTTATCTGTACGTATGGTTCTAATGGATGTGTTAAACTGATTTTGCACATACGCATGGAATTCTCGAAAGATGGAATTTAGTTCACTACGGGATTTCAATAAATAGACCCAGGTAGTACGAGAATAATTATCGATAAAAGTAACAAATATTCAAAACCAAGAGTAGTTTTAACAGGGGAAGGTCCCCAAATATCCGAATGCAAAAGTTCAAATGGATTACAGACTCGACTAGACACTCTAGGGGGATAGGGACGCCGGGTGTGTTTGCTGACACGACTCACAATGAAAATCAATAGAAACAGATAGATCCGGTCTCATTTGCCTCAGAACCGCTGTAGAGGGATGACCTAACCGGCAGTGAACTTCCCTGATGCTTGAGTCACAAACGTTTGCTGAAGGTTGTGACGATAAGGACAGACGGTATAGGCCTCCTGATTCAATACCTGTGCCAATCAGACGGTTAGTCCCTAGTTCCTGGAAAACACAATGAGTAGGGTAAAATTTGGCAAGGCAATTGTTTTGTTTGGTAAGTTGGCTTACAGAACAAAGGTTATCGGGAAACTCGGGTACAAACAATACAGAGGAAAGGGTCAGGTTCTTCGAGTTACTAATGGATCCAATGCCTTGAACAGGGCATGAGGATCCATCAGCAATTCGAACAGGAGGGTGAGAGGTATGCTTTAGGTTGGATAATATACCTTGATTCCCAGTCATGTGATGAGTGGCCCCAGTGTCAACAATCCAAGATGAATTAAGGCTAGAGAACGTACCTGAATGAGCTGAATTGGCTTGTGGACTAGGAGCGTGGAGCGGAAGGTTCAATAACTGCTGAAATTTGTTATACTCCTCCTGACTGAGAGTGACTGTCGGGATAGCCGGACTGGCATGATCTGGGGCATCATCAGAGGCAGCTAACCTTGCTCTGGGTCGAGGAGGTGGAAGAGACCCAGGTGGACGATTCGGGCAGTTGTACTTGGTGCGTCCATCCTGGTGACGATATTGACAAGTGATACCATTGCCTCGACCAACACCTTTTCTTGGAGCTGGCTGATTGCCTCGACCAGTGTTTTTGCTAACAGGTGCACTTGTATACATAGCTGATGTGTCGGTGGTTCCAGTAGTAGTCCCTGAACCGTACATCTCTCGAGGAGGAGGTGGCAGTGGAGTTGCTCAACAATAAAGGTCGAGCACTAGAGAACTTTGGTGATATGCCTGCAATAAACATCATAATATCCATTTTGTTGTTGCGCTCCTCCTGAAGCTTCAAATCAGTGGTCGGAGGGTACAACGCACGGAGTTCATCTCTGAGTTTTGGAAACCGAGTGAAATAGTCAGTAAAGGACGAATCACCTTGTTCTGCTCTACTATATGCCTGAACCACAGAAAATGCATGTGACAGAGATTCTTTGGCCGAAAAGGATGAGGACAAATGATCCCACATTTTTTTCACAGTGGGAAAGTTCTGAGCTATAGTAAGTATTTGTGGCTCCATAGCATTCCACAAAGCCATCTGAATACCACTATCATCAATCCGCCATTCACGGGTAACCGGATGAGGAGGGATTGTTGTCAAGTGGTCTTCCTTGTCAAGACTAGCAAGTCCTTTTTCGACAAAGAGACTCCATGAACTCCAATTTTTGGAGTCAAGTTTTACAGGAATACGTAAAACCGAGTTGTAATTGATAATACCTGGAACAATCTGACTGGACTCGGTTTTGGTTTCTTTCACAGATTCTTCAGCCATTGACTAAATTCGAACAGATCTGAAAAACGAGTGGATACCTGGAGCAGAAACGAGAAAGGTGTCGGAGCAGAAAATTGACCTTACAGATCAACCGGAAACTGAGTCGCGAGCATGCTGGTGTGAACAGGGTCGCCGGAGGTGGATCCACGCGCCGCCACTCGCCGGCGCGTGAGAAACAGGGGCAGAAGGGTGGTGGCGCGTGAGGGCGCGTGAGGCTGCCGGACGGCGGCGGTTTCTCAGGGTATGCAGATCGGGGGGTGGCGAGGTTGATGGTGGCAGTGGTGAGTTGTAATTGTTGCTCGAAAAAAGATTTGGTGAAGGCAGCCTCTTCTTGATCGGGAATCAGAAACAGGACAGGTAACGGGGCTAGGATTCGTACCGAGAGCCTTGTGGCTCTGATACCATGTAATGAAACTGATATTGATTGTTATTCCTGGATAAATTTACAATGTGGAGACACCTCTATATATAGAGGATGAAACCCTAATCTACGGCCCATCAAGGCCCATGGGCTAATCTAACAGGCTAAACTAATATCTGATCTACTCTAATCTATTTACATTAACAAGAGAGAAGTGGAGAGGCGGTTAGCCAAGGACGACTGTGGTGGTCGTTGGTGGAAGCTGCGATGGTCACCGGTGGTCGCCGGTATATCCACGTTATTTAAGATGATAGATTGTTGACAATAGATTTAACTCTACTCTCTAATGAACTTGTCAACGAGGAAGCAACAGAATCAGAATTTCAGCAGACCACAAACCGGAGATTTAACCCTTGGTGAATCTATCGATGCAAATGGAGGCAGATGTTCGTGATTGAATCACAGCAGTAGTTTCATAAATAGGTTCAGAAACTTCAAAAAGAGTTATAGAGTAATGGACCCCAAAACCCACAAACCTTGAGCACAAGCATAACATAAAGCTGTGAAGATGGAACCAAGCAGACAGAGGTTGACAAGCAGAACAGATAGAAATGAGCACAAGCAGAACACTAAAATCTGTTGTGTTCAAACCCTAGAAATTCAACAGGAGTTCGCCAACGTTCCTTTAAACCCTGCAAACTTATATTCACGATATAAAGAAAGGGATCAAGAAACTTACTTGCAGGTGAAAGATTCATAGCTGTGTGTTTTCTGATGTTTGTGTGTGTAAATTTTGTTAAAAATGATGGTTTCTGTGTTGTGGGGGATGATGGTTTCTGTGTAAATTTTGTAAACTGTTATAAAATATTAACATAAAAGACAATTATTGTAATTTTCTTAGTTTAAAGACAATGCTTGAAATTCACTACAAATTCAAATGATGAAATTTGTAATTTACTCTTATCTTTAATATGCAATGGTTGGAATCACGACGCCCCATAATACTATGTTTTGGAGTATGGCAAAAGTCCGTGCCCCAGCCTTCTCATTCTTCCAATTTTAATATCACAAATATTTACACTTAACTACCTTACTAATTACAATAATTGAAGTAAGGATAAATAAATCCTAGACTAATATACCCCCTCAGTCTAAGGAGGAGGGTCACGGATGCTTAGGCTGGAACGAAAATCATGAAAAAGAACTCTCGGTAATCCTTTTGTAAAAATGTCGGCAAAGTTGAATCTGGAAGGTACGTGTAATACTCGAACTTGACCCCGTTGAACTTTTTCACGGACAAAATGGATATCGATCTCTATATGTTTAGTCCGTTTTAAGCAGGGAAGTCGATCGGAATTGTGCAGCAGAAGGGGGAAGGAAGCGGAAGGGTTTAATCAGAGAAATTATGCTCTGATACCATTTTGGAGTATGGTAAAAGTCCCTGCCCCAGCCTTCTCATTCTTCCATTTTTAATATCACAAATATTTACACTTAACTACCTTACTAATTACAATAATTGAAGTAAGGATAAATAAATCCTAGACTAATACTATGCTATAGCAGCTCATTTAGCTACCCCCATACCATCCTCCACTCCATTGATATCACTATGGTTTCCTAACACCAACGCAACCAATCATTTTACTCCACATCTTGCAAGATATGTAGCTTTACTACCCATGTTGGTATTGGTACAAATTTACATATTTCACTTGTTGGCACATCTATCTTTCCATTCCACAAAACTAATTTGATCTATGTGATATTTTATATGTTACAAAACTCTCCTCTTTTATTTATCCAAAAATTTACTCTAGATAAGCATGTTTACTTTAAATTTATCCAATTTTTTTGGGGGATTAGGTTATCTATCAGGTGCTTCTTTCTGAACCAATTAAGAATGCTTGTACACCTTTTCTCTCACCTCTTCTCATCTAAAACTAATTGTTGAACGAGCATCACCACTTGGCATCTCCATATGAGTCCATCCACGCTTTCATCCTTTGAAGTTGATTTTGTTATTTTTGTCCAAATTTTCTTCCATGTATTATCGCTAAACTTTTATTTATTTGACTGCTTCTCTCTTGCTAAAGGCTACATATTTCCCTATGAGTTTAACAAACCATTCTAATAATGTTGTTTTTACCATCACTCTTTTATATTTCCTAGTTCTCGACCATTTTTTTCATATATGGATCTAGCCTATTTGCCCTTGTTGCTAATTTTTCCAACTCGAGTTACTATGGTTAAAGGTTGTTACAAAGTTACAAATTATTTTCAAATACATATGGATCATTAGCAAACTAAAAATAAAATCTATTTGGGCGGGGTATTCTAAAAACTAAATTCCTTTTACCAAACTTCCACATAGTATAAGCATGCATCAACGTTCATGGTGAAAGTGTTATCTCATCAAGCGCATGCTTTCATCCTCTCATAGCCTATCACCTTTTGAGCACCTCTTTCACTAAGCCTTGTGTGTGTGGTTCTTTTGTATTTCATTGTCTTTGTCTTTTTCCTATCTTTCACTTTGTCCTTATGAAGGTCACATAAAATCACATGCTGAGTTTTGTTTATATCTACACAGGATCAACTTGCTGATATATTCACTGAACTATTACTAACTCATCGGTTTGCTTTTCTTCTTTCCGATCATGTTGAGTTTTGTTTAAATCTACACAGGATCAACTTGCTGGTATATTCACTGAATTATTGCTAACTCATCGGTTTGCTTTTCTTCTTTCCGAGTTTCAAGTTTCTCCGTGCCTTTTGCTTGCAGGGGTGTATCAAACCAAGATAGTTGGTCTAAACACTATGGTATAGAGGGTTGCAACTGTTAGGGTTAGGTTCAGTAGCTTGCTTTCCAAGCTGTGGTATTTGTTGGGTGTATGCTTCGGGTAAATTAATTTGGAGCAGTTGGGCTCGGCGGCGGCCGACCCAAATTCTAATTAGGCCCGGTTTAGTTAGATTTAGTTAGCTCATTTCTCTTCACAGTAGTGTTGGACGAGATGACCAAGTCTATACAACAGCCAGTTCCGTGGTGCATGCTCTTTGCGGATGATATTGTCTTAATATCAGAATCTAAAATGGTGCTTAACGACAGGCTAGAACAGTGGAGAGCAGCACTGGAGAGCAGAGGGTTAAGGATAAGTCGCTCTAAGACGGAATACATGCATTGCAATTTTAGTAGTGAGGGTGAAGAGGACACCCAAATCAGTGTCCAGGGTATGGCGGTCCCAAGAACGACTAGGTTTAAATACCTGGGCTCGTACCTACAGGACGACGGAGAGATACACAGCGATGTAGCTCACCGTGTTCAAGCAGGATGGTGCAAGTGGAGAGCAGCATCAGGGATTCTATGTGATAAGAGGTTTCCAGCGAAACTAAAGGGAAAACTATACAGAGTGGCAGTTCGTCCAGCTATGTTATACGGAGCAGACTGCTGGGCAATAAAGAAATCGCACGAGAAACAAATAGAGGTAGCGGAAATGCGAATGCTGAGGTGGATGTGTGGACACACAAGACTGGATCGGATAAGAAACGAAATGTTTCGACAGAAGTTAGAGGTGGCTTGTATCGTAGATAAAATACGAGAGGGAAGATTAAGATGGTGTGGGCATGTGAAGAGGAGACCTATGTCAGCACCCGTTAGAGCAGTAGAGAACATCTTCTTAGAGGGTAGGAGGTGTAGAGGAAGACCTAGGTTGACTTGGGACAAGTTAATTAGGCGAGATATGGTACATTTGCACCTCTCTGAGCACATGATCGAGGATAGGAGCGAGTGGAGGCGTAGGATTAAAATTAAGGACTTTTAGTAGGATCTGTAGGTAGGAAGGGTAAGGTAGACTTGATGCGGGCCTAAGGTGTACGCAGTCCACAACTGCCCTCTATAGGTGAAACGCGCCGCTTCTCTGATGTTGCTATATCTTTTTCTTAATCTGTTGGTGATTTTAAGTGTATGTTGTGTGCTGTATGATATATTATTTGCTGCCCTACTATCGTTATTGCTTTTGTTGATCGAGTCGGGGGTCTCTTTGGAAGCAGTCTCTCTACCTACCCAGATAGAGGAAAGACTTGCCACTACCTACCCCCAGACCCACCCTGCTCTGAGTGGGATATACTGGGTTTGTTTGTTTGTTTGTATTGTACTTGTAATCTTTATTCACTCAATAAAAAGAAAATCCTAGTTGCCCCAAGAGGACGTAGGTTGCACACCGCGACCGAACCTCTATAAATCTCTCTTGTCTCTGTTATTGTTTATTGTTCTCTATTTTGTGTTATGCTACTTGTGATCATAACAACTGGTATCAGAGCATCAGGCTACTTGTAATCTTTTTGAAGATTTCGTACGAAACACAAAATAGGGTTTTTGCGCCGTTTTTTTGTTACCAGTCGAACCAAGTTTCTCTGCCGCCACCTTGCTTCTGTCGAATTAGGGTTTTCTGCCGTCGTCTGGGTCGTTTGATTGTTTGCCACGTTCAAAACTCAGGTGTATTATCAAACTTGTTTGCTTTCAGTTTTTTTGGAACTGTTCTCATAGAATAATGGTCAATAGAACAACACTCAAGTTTAGGCTCACTATTCTCAGTTCTGACTTGACTGTTAAGCATCTGTGGTTTGGAATAATGGCTGAGGATGGGAAAACAATAATTGAGAAATTCGATGATCATGATTTCGGATGGTGGAAGATACAAATCGAGGATTTGCTAGTTCAGAAGGATTAGGAAGCCACTTTGTTTGGACAGAAACTAGATAAGACTTCAGATGCTGACAGGCCTGCTCTTGACAGAAAGGCTGTTTCTGTCATCAGGTTCTCGCTGTCAAAGAATGTTGCTTTCAATATTCTGAAGGAGAAGACAACTAAGGCATTATGGATGCGCTGTCAAACATGTATGAGAAACCGTCTACCGCAGATAAAGTCTTTTGATTAGAGAACTAGTGAACATGAGATTGAAAGAAGGGGGATTTGTTAACACTCATATCAGCAACTTCAACACTGTCATCTCTCGATTATTGTCAGTTGATATAAAATTCGATGATAAGGTTCATGCATTATTGCTTTTATTTTCTTTACTAGAAAGTTGGTCAGGGACTGTCACTGCAATTAGTAGTTCATCTGGAACCACTAAGCTTACTACCGATGTAGTCCAGGATCTGATTTTGGGGGAGGATATTAGAAGAAGAGCTTCAGGAGAATCATCGAGTGCTTTACTTAGCGCTTAAGTGAGAGGAAGAAAGAAAGAAAGGGGTACTAGTAGAGAAAGATTAAAATCCAGAAAGAGGGTTTAGTTAAAGCCTAGGAAATACATCCAGTGTTGTAACTATAAAGAAACTGGGCATTTTAGAAATCAATGCCCAAAGCCGTCTACCTCAAAAGAGAAGAAGGAAGTCAATGTAGCTGCTGATGATTCCGATTCCGATACTCTTATCTGCTGTGTGGAAAACTCAACAGAGTCATGGATCATGGATATTGGTGCATCTTTTCATGCTACCTCTAGCACGAAGTTGATGAAGAATCTGCGAACATGCAACTTTGGTAAAGTTCGGCTAGCAAATAACCATACTCTTGATGTCCCAGGATTGAGATATATTGATTTGAAAACTTCATTGGGTGCCTCGTGGACTTTAAAGGATGTTTGGGTCATCCCTAGCCTGAAAAAGAAGTTAATCTCTATCGGGCAGTTGGATTATCAGGGATACAACATGATGTTCGGTGGGGGACAATGGAAGGTAGTAAAGGGGAATCTTGTAATCGCTAGAGGTAAAAAGAGGTACATGGCTGAAGTGTCAGTGGATGGGCTAAACTCGATGACTAGTGGACCGAGTCAATCCGGTCTATGGCACCAACGACTCGGTCACATGAGTGAAAAAGGAATGAAGATGCTCGTTGCAAAAGGTAAGCGTCTAGAACTCAAAAGGGTTGAATCTGAATTCTGTGAACCCTGTGTCTTTGGAAAAAAGAAGAAAGTATCTTTTGTGAAGACGAGAAAGGCACCAAAAGCTTAGAAATTGGAGCTTATTCACATTGATGTATTCGGACCAACCTCGATTTCATCTCTGGGAGGAGCTCATTACTATATCACCTTCATAGACGATTCAACTCGCAAGGTATGGGTTTATTTTCTTAAAAATAAATCTGATGTCTTTTATACTTTTAAGAAATTGAAAACTGCTGTTGAATCGAAAACTGGTTTGAAGGTAAAATGCTTGAAGTTTGATAACAGAGGAGAATACATCAGCGTTGAGTTTCTTGATTATTGCGCTGAACACGGTATTCGGATGATAAAAACAGTCCCAGACACTCCTCAACAAAATGGGGTGATGGAAAGAATGAACAGAACCTTAAATGAGTAAGCCAACAGCATGAGACTTAATTGCGGGCTTCCAAAGATGTTTTGGGCTGATGCAGTCAACACTACTGCTTTTTTAATCAATCGGGGATTGTCAGTACCGTTGGGATTCAAGATACCAGAAGAAGAATGGAGAGGGAAAGCAGTCAAATGCGAGCATTTGAAAGTCTTTGGGTGCAGTGCCTATGATTAAGTGAAAGACGATGACAAACTTGATGCTAAAGCTGAGAAGTACACTTTCATTGGATATGGGTTGGATACCATAGGCTACAGGCTTTGGGATTTTGAAAGCAGAAAGGTAGTCAGAAGCAAGTATGCTAGATTCAATGAGGCTGAGTTGTATAAAGACAGAATTACAACAAACTCACAAGTTCAGAAAGAGCAGTTTGAATTTGAAACTGATGCAGATAAACAAACAACACAGCCGGTCATTGAATCACACACTGAAACTGAAGTTCCTGAGTTTGAAGATGACGATATGGGTGGAGATGAAGAAGTAGTGGGAGCTTCTGATAGTGGGAGTTCAGAGTCTGGGGCTTTAGCTGGTGATCCGGGCTGTTTCCCTCTCGATGATGAAGCTTATCCCCCATCGGCTCACTGGCCGACCTTGACCCCTGTTATTTTGAGGTCATATCTAGTATTCAGATTTTGCCTCGATTTGGTACCGCTCTCGCGGCCCACACTGAAACAGTGCTTTACCCCTAGATGTCCAGTTAACTGCTGCGCCTCAACACATTTCGGGAGAACCAGCTAGCTCTGGGTTCGAATTTTGGAATCGTGGGTTACTAATTGGTGGAATACTAGGCATTCCAAAACTTAACCCATAATCAGATCTTGGTAACTAACTATTTGCAACTTGACAATTTAAAACAGATTTTTCAAATACTTAAATATTATTTACCGGATGAAAATGGTAAAATTTATAATCCCTATTCATGTAGTAACATCATTTTGAATCCATTCAATTTGAATTGGTATTTTCTCCATTACAATTATTGTGAGGAAACATCTACAATCGTTAGTCTTGGGCAGTTTCTTTGTGAAAATGTATGTATAGCCAAAAAAGGACCGCATTTAAAATCAGGCAAGTTATAATTCTTCAAGTTGACTCGGTGGTGGCTACTCCAGGAGCAACTGTTCAATTAATCTTGATCCTGTGATCAATCAAAGAAAGATAGTGAATTCTTATCTTGTGACTTAGAATAAATGGTTCACTGTGAAGGAACGAAATGACAATTTATTCCTATAAGACCTATAGAACTAGACGATTGAGTTGGAAATATCAACAAATTCTTGATGAACAGTCCTCGCAAGATCCTGACCAGTCTTAAAATTGGGTCAGGAGGTCCACCCGAGTCTCCAAACAACAAGAGAGTTATAGTCCTTCAGTCAACTATCTTCTCTTAACTGAAAATGGTGAACCAGAAAGTTTTTCTGAAGCTGTTAGGATGAAAGATTATCTTCCGTGGGAGCATGCTATGAAAGATTAGATGAGTTCTTTGATGAAAAATAATACATGGGTACTAACCAAGCTTTTGCTAGATAAAAGAGCTCTACATAATAAATGGGTCTTCAAGGTCAAGGAAGAACATGATGGGTTTAAACGATGCAAAGATCGTTTAGTAGTCAAGGGTTTTCAGCAAAAGAAAGGGTTTGATTATGATTAGATCTTCTCGACAGTTATGAAAATGACAACCTTCAGATTGGTTCTGAGTTTGGTAGCTGCAGAGGGCTTACATCTAGAGCAATTAGATGTTAAGACAACATTTCTACACGGTGACCTTGACGAAGAAATTTATATGACACAACCTGAAGGGTTTCAGGTTGTCGGAAAAGAAAATTGGGCCTGCAAACTGGAAAAGACCTTATATGGTCTAAAACAGGCACCCAGGCAGTGGTACTTGAAGTTTGATAACTTCATGGAAAGGTCGAGGTACAAGAAATGTCAAATGGATCATTGTTGCTATTTGAAGAGTTTCAACAACTCTTATATCATTCTACTATATGTAGATGATATGTTGATTGCAGGGTCAGATATGAAAGAGATCAGCAAGTTCAAGAAAGAAATGTCCAAAGAATTTGAGATGAAAGACTTGGGTCCAGCCAAACAGATACTCAGGATGAGCATTATCAGAAATAAAAAGGATGGATCTTTAACACTATCCCAAGAAAAGTACATAGGGAAAGTGTTGGAAAGATTCAAGATGATAATGAAAATACCTTCAAGCTCACCAAAGACCAGTCTTCTAAATCTGAAGAAGAAAGAACAGAGATGGCTAAAATTCCATACGCATCTGCAGCTTGCCTTCGGGAATAATGTTTACCAAATCTGTGGTGCTGGATAAGATGAAGCTTTGCATAGCTTAAGCTGGCCTTCGGGAATAATGTTGAGAAGGCGGAAGTAGCTACGGGGTGCAAAAATCAGAGGGATTTTATAGAAGTACAAAGTGCAGCTGAACGTGTTTTAAAGCCTCCAAGCAGGAGAATTGTTGGGTGTAGGCTTTGGGTGAATTAATTTGGAGCAGTTGGGCTTGGCCGGCCCAAGTTTTAATTAGGCCTCGTTTAGTTAGATTATTAACTATAGGGATTAACCCTAATTGTAGTCTATATCCTCAACATTCGCATTTCTGAGAGACAAATAGAGGTCGCAGAAATGCGAATGCTGAGGTGGATGTGTGGACACACAAGATTGGATCGGATAAGAAACGACGTCTTTCGCCACAGGCTAGAGGTGGCTTGTATCACAGAAAAAATAAGAGGGAAGATTAAGATGGTTTGGGCACGTGAAGAGGAGAACGATGGCAGCACCTGTCCGAGCTGTAGAGAACATCAGCTTAGAGGGTAGGAGGAGTAGAGGTAGACCTAGGTTGACTTGGGACGAGGTTATTAGGAGGGATATGATAGACTTGCATCTTTATGAGAACATGATCGAGGATAGAAGTGAGTGGAGGCGTTAGAATTAAAATTAAGGACTTTTAGTGGGTTTTGTGGGTGGGAAGGGTATGCGGTGACATATGGCCGGACCCCACACGTTAGGTGCAGTTTTCCTCATCTACCCTTTTTGGGTGTTACATGCCGTTTTTTTATGAGCGCATTATCTAATTCTTCATGTGATATCTATCTTTGTGTTGTATGCTTTGTATTATGATTGTTATTGTTATCGCCTTTGTTAACGAGTCGGGGGTCTCTTCGGAAGCGGTCTCTCTATCTTTCTAGATAGAGGAAAGACTTGCCACCATATACCCCTCCCAGACCCTGCTCTTCAGCGGGATACACTGGGTATGTTTGTTTGTTTGTTTGTTTGTACTTGTAATCTTTATCACTAAATAAAAAGCAAACTCTAGTTGCCCCAAGAGGACGTAGGTTGCACACCGTGACCGAACCTCTATAACTCTCGTGTCTCTGTTATGCTTATTGTTCTCTATTTGTGTTCGTGCTATTTGTGATCATAACAGTATCACCATATATATGTATCTTCCTGTAGTTGTTCATTCAAACGTATGCATTTAGAAAGTTTCCGCAAACCTGATTAAATCAAGCAATATGCTATGTTATGACTTCTGATGATGGAGTTATATTCACTTTGACAGAGACCAGCTGAAGGACCTATTGGAATGAACCAAGACTTGAGAAGCTTTAAATTGATATTGGAATATATAAAAGCATTGCCGGTAACTATTTCTGAAGGTTGTACATGTTATATTTCTACAACAGCTGGTAAATTCTTTTCATATTATATCCGTACATATATCATTATATATTTTGGTTTTTGGTGGGGTGGTGATAGGCGCATCAATCGGTTTATTGACAAAGAAAAGCCTAAAGTGTTACATGTGTATTCTAGGAGGGGCAAGGGAGTAAATAGTAATAGTGGCTAACTTGTTTTGGTAACCTTGAGTATTAGTAGGGGGAATAAGGGTGTGAGTAGGGAGGCTAGGTTTGTTAGTGTTGTTTGTAGGCTCCTGCCATTGTGTGCATGGAGAGAGGGTAAATCCCTGGATCTTTTGAGTGCTCTTCTTTTCCACCATTGTAACCCTAATTTTGAGCTAGTGAATTCAGTGAATCCTTTCCTATTTCCTTAAAATTGTTCTTAACCTCTATCATTGGTCCGACCTGCCACCGACCTGCCATCTGTTCATTGTTCTTCCATGGAAACTCGTACTAATACTCGATTAGATGCTCAGGAAGCTCAGATTAAGCAATTACAATCTGATGTTTCCGAAATTAAAACCTCTTTACAAGCATTGGACGTTGAACGTGGAGAATCCAGTGAGTTTCGTAAGGTTGTTTTGGGGTGGATGAAGCAACAAGAAAAACGTTCGCCTCCGGGTTCGATGAGTTCCGGCCTCAGTCACGAGGAGGGGTTTTCCAATGTCAAAAGTAAACCGGGATCGGAGGAAGATACTATGAGCGTTTTACCGTGGGCAGTCAAGAAGGTGAAGTTACTGGAGTTTAGCGGGTTCGATCCTCAGGGCTGGATTCAGAAAGCAGGACTCTATTTTGATCTCAACAACACTCCGGACGATGTCCGCCTCCGATTAGCTCAGTTGAGCATGGTGGGTGTAGCTCAACATTGGTTTACCATTCTTACACAGCTTCATGATTCTATCTCTTGGATTGAATTTCAATCTGAATTATTGAAGCGTTTCAGTGGTTTGTCAATTCATAATCCGTATGAGCAATTAGCGACGATCCAACAGGGCGACTCCATCTACGACTACATCGATGATTTTGAATATCTGCTATCTCTGGTACCTCGTTTACCAGATTCACAATCTTTAGGGTATTTTGTGGCTGGATTAAAGGAAGAAACAAAGAAATGGGTTCGTTTACATCGCCCTCAAACCCTGTTAGAAGCGATGTATACAACGAAGGATGTGTCGGAAATGCTCCGGCCGACTGGGAATTCGGGTTCCGCTTCTCGTTTCAGATACCTACACCGTTTTGGGCCTTCAACTTTTTCTCCGGTGGATGGGCTTCACAATATGGGCCGGAGTGAGCCCAGGGTTTCGGGCCAACCTAAGGGCTTTGATCGAGGGCCTAGTGGTCGTGGGGACGTAACTCGTTCCTCAGTTATCCCAAAATCAGGTTCCTTTCTTCTCCGGAGACTTCTTCGGTGTTTCCTCGCGATCGAGGGGTTCGTTCTTTATCTCGATCGGAATGGGAGGATCGACGCAAGAAGGGATTATGCTTCCGTTGTGGCCAACAATATGGACCGGCCCACAAATGCCCCGAGGGGCGATTACGGGTCTTACTTTTGGGGGAGGATGAATATGAACCAAGTGGGGGAGATTTCTGTGCTGCGGGTGTAGACTTAGCGGTATAGGAGGTCCCACCGACTGTTTCGGAGGAGGGTACATGTATGTCTTTGGCTTTCGAAGGGGCTTTGGCTGTTCATGGGGGTGCTACAACCTTGAAGCTAGAAGGGGCGCTACAAGATATCTCTATCCTTATCTTGGTGGATAGCGGGGCTACTCACAATTTCGTTTCTAGACGTTTAGTAGCTGCCTTGGGGTTACCGTGTTCAACATTTGGAGGTATTAACATTACCTTGGGCAATGGGCATGTGGTGTTTGTTTCACACCAGTGTAATGATATTCCCATCACCATAGGTCCTTGTTCATTCATAGTTAATGCTTTGATAATGGACACTGGGGGTTTGGACTTTATTTTGGGAATTGATTGGTTACGGTCTTTGGAGAGGTTGTGCATGAGTGGCAACATGCTTGGATGAAGTTTACTTTCCAAGGTCAAATAGTGAAATTACACGGGGTTCGTACGAACCAACCTCCTCCCGCAGCTTTACACCAATGGTTGTCACTGCTAAGTGACTCTCCACGATTATTCCCTATTGCCTCTTCTCCGACAGTCGATTCTCTTCCATTTAATTCCCAGTTATCTTCCACTCAACGGGTAGCTTTATCCAACACCCTTAATCAGTATCCTCTGGTTTTTCAAACGCCTACCTCCTTGCCACCATCTCGCTCCCAGGATCACTCCATCATCCTTACCACTGATGCTCCGATTTGTGTGCGACCATATCGCTACCCTCATGCTCAAAAGGCTGAAATCGAACGTCAGGTTCGAGATTTGTTGGAACTGGGATTAATCCGTCCAAGTAAAAGTGCTTACTCCAGCCCAGTGATTTGTGCGCAAAAAAGACAACTCCTGGCGAATGTGTGTGGATTACCGTGCGCTCAACAACGCGACGGTTCCAGATAAATTTCCCATCCCGGTGGTGGATGAGTTACTAGATGAACTACATGGAGCAGTTTTTTTCTCGAAGCTGGATCTGAAAGCAAGTTACAACCCGATTCGAATGAGTTCTGCCAGCATTGAGAAAACGGCTTTTCGCACACATGACGGTCATTACGAATATTTGGTGATGCCTTTTGGCTTAATGAACGCCCCGGCCACTTTTCAGGCAACTATGAATGCCATATTCCGTCCTCTTTTACGACAAAAGGTAGTCATTTTCTTTGATGACATACTTGTTTACAGCCCGTCTTGGGAGGCTCATTTGCAGGATGTTGCATTGGTTTTGAGAATCCTCCAGGATAATCATTTTTGGGTTAATCACCAAAAATGTTCTTTCGGTTTATCTTCTATTGAATACTTGGGCCATATCATCAATGGAGATGGTGTTTCGATGGACCCAAAGAAGGTGACTGCGGTTCTCGAATGGCCGGTCCCAAAATCTTTGAAAGGTCTTCGGGGATTTTTGGGCCTGACTGGTTACTACGGGAAGCGGTCTCTCTACCTAACAAGATAGAGGAAAGACTCGCCTACACCTACCCTCCCCAGACCCTGCTCTTGAGTGGGATATACTGGGTTTGTTTGTTTGTTTGTTTGGTTACTACGGGAAGTTTGTGCAGAATTATGGGAGCATTGCTCGCCCTCTCACCGACCTAACAAAAAAAGATGCCTTCCTTTGGAGTTCCCTCGCCCAACACGCTTTTGAGAACTTGAAACAGGCATTGAGTACAGCTCCTGTTTTAGCTCTGCCCAATTTCAACGAACCTTTTGTCGTAGAGTGTGATGCTTCGGGTAGGGGTAATGGAGCAGTCCTCATGCAGAACCGCAAACCCATTGCGTACTTTAGCAAGGCGTTAAGCGACCGCAATTTGGCAAAGTCGGCTTACGAAAGGGAAATAATGGCGTTGGTTCTATCCGTGCAACATTGGCGTCCTTACCTTTTGGGTACTCGCTTCACAGTGTATACGGATCAGAGGAGTTTGAAATTTTTGCTTCAACAACGGGTGACTACTCCTGATCAACAGAATTGGGTGGCCAAACTTCTTGGATACGATTTGATATTCTATATAAGCCGGGGCGAGAGAATCGGGCCGCAGATAACCTTGTCTAGGCGGGCTGATCAGGGAGAATTGGGTCAACTCATGTCTACTCCCGTTTGGGTTCAAGGAGCCCAGCTTATTGCGGAGGTCAAAGTTGACGCTGCTATACAACAACTATTACAAAAGTATGTGGCAGCCCGGATAAGTATCCGGGATATTCAGTTCGGGATGGGATTTTATTTTATCAAAATCGATTGGTTATCTCTCGAACCTCGAAATTTCTGCCGGCTTTACTCCATGAATTCCACACCACTGCCACAGGAGGACACTCGGGCTTCTATCGAACCTATAGGCGGTTAGCTGCAAATTTGTACTGGTCAGGCATGACAGCTTCGGTTAAACAATTCATTCGCGAATGTGAGGTATGCCAGCGTTGTAAAGCAAGCTCTGTTAGTCCCGCGGGTCTGTTGCAACCATTGCAGATTCCTGAAGCAATTTGGGAGGATGTTTCAATGGATTTTTGATACAAATGCTAACTTAGATAACAATTCAAAAGGGTTATTAGTCTATTCTAGAAGGGGTAAAGGTGTTATTTCTAATTGTGGCTAAAGAGTCGGTTAGTAAAGTATATTATATATATGTGTAAATAATGAATAGTGGGGTCATGGAAGAGATTTGGTAAGATTCGTGTGGCTCATGCTTAGTGCATTGAGAGAGAGCTAGGTTCTGGACATTCACTGTAATTCCCCTTTTTGATATTCAGAATATTCCCTTTCTTCTTCATCTCTTAGTATTTCCATTACATCATCCCGATTCATTCTCAATTTGTTGTTAAGAACTCACTGTTCACATCATTGGTCCGACCTGCCGCTGACCTGCTGTGACGATGGTGAATCAATCATCCCGTTTGGATCTTCATGAGCAGTATATTCAACAACTTCAGTCGGATGTGACTGAGATGAAGGCGGCTTTATCGGCACTAGATGCCGATAGGATTGAGTCGGCGGAATTCCGTCAGGTGATGCTCGGTTGGATGTCATCTCAGAAGAAACCTCCAGCAGATCCTCCTTCAGGGTCTGGTAGCTCTCACGTTCTTTCCACTGATGGACCGTCGAATCCCGGTTCCTCCGACCGGCCTTGGGCGATTAAGAAGGTGAAATTACTTGAGTTTTCTGGGTTCGATCCTCAAGGGTGGATTCGGAAGGCCACCTTGTATTTTGACCTCAACCACACCGCCGACGATGTTCGTCTGCAACTGGCCCAGTTGAGTATGGTAGGCGTTGCTCAACACTGGTTCACCATTATTTTGCAGCTCCGTCCGGCTATTTCCTGGACTGATTTTCAGTCGGAACTGTTACAACGGTTCAGCGGCCTCGAGATTCAAAACCCCTACGAACAATTGGCAACTATTCAACAAGGTGATTCCATTTTCGATTATATTGATGATTTTGAATACCTGTTGTCGTTGGTTCCGCATCTACCTGAATCGCAGGCTTTAGGGTATTTCGTGGCGGGGCTAAAATCGGATGTCAAGCAATGGGTTCGGCTTCATCGACCTCAATCCCGCCTGGACGCCATGTATTTGGCTAAGGACGTGGAATTGATGTTCCTACCGACGTCAGGTGGGTTGTCACTCTCTCGCTTCCGATACCTTAACCCTTTTGGGTCCGTTTCACATGGTTTGGCTGATGGGCCTTTTTCATTGGGCCGCACCGAGCCCAAAGGTCCTCAATCTTTCAAACCCAATGAACGGGTTTCTCCTTCTTCTTTTACTTTCGTTGAGAGCAACCGCTCTAAGTCTTCTTTCCGACCATCATCTTCAAGTTCAGACGGGAGTTATATGCTTCCAAAAGACCGCGTGATTCGTTCTCTTTCTCGCACAGAATGGGAAGATCGTCGGAAAAAAGGATTGTGTTTCAGGTGCGGCCAACAGTACGGCCCGGCACACAAATGTCCGGAGGGCAAGCTCCGGATCTTATTATTGGGAGAGGATGAGGATGATCACTCAACGGGTGAACAACTGTTAATGGAACCTATCGAACCTCCCCCTTTGGTTCCTTCTGTTATACTTGATATTCGCTCAGACCAGCAGGGTACCGAAACGGGGGAACAAGTTCTCGTGCAGTGGCAAAATCAGACTAGAGAGGAGGCTACTTGGGAAGACAAAGAATGGTTCACTACTCAATTTCCAGATTTTCGCCTTGAGGACAAGTCGGTTGTCAAAGGGGGGAGTAATGATACAAATGCTAACTTAGATAACAATTCAAAAGGGTTATTAGTCTATTCTAGAAGGGGTAAAGGTGTTATTTCTAATTGTGGCTAAAGAGTCGGTTAGTAAAGTATATTATATATGTGTAAATAATGAATAGTGGGGTCATGGAAGAGATTTGGTAAGATTCGTGTGGCTCATGCTTAGTGCATTGCTAGGCTCTGGACATTCACTGTAATTCCCCTTTTTGATATTCAGAATATTCCCTTTCTTCTTCATCTCTTAGTATTTCCATTACATCATCCCGATTCATTCTCAATTTGTTGTTAAGAACTCACTGTTCACATCAATTTTATTACGGGTCTTCCTATGTCACACGGGTATAACGTGATATTTGTGGTGGTGGATCGGCTGTCAAAATATGCCCATTTTATTTTATTAAAGCATCCTTACACGGCGAAATTCTGTTGCTGAAGTTTTTGTTAAAGAAGTCATTCGTCATCATGGGTTACCCAAATCAATTGTTAGTGACCGTGACCCATTGTTTCTTAGGGGCTGTTTGATACCTCTTACCAAGCCTCTGACCGGCTGACCGAGTCAGCCAGTCAGTGCGTTTGTTGTGGCTAAATTTTTTGGTCCTTTCGGATAATTGAAAAAGTAGGTCCAGTGGCTTACAAATTACAACTTCCTCCGACTTCTAGAATTCATCCAGTTTTTCACGTGTCATTACTTATGAAGTCGGTGACCGGGGATGTTGTTTCTTCTTTACCCGCAGAATTGGATATGTCTGCCAAAGACTTTTTGATCCCTGCTGCTATTCTGGACAAACGCTTTCTGGGGACCGATTCACCACAAATTGAGCAATGGTTGATTCAGTGGCAGGGACAACCGGCTGAAGAAGCGACTTGGGAGGAATCATCATGGGTTAAAACCCAATTCAAGGAACAAAGTCTTAAGGACAAGACTTCTTTTGAAGGCGCGAGTAATGATAGGCGCATCAATCGGTTTATTGACAAAGAAAAGCCTAAAGTGTTACATGTGTATTCTAGGAGGGGCAAGGGAGTAAATAGTAATAGTGGCTAACTTGTTTTGGTAACCTTGAGTATTAGTAGGGGGAATAAGGGTGTGAGTAGGGAGGCTAGGTTTGTTAGTGTTGTTTGCAGGCTCCTGCCATTGTGTGCATGGAGAGAGGGTAAATCCCTGGATCTTTTGAGTGCTCTTCTTTTCCACCATTGTAACCCTAATTTTGAGCTAGTGAATTCAGTGAATCCTTTCCTATTTCCTTAAAATTGTTCTTAACCTCTATCAGGTGGGCTGTCTAGGTTATGATGGTTTTGCATCATAACCTACTTCGTTCAAGTATTCACCAATCCAGGTGAATATACAAAAGGTGAGGTTGGTGCCTATGTGAAAAAGCCCTATACTAGTTGATTCAAACAAAGTCCTAAACAATATACTCCAAATATTCTTAAAAAACAAAAATTTCTCCCAAGGTGTCATTTGGGTTGCTTTATGTTATTACATCAAATCATGAAATGTCTTGCTAATAGCTATTCCACCATCACATGTATTTCTAGAATTAGATTGAGAGTTACACACATATAGAAATCGACACTGCAGCTTCATCTCATGAAGCATTTTTGAAGCAAAATCTAGTTTTATATTGTATTAGTACTTCAAAGTAACGCCAATTAATAGGATAAATGCATGATTAGTTTCTGATATGCTCTCATTAAATATGTATTTAAGCTTAGTATATTTTTTCTTGGTTTATCTGCTTATCTTGCACATTATTCATCCCGGTTCTGCTGGGTAATAACCATCACTTGTAACCCTAGATCTCTGCGGCAGCAGTTACAACTGCAAAAAGTGGATAGTCTAGCATCAGTTTCATAGTTTTCAATTTCAGGAGACACTATACAGCTTGTAGCATCAACTTTCTCCTAGAATCTGAATAATAGCCTGTTTTGCAGACTGGACAAGAAACAGACTTCATCTTGGTCTCATGTACAGGTTCGGGAATCGAAACTAGTAGAAGGGAGCAGGTTTTGCGGGCCAAAAAGGTCTGTTTTTTTGGTATATATTTATGTTATATTTTGGTGCAACTAATTCATTTGTTTGTTGAGAACTGTATAGGCTGGAGAAGATTCTCTAAGAAGATCAGGCCTTGGGTACACAGTAATTCGCCCTGGTCCATTAATGGTGAGCTCATCACATCTAGCTTCCGATGGTACATTGTGGTTTTGCGTGTGTGGACTAAATAAACTTGGTAATCAGAATTGTTTTATTGTGTATGAAATATTATGATTACAAGATGTATATATAAGAAACATAATTACATTCTAATCCCTCTAATATTAACTAATACACATATTGTCTAATATTCCCTCGCAAGCTAAGGCCGAGGAGCGACCTGTAGCTTGGATCGTAAGAAGAGAAATCGTTGCGAAGGCAATGGCTTTGTAAACACATCAGCAATCTGATCATGTGTGGATATAAATTGAACCGAGAGTTTTCCTTGAGCGACCTTTTCTCGAACAAAGTGAAAATCGACCTCAACAGTTTTGTGCGTGCATGGAATACCGGATTTGCTGATAAATAGTAGCACCTAGGTTATCACAACATAATGTAGGAGTTGACTTAGTCGTGACATGAAGTTAATGCAAAAGTGTTTGCAGCCAAGTCAATTCAGCAACTGTATCAGCTAATGCCTTATATTCAGACCCAGTTGATGACCGAGAGACAGTTTTTTGTTTTCGGGCAGACCAAGATACGAGATTAGACCCAAGATAGATGGCATATCCCCCGGTGGATCGACGGTCATCAGGACAACCAGCCCAGTCAGCATTGGAGAATGCACTCAAAGAATTAAAAGCTGAATTTGTATAGGCATGAAGGAGCGTTCCCGAAAATTATGTTGAAATAATAAACCATAGTCAACCGTACCTTGCAAGTATCGTACCATTTGCTTAACTGCCGACCAATGATTTTTAGTTGGGGAGTGCATAAACTGGCAAACTTTGTTGACTGCAAACATAATGTCCGGTCTAGATAAGGTGACATATTGAAGAGCTCCCACGACTTGGCGATATTTCACAGGAGCAGAAAATGGGGGACTGTCATCGAGAGCAAGGTTGGCTGTGGTGGTAATGGGAGACGACACAGGTTTAGCATTGGAGAGGCCAGCCCTATCAAGTAACTCAAGTATGTACTTTTTCTGAGACAGAATCATATCAAGACCCTGAGTTGTAATTTCAATTCCCAGAAAATAGGATAATGGATCCATATCCTTTACAGGAAAGGATCGACTAAGGCTGTTTACCACCCAATTGATCGTCTCCGAATTGTTGCCTAAAATAATATCATCAACATAGACCAGCATGTATAAAAGTGTACCCCGTGAGGAGTTAACAAATAGGGAGGGATCGGTTTTAGAGCCTGTGAAACCGAGAGCATGAAGAGCTGCTGAGAAACGCTGAAACCACGCCCTTGGTGCCTGTTTTAAACCATACAAGGATTTATGAAGAAGGCAAACATGGTCTGGTTTAGTAGGATCAACGAAGCCAGGGGCTGTTGTAAGTAAACTATCTCTTTTAAATCTCTATGGAGGAATGCATTTTGCACGTCAAGCTGTCTTAGAGGCCACTTTTGAGCAACAGCTAGGGAGAGGACCACACGTATAGTGGTTGACTTTACAACGGGACTAAAAGTCTCTTGAAAATAAAATGCCTGGTTGTTGACTAAATCCCTTTGTGACCAGGCGTGCTTTATAACGGTTGACAACCCCTGTTTGATCCCGTTTTATCTTGTACACCCATTTGCAAGCAACAACATTGGTCTTCAGAACGCGTGGGACTAAAGACCACGTGCCATTTCTCATCAATGCTGAATACTCTTCAGCCATGGCTTTGCACCAGTGAGGATGTTTGTTTGCAACGGGAAAGGTGGCAGGTTCGGTATCGGGTGTATCAGTGTGTGTAAAAGGACGAGACATTATGCGGTTTCGTTTGTTTGGGATTGGGACGAAGGTTTTCTGGTCGGGATAAGTATGAAGAAAGGGTGAGGTTGACGAAGGTTGTTGGTGGCTTGGTGGTGGGACGGAGATTGGTGGTGGTTGGACAATGGGTGGTGGTTGAATGGATGATGAAGCTGAAGGATGGTGTTGGGCTGAGGGTGGTAGGGTTGGAGATGTTGGGTTAGTAGTAAGGGATGGTGGCATAGGTACGTTTTGTGAGGTTGTTGGGGATGATGAGGTAGACCGAGGTGGAGGGTGGTGTGGTTGACTGAAGTGGAGAGGGTGGTGTGGAAATATTAGTGGGATAAGAGGAGGTGTATGGGTTTTGAGATGGTGAGGGAGAGTGGTCAAGAGGCTGATTGGAAAAGGGAAAAAAATGTTTCAGTAAAACGAATGTGTCTAGCAATATAAATACGTTCGGAGTAGGGGTCAAGGCATCGGTAGCCATGGTGAGAGGTGCTATACCCCAAAAAAACACAAGGGATTGAAAATCCATTTTATGTTTGTTGTAGGGACGTAGATGTGGGTAGCATTGACACCCGAAAACCCGAAGGAATGAGAAGTCGGGTTTGGAAGAGTTGTTCAAATGGAGAAGTGTTGGAGTTTGTTCTAGATGGCATGCGGCTAATCAGGTAAACCGCTGTGTCAAACGCAAAATGCCAAAGTGAAACTTGAGATTGTGCAAGTAAAGTAAGACCGGTTTCCACAACGTGACGATTACGACGCTCAACAAATCCATTTTGTTCACTCGTATGAGGACAAGAGAGCCGATGAGTGATACCAAGGGAGGAGAAGTAAGATGAAAGGCGTCTAAATTCACCTCCCTAATTGGTTTGGACGGATTTTAATTTGGTTTTGAATTGGCGTTCAACCGTGAGATGGAAACGTTTAAAAAAATCATACACATCAGATTTGGAAATTAAAGGAAACAATCACATAAACCGAGAATAATGGTCAACACATAAAAGAAAGTAACGGTGCCCATCAAAGGATGGAGCAGGAGCTAGACCCCATACATCAGAAAACATATCAAATCTAAAACATTTCAACTTTTATAAGTAGAAGGTAATAAATGAAGTTTAGATGATTTTCCAATGGAACAAGAATCACAAAATGAAGTAGTACATTTATTGAATAAAGGCAAACGATATTTAGATAACATAGACTTCAAAAGCTGTGGATGAGGATGTCCCAGTCTTTGATTGCATGTGGTAGAGGAAGCCCTGGCGGGAGAGAAGGCTAATTTAGAAACAGGTTGCATCCACAGTAGCTGAAAAGAGTAAAGGCTACCATCACTTGGACCCGTGAGGAGGATACTGTGTGTAGACTTGTCCTTGACATAAAAGAAAGAAGAGTGAAATTCAAAAAAGACATCATTATTAAGACAAAATTGTTGGACAGAAAGAAGGTTGCGTTTGATATCAGGAACATGAATGATATTATGAAGGGAAAAGGTTTTGTTTGGGCTGTAAAGTTTTGTGGAACCATTGTGGAGAATGGGTAAACCCTTACCGCTGCCAACATGAAGATTATCCTCACCATAGCATTCTTCTGAGTTATCAAAACTAGAGATATCTGGAGCAACATGTTGATTAGAGCCAGTATCCGGAAGCCAAGAGGTTGAGGCTTGTGAGCAGTAGTCAACAAAGTTAGCAGAAGGTTGATGTCGTGGTCTGAAGGTGTTTGGGTCCCGATTTGAACATTGGGATGGAACATGACCAATAGCACACCTGTTGCAAGTACCATAAACAGTATTCTGGTTAGATGCCGAAGTAAATTGATTTCGATTACCTCCACCTTGAACGCGACTGTGAAAGTTTCCACGTCCACGACCGTTGCCGGACCGAAAGTTGTTTCCACGGGTGCGAGTGTTGCCTGATCGATTGGTATAATAGGCCTGCGGTTGTGAGGTGGTTAGTTGTAGCTGTAAACCCAACTGAGTAGCAAGTTGTTGAATAGCTTGAAGGGCCTCCGATTGAGATAAAGGTGAACTGGTAGCAGCAGGAGCAGGGTGATGGTTATTACTAACAGTCGTAAACACCTGCAGTGGAGACACTTCAGGGGCTGGCTTTTTGATCATGTAATCGTGATCGGACAAAAGGCCATTAAGTTCCACAAAAGCAGTCGGGAATTGTCGAGCAAGAAGAGTAGACTTCAAACCATTATATTCTTCCCGTAGGTCAGAAATTACAAGCATAACAAGGTCTTTTTCTTTTATCGATTCACCAATATTTGCAAGGGCATCTGAATATTCCTGTGACCGAGCCAAATAGGCAGAGGACTCGTCACCTTTCATGGCAATCTTTAAGAGTTGACTTTTGAGTATATTCCCGTGAAGATGTCTGAGGAGCATAAGCATGCTCTAGAGACAACCACAGATCACGAGATGTGGTTCCCTGAACATGTTGAAAAGAGGCTTCAGAAACATTGGAGAGAATTAACATTCGAACGTGGGCAACATTGGAAACCCATATTGTATGATTAGGGTTTGGTTGAGAAGAGGACACCGTTGTGTCTGAAGTCTCTTTCCCGGATGTGGTTTCGGTTTGAATAATTGGTGGAGGACATCTAACTGTACCATCAACATAGCCAATTGTTAATGTAAATAGATTAGAGTAGATCAGATATTAGTTTAGCCTGTTAGATTAGCCCATGGGCCTTGATGGGCCGTAGATTAGGGTTTCATCCTCTATATATAGAGGTGTCTCCACATTGTAAATTTATCCAGGAATAACAATCAATATCAGTTTCATTACATGGTATCAGAGCCACAAGGCTCTCGGTACGAATCCTAGCCCCGTTACCTGTCCTGTTTCTGATTCCGACAAGAAGAGGCTGCCTTCACCAAATCTTTTTTCGAGCAACAATTACAACTCACCACTGCCACCATCAACCTCGCCACCCCCCGATCTGCATACCCTGAGAAACCGCCGCCGTCCGGCAGCCTCACGCGCCCTCACGCGCCCTCACGCGCCACCATTCTGCCCCTTTTTCTCACGCGCCGGCGAGTGCCGGCGCGTGGATCCACCTCCGGCGACCCTGTTCACACCAGCACGCTCGCGACTCAGTTTCCGGTTGATCTGTAAGGTCAATTTTCTGCTCCGACACCTTTCTCGTTTCTGCTCCAGGTATCCACTCGTTTTTCAGATCTGTTCGAATTTAGTCAATGGCTGAAGAATCTGTGAAAGAAACCAAAACCGAGTCCAGTCAGATTGTTCCAGGTATTATCAATTACAACTCGGTTTTACGTATTCCTGTGAAACTTGACTCCAAAAATTGGAGTTCATGGAGTCTCTTTGTCGAAAAAGGACTTGCTAGTCTTGACAAGGAAGACCACTTGACAACAATCCCTCCTCATCCGGTTACCCGTGAATGGCGTATTGATGATAGTGGTATTCAGATGGCTTTGTGGAATGCTATGGAGCCACAAATACTTACTATAGCTCAGAACTTTCCCACTGTGAAAGAAATGTGGGATCATTTGTCCTCATCCTTTTCGGCCAAAGAATCTCTGTCACATGCATTTTCTGTGGTTCAGGCATATAGTAGAGCAGAACAAGGTGATTCGTCCTTTACTGACTATTTCACTCGGTTTTCAAAACTCAGAGATGAACTCCGTGCGTTGTACCCTCCGACCACTGATTTGAAGCTTCAGGAGGAGCGCAACAACAAAATGGATATTATGATGTTTATTGCAGGCATATCACCAAAGTTCTCTAGTGCTCGACCTTTATTGTTGAGCAACTCCACTGCCACCTCCTCCGTTGCTTCCATTTACCATTTGCTTCGAGAGATGTACGGTTCAGGGACTACTACTGGAACCACCGACACATCAGCTATGTATACAAGTGCACCTGTTAGCAAAAACACTGGTCGAGGCAATCAACCAGCTCCAAGAAAAGGTGTTGGTCGAGGCAACGGTATCACTTGTCACTATTGTGACCAGGATGGACACACCAAGTACAACTGCCCGAATCGTCCACCTGGGTCTCTTCCACCTCCTCGACCCAGAGCAAGGTTAGCTGCCTCTGATGATGCCCCAGATCATGCGAGTCCGGCTATCCCGACAGTCACTCTCAGTCAGGAGGAGTATAACAAATTTCAGCAGTTATTGAACCTTCCGCTCCACGCTCCTAGTCCACCAGCCAATTCAGCTCATTCAGGTACGTTCTCTAGCCTTAATTCATCTTGGATTGTTGACACTGGGGCCACTCATCACATGACTGGGAATCAAGGTATATTATCCAACCTAAAGCATACCTCTCACCCTCCTGTTCGAATTGCTGATGGATCCTCATGCCCTGTTCAAGGCATTGGATCCATTAGTAACTCGAAGAACCTGACCCTTTCCTCTGTATTGTTTGTACCCGAGTTTCCCGATAACCTTTGTTCTGTAAGCCAACTTACCAAACAAAACAATTGCCTTGCCAAATTTTACCCTACTCATTGTGTTTTCCAGGAACTAGGGACGAACCGTCTGATTGGCACAGGTATTGAATCAGGAGGCCTATACCGTCTGTCCTTATCGTCACAACCTTCAGCAAACGTTTGTGACTCAAGCATCAGGGAAGTCCACTGCCGGTTAGGTCATCCCTCTACAGCGGTTCTGAGGCAAATGAGACCGGATCTATCTGTTTCTGTTGATTTTCATTGTGAGTCGTGTCAGCAAACACACCCGGCGTCCCTATCCCCCTAGAGTGTCTAGTCGAGTCTGTAATCCATTTGAACTTTTGCATTCGGATATTTGGGGACCTTCCCCTGTTAAAACTACTCTTGGTTTTGAATATTTTGTTACTTTTATCGATGATTATTCTCGTACTACCTGGGTCTATTTATTGAAATCCCGTAGTGAACTAAATTCCATCTTTCGAGAATTCCATGCGTATGTGCAAAATCAGTTTAACACATCCATTAGAACCATACGTACTGATAATGCAAAAGAATACATGTCTGCAGATTTATCATCATATCTAAAAACACATGGTATTGTTCACGAGACATCTTGCGTATATACCTCTCAACAAAATGGCATCGCAGAACGCAAGAACCGTCACTTGTTGGATGTTACCCGCACCCTTATGATTGATTCTCATGTACCTCATCGCTTTTGGGGGGATGCGGTCCTGACTGCTGCTTATTTGATTAACCGCATGCCCTCCTCAGTTCTCAATGGGAAAACCCCATTTTCTATTTTGTTTCCTACACAAAACCCTTTTCCTCTTGAACCTAAAATCTTTGGTTGTGTTGCCTATGTTCACGATCATCGTCCAACAACTACCAAACTTGATGCTCGTGCCATCCGTTGTGTTTTTCTTGGTTACTCTCGAGTCCAGAAAGGGTATCGGTGCTACAGCCCTTCTCTTCGTCGATATTTTACTAGTCCCGATGTTACTTTTCATGAGTCCTGTCCTTTCTTCATTGAGTCCCCCGATTGTCTTGATGATTTATTTCCCGATCCCGATCCTGATCCTGACATGTCTGCGTCACCAACCGTCCCTACCATTCCTATCCCCCCAGTGTCATCTGCTCCTCCGGTCTCTGATGCTACACAATCAGATCCTGTTTCATCTGACCTGCCGGCAAAGGGTCCTCCGCTGATCTTCACGTATACCAGACGACATAAGGATAAGACAACGGCCCCTGATTCATACCCTGACCATGATTCTGGTCCGTCCTCTGTTCCTGATCCTGTTGCTACATCTGATACTCCCTTAACAGATATTTCACATGTCACACCTGATACACCCGTCTATGACCCACCGGGTGCACCGTATCCTGATATCCCCATTGCCTTCCGAAAGGAACCCCGACATCACACTCGTTACCCGATTCAGGATTATGTGTCCTATGCACACCTGTCACCCGAATGTCATGCTTATACTACTGCCCTTGACTCCTACCCGATTCCCAAGAATGTGATGACCGCCCTAGCTCACCCAGGATGGAGAAAGGCTATGGAAGAAGAGATCGGTGCTCTTCGGGCCAATCATACGTGGGATCTCCAACCACTTCCCCCCGGGAAACGCCTCGTTGGTTGTCGTTGGCTGTTCACAGTGAAACCAAACCCAGATGGATCTGTGCCTCGCTTGAAGGCCCGCTTAGTTGCTAAAGGTTATTCTCAGGCTTACGGTATTGATTATGATGAGACTTTCTCTCCTGTTGCCAAAATGCCATCGGTACGTATTTCTATTGCCCTTGCTGCCATTAATCACTGGCCGCTCCATCAGCTTGATGTCAAGAACGCATTTCTTCATGGCGTCCTTGAGGAGGAGGTATATATGGAGCAGCCACCTGGGTACATCGTTGAGGAGGAGGCTTCAAAGGTATGTAGATTACGTCGCTCATTGTATGGTATCAAGCAGTCCCCCCGAGCATGGTTTGGACGATTCTCTGATGTTATGGGAAACTTTGGGATGACTCGTAGTGTCTATGATCATTCTGTGTTCTTTAGGCACCACCAGGGCCGAAGGATTATTCTGGTTGTCTATGTGGATGATATAATAATCACAGGGGATGATGAAGTTGGGATCACAAATCACAAACAATTTCTTCAGTCACAGTTTCAGATTAAGGATCTTGGCCGACTCCGATACTTCCTTGGTATAGAAGTATCCCGCTCTCCACAGGGAATTCTTCTATCACAACGAAAGTATGTTCTTGATATGTTATCTGAATGTGGTCTATTGGGCTGCAAACCAGTAGATAGCCCAATGCTCTCTACCGGAAAGCTGCTTCCAGAAGATGGAGTCCAATGAAGGATCCTGAGCAATACAGGCGGCTAGTTGGGAAACTTAACTATTTGACTGTCACTCGTCCGGACATCTCCTTTGCGGTTAGTGTTTTAAGTCAGTTCATGGCCGCTCCATACACAGGACATTGGGATGCTGCTCTACGTGTATTACGGTATCTTAAAACCGCTCCAGGGTTGGGGATTTTGTATTCTGATCAAGGGCACTGTCGTGTAGGCGCCTTTACAGAAGAAGGAGATGGTAGAGTATCAGGCTTTTCGGATGCCGATTGGGCAGGTTGCCCTATTTCACGGCGGTCTACAACTGGATATTGTGTGTTTGTTGGCGGAAATCTGGTATCTTGGAAAAACAAGAAACAACACACAGTGTCTCGATCTAGTGCTGAATCTGAGTACAGAGCCATGGCAGATGTTACATCGGAGATGATTTGGGTCCGTCGTCTTCTCAGAGAACTTGGGGTTATTTCAAATAACTTGATGAGGTTATATTGTGATAATCAATCTGCTATTCACATAGCTAAGAACCACGTCTTTCATGAGAGAACTAAACATATAGAAGTTGATTGCCATCTGATCAGGGATCGGGTAGTTGGTACGAAGGTTGAAGAGGCATCCATTCAACCAATCCATGTTAAGACAGAGTTTCAACTTGCTGATATCTTCACGAAACCACTCCGGAAGACTCAAATAGATTTTATATGTAACAAGTTGGGCATGATTAACATCTATGCATCAACTTGAGGAGGAGTGTTAATGTAAATAGATTAGAGTAGATCAGATATTAGTTTAGCCTATTAGATTAGCCCAAGGGCCTTGATGGGCCGTAGATTAGGGTTTCATCCTCTATATATAGAGGTGTCTCCACATTGTAAATTTATCCAGGAATAACAATCAATATCAGTTTCATTACACCAATTAAGTTGTTGGTAACAAGAAACGGTTGGATCATAGCCTTCCACTAACCATAATTGGTTGGAGATAGGGTGAATCCAAACTTGTGGGAATTATGGGTGGTCTTCTCTGTTCGAGAGAAAGCAGCAAGGAGAGCCATTGTATGGCTGGTTACGACTGGAAAAGAAGGGGCAGCAGGGTGACGGCTGCTGCTAGGGTTTCGACTAGCCTGTGGCGGCTGCTAGGGTTTGGCTCTGATACCAAATAAACTTGGTAATCAGAATTGTATTATTGTGTATGAAATATTATGATTACAGGACGTGTATATATAAGAAACATAATTACATTCTAATCCCTCTAATATTAACTAATACACATAGTTTAATAGGACTGGAGTTTTTCTCATGTTATCTGTTCTTCACTTACCATACAAAACATGGAATTGGGTTGGCATATTCCTCAAATCAGGGTAAACAGCACAAGGAATCTTTTCTTGAGTCAGTTCATATAAACTGTTTGGCAATTAACCTGCTTATTGGAATATTGCTACTTGTCACTTTATACAATGTTCTGTTAACCAAAGGCATATTGGCATAGGTCCTTTTACAGTGTTTAAACCGCTTTCACTAGGACATACAACCATTTTATTTGGTTATATAGTGATCGTGATATCCCTTGACCGCCTAATTTGCTTGTCACATTGGGTTTGTCAGGAAGAACCAGGGGGACAGCGAGCTCTCATTTTTGATCAAGGAAACAGGATAACCCAGGTGGGAATATTGATATAAATAGTTTATTAGTAGTTACATGCTGTCCATGCTTACCATCAAGGCTACTTGCAGGGGATTAGTTGTGCTGATGTGGCTGATATATGTGTAAAGGCGTTGCATGACCCAACTGCAAGGAACAAGAGCTTCGATGTCGGTAACATATTTTTATTTACTTTAATCATGAATGATTTCGTTGGAGTTGAGCAATGATCATGTTATGAACAGGTATGCTATGAATATGTCGCTGAGCCAGGGAAGGAATTGTATGAGCTGGTAAGGGGTGTATATGTCTGAAGTTATTGAAGTAATAAATTAAAGTACTTGATCTACATTTGCCTATAATGTTTACTGCCCGACTTTGTAGTCTACCTAGACTATTGAAGTTAAAAGACTATTTTAACTTCAAGGGCCGATTTAAGAATATCCATTCGATGATAGAGAACAAGTACTTAAAACTTCTAAACGCATCAAGTTGCATCAGTCTTAAATTTGGATTAGTTTCTCTACCTATCTGTTAACAATCACTAACACTGGCTGTTTCATGTCGTTCCATTTGATAATATCTGACATTACACTTTGTTTCATGTGTTTCCCTGCCTAGGTGGCACACCTACCTGACAAAGCAAATAACTATCTTACGCCGGCATTATCGGCTCTGGAAAAGAACACATGAATAATCTCATAGTGTGATCTCTGCTGTTATATCTTGTTCGACCAGGGGTGATATACATGGAATTACATACCTCGACAACTATTTGTATAACTTTGGACTTCAAACATGAGTGATTTGTGATGTCATACTGTTGTATCTTGTTTGACCTGGGATTATGTAAATTGTATAGCTCTTTCACAACTTGTAAACCTTGGACTTTGAACAGGAAAGAAATAAATTGATGTTACAATCCCAGGTAATCTTTCTCTTTTATTACTTGAATTAACTCACAGAGTGATTATGTCAAAGCTTTAAATCTTGTTTGTGTTGTAAAAAATTTGTTTCTACAATTTTATTTATAAATATGTATGTCGTCCAGAGGTTACAATAACCAACATGACAAAGAAATCATCTTGACCCATTTTAATTAAATGGGTATTTGGAACGACCTTCTTAACATGTTTAACTAAACAATTCGATCCATTTCAATTAAAATAACGAAGATACATTGTATAAGGTCAAGCCATTAAACCCTTTATTATAAAACCCATTTGCAATTTGATTATAGCTCATTCACAAGGCACCAACCTGTTTGACTTGTTTAGTTTAGATATATGGATTGCATGAGTCATGTTTGAAATACAAAATTTTAAGTGTTTTTAGGTTATGCATGATGTCTTTGACACATAATATTGTAAGGAAATCAGTATTTTTTTACTAAAACAAAAAATACTATTAATAAAGACGCTCTCTTTATGTGCTAAACTTTTATTATCATTCTAGTTAGCTACTAATTAGTTTGAACATAACAACAAAGATAGAAGTGTGATAAAGTTATCGCGTGAATGGATATGCTCGAATAGATGGATTTTTCCCTTATAGTTGATTCGTGCAAGATGTTATTGTAGAGTGTGCGTTAAAGATTTTATAAATAAAGAGCCTATAGCTAAAGAAAGATATACGTATTACTACCGTTAAAGAATAAAGTAAACATCATATTGTTCAGATGTGAAACGATAAAGAACTTGAATAATAATTCAAGAATAGTTACCCGTTAAAGCACAACTGTGAAAACGTTAAAGTATGCTAAAAAAGTCTTGCAAACATAGAGGTCTTGATGTATTTTAAGCCTTAACATAGGAGTCTTGCGTATGGCAAGCAACAAAAGTCTTACATGTGTTGCAAGCCAGACATGTGTCTTGCATAATGTCAAGCGTTAGTAAAGTCTCGTGTTTTACACGAGCAATGGTTAAAGGAGTGTTGTACAAAGTATAAGCTCATGATAAAGTAAAGATACAGTAATGATAAAGTAAAGATAAAGTAAAAGTTAAAGTAACCGAGAAAGAAACGATTTAAAGTGTTATGTAATTATGGGTATAGTATAAGAATGTATGTTTTTGAAAAAGTTCGGTTATAGAAATTTGATAAAGTAAACCTAGAGCTCACTCAGAATTATCGACTTTTGTATGCATATTAGATTGACATGCATGCTACAGAAATAAGAGGCGAGCTTGGCATGAATGGGAAGCTACCTGGCATATGGTCGAGACTGACATCCTGGCGTAGTTTGAAGATAGATATTTAAAGTTAAATTTTATGATGTAATCATTGAATTATGACAATGTCTTACTCTCCGCTGCGTATATAAATAAAATTTTGGGTTCGAGAACTTGTGTTTCTTATGTTCAAATCCAACTGTGAGGTTGCCTGAAAGCAGAATGAAAGTATTAGTACGGTTTATGAATGTTAAAACGACATTACTATGTATTATTATCGGTATCATATATAATGGACAACATTAGTAGAAATTACCCAAATACTACTACCAATAGTTTTAAAAAAATATATTATAAGGTATGATGGTAATTATAAATTACAACTGTTAAGAACCGTAAGTCATATTTATATTAGTAGCGATATTATTGATAATTGTAGCATCCATTAACATGGAAAAAAGAAAATAATATTAATAATAATATAGGATTCTTTATGCCCAAGACACATAGAATATTGATGCGGTTAGTACGTTATGATCCAAGTCGGGTTATACCCAATAATAAGCTTAGCAAACATAAATTGATATTTAATTTATGATATGATCAAGCAATTAAATACAAACACCAATTTAGAAAAATGACTTTTCTAATTAGTTGCATATGAGAATGAACAACTTATTAAGATACTTTGTTCAAATATTATTATTTGAAGTGTTATTTAACTTAATTAAATAACATCAAATAATATATTGGGTGTATGAGCTATACAATTAAGTGTTAATTGTACAACTTACTAATTAACTAGTAAAATGTTGGAGTTGTATAAAATTTTGAGAGGGAAAACCCTCTCCACTTAAATTTCGGCCGCCCCCCTCTCACATGATTGGTTCTTTGCTTTCTTGATACTCTCCAACACATTTTACTAGTTAAACACACCACTCAAACATAATTCTCACATGCAAGAACGCAAAAGAATCTCTCATTTCTCTCTCTCAAAAGCTACGACCAAGGGCAGCAGCATTAGGGGTTTTGGAGAGCATTTTGTGTGATTTTTGGTGTACTCTACCTAGCAAGAGTGGTGTTTGCTTCAAGGGCTTGGGGTATACAAGCTTGAGGGATCCTTATCTTGGAGTCTTGGCCGATTTTGGACATCCAATCTTCCTTTCTTTGGTCGATTTTTGCTGCTAAAAGAGGTAGTTATCACAGCTCATTGTAGCTGTGATTTTATGTACTTTTACATATGTTCATAGCTTGCTTATTCACATAAATGATCCTTTGTTATATGGGTTTGTTTTACACATATATATATCACCTAAACAACATGATTTTTCAGCTTTATAATCATGTTTTAAAATAGATATCCGCTGCGTTTTTCAGAAAGTTTAAAAGGTTAAACTTGGATTTTATCTTCTAACAAACCATACAATGGCATCTAGAGCCGGTTATGTGGATAGCATGCTTGTTAGTATCCTTTAAAAATTTGTTTTATGGAATTTTATAACCCTTTTAAGGGCTGAAATGTTCTTGTATGTTGAATCCCCAAACTTTCAAGGTTATATCACACATGCTTGTGATTAAACCTTGAAAGATATGTATGATGATATGTATATTGTTTGGACAATGTTTAAAACCCGAATTTTCAGTTTATGTTGGCTGAAAATCGTGGGTTTTAATGGGGATTCTTTGTTATATTTGGATGATATGATGAATGTTCATATTGGTGCATAACCTAGCTTTGGCCTTGTGTTGTTTGGATGTTTGCAATTGTTGGTTTTGGTTTATTCAATGGGGTTGTATATTAATTTATTTGTGCTTTGTTTAAAAATGTAATTTATCTATTTATTCATTGGGATGTAGTAATAGATTAGGAGTATTTTTTTTACAAGAAAATATGTATTAGGATATATATTTTGTAAAAGAAGATGCTCGGGAAGGAAGCACAAGAGGAAGACACAAACAGAAGGACTTGAAGCATATGGATGCAAGTTCAAGTGGGAGTCTATGAAGACCTCATCTTTATGTTGTATTCAACCCTTAGGAAAGACCGAATGACCACACTTGTGATGGCAAACAAGTGTGGTCACAATAGTAGCTATGGTTATGCACATGTGGTTGTTTATATTATGCTTGTTTGATTGTGATTTTATGAATGATTGTGTGATATTTGGATATGATAAACAATCATAATAAAAATGATCTTAACAAGCTAATATAAAAATGGTTCTTAATCATTAAGTGTTAATAAGTGGTTATTAAAAGGACTAATGATTTCATAATAAAATGGGTTTTATCAAAAGGACCATAGGGTATCTTGTATTTGAAAGTATACAAATACAAGTACATAGAGTTTTCTAAACTAGAATTATGAAATCTCTAAACATTTGACAAACAAGTTTAACACCGTCCTTTTGCACAACACTTGAGTCATTTGGAAACTCTTAATGGGATAAAGGTCACCTAACCATTTAGAAGGAACTTGTGACTTAAGGTGGGGATACCATATTGGTAGGATAAAGGTCACCTAACCACTTATGTTGGTAAATTCACATGTGTGTGCAAGTAGGGTAACTTGATTTGCAAAACATCACCTACAATATGGTTTCCTAATGGTGTTGATGGGATTAACATGCCGACTTTACATATGATGTTTAAAGTCGATCCCATACCTCTAGAAGTTGCAAATGGTTGCAACCGTTAATCGTTGACCACCTAATTAATTTAAATCGTGGGATAAAGGTCACCTAACCATAATTTAAATGTAATATTGGATTCTAGATTTTAATATGCAAATGACCTAAAAGGTATTAATTATTAAAAATAGCAATATCGAAAATACTAAAATAGATCTTTGTTAAATTTTGTAGATGGCCACCAATAATGATAATCATGATAATTCATCCGCGTCCACCCAATCATTACGAGCGATCCTCCAAAAAGAACGTCTAAATCATAACAATTTCATTGATTGGTATCGAAACTTGAGAATCGTTCTCAAGCAAGAGAGAAGATCATATGTTTTAGACGACCCTATCCCCGATCAACCTACTGAGGATGATGAGGAGGCCTACAACGATTGGCTGAAGTACACTGAGGACTCCGTCCAAGTGTCTTGTCTCATGCTAGCGAGCATGACTCCGGATCTCCAAAAGGAGTATGAACATCACGGAGCTTATGACATGATAACACAGCTGAAGGAAACGTTCCAACAGCAAGCAAGGGTTGAGCGCTTTGAAACGGTTCAAGCACTCCATGCATGTCGTATGGACGACAACCAATCGGTTTCATCTTATGTACTTAGGATGAAAAGCCACATTGACCGCCTCGAGAGGCTTAATTGTCCCGTCTCGAAGGAATTGGCCAAGGATTTGATCCTTAATGGCCTTACCAAGAAGTTCGAGACATTCGTGTTGAACTACAACATGAATGCTTGGGACAAAAGCATTGGTGAGCTTCATTCAATGCACAAAACGGCCGAGGCGGCCATGGGTAAAAGGGTTTTACCCGTTCTTACCATCAATGAAGTTGCGAACAAGAAAAGGCCTTATCCCGCACCCAAGGCAAAGGTTGCCAAGGGTAAGGGACATGTATGGGAAAAGGGGAAAGGGGTGGCAAGGGTGCCACCCAAACCACAAGATAAAAAGCAAAAGGTTGTTACTAATGACCCATGCTTCAAGTATGGGGAGATTGGACATTGGGCAAGGAATTGTCCTGTCCATCTCCAAGAGTTGAAAGCAAAGAGGGATGCGGGGCAGACCTCAGGTACAATATACATGATTCATATTGATCTTAATGTTACATCTTCTAACACATGGGTATTGGATACCGGATGTGAAACTCATATTTGCAATTTGTTGCAGGGGTTCAAAAGAAGTAGGGACTTCAATTAAGGGGATGGTAGTCTCTTCATGGGCAATGGAACCAAAGTCCAAGTGGCAGCTCGTGGGGACTACATCCTAAAACTTCCAAGTGGCTTGGATGTTATTTTGAAGAATGTTTTGTATGCTCCTAGTTTGACTAGGAACATTATTTCTATATCCCAATTAAGACATTATGATTATGTATTATCTTTTGTTGAAAATGATATTCATGTTTCTTTAAATGGTATGTTCTATTTTAAAGCAATTCCTATTAATGGTATTTATGAATTGGTTCATGAAAATGCTTTAAATAGTTCATTGTACCAAACTAACACCAAGAGACTCAAGTTGGATTTGAGTGACACCTATCTTTGGCATTGTTGTCTTGGCCATGTAAACAAGAAACGTATACAAACAATTCAAAAGAATGGTATTTTAAATACAATGAATGTGATTCATTTGATGTTTGTGAATCTTGTTTACAAGGAAAAATGACTAAGGCACCCTTTAGTGGAACTAACGAAAGGGCAAAAGATTTATTAGGAATCATACATTCGGATGTATGTGGTCCTTTTAAGCCAATGACTAGGAGTGGTGAAAGATACTTCATTACCTTTACCGACGATTATAGTCGCTATGGGTATGTGTACTTAATAAGGCACAAAGATGAAGCTTTTGAAACATTCAATATCTTCAAGAATGAAGTAAAAAATCAACTCAACAAGTTGATTAAAGTTCTCCACACCGATAGAGGAGGTGAATACCTAAGTGATGCTTTTTAAGATCATCTTAGGAGTTGTGGGATTGTCTCACAACTCACTCCACCTGGAACACCACAACATAATGGTGTATCTGAGAGGAGGAATCGAACCTTATTGGATATGGTTCGATCTATGATGGCTAGAAGCACATTGCCTCTATCATTTTGGGGTTTTGCTTTGCTCTCCGCGACCCGTATTTTAAATATGGCCCCAAGCAAAAAGGTGGAAAGGACACCTTTTGAGATATGGCATGAAAGAGTTCTATCCCTATCATAGTTAAGGGTCTGGGGTTGTGAGGCTTATGTTAAGACTCCCACCCCAAATAAATTGGAAGTCTGATCCACCAAGTGTATCTTTGTTGGATATCCTAGAGATTCTATGGGATATTATTTCTATGATCCACTGGAACAAAAGGTGTTTGTTACCAGAAAGGGTGAGTTCTTAGAAGCAAAGTTCCTTATGGAAGAAACTAGAAGTAGAATAGTGGATCTTGAGGAGGATCAAGAACCATAACCCGATGCACGTTTGGTTGAAACTAGCACTCAACATGAGGATGTTGAGGATGATCAAGCGGTTGATCAATACACACAAAATGTTCGCAGAAGTGGTAGAACTAGTAATCCACCTGAAAGATACAGATTTTTCATGGATGGATGCTATGTGGTAGATTCAGATGAACCAACCACATACCATAATGCAGTGTCCAATCCGGATTGTGACAAATGTCTTGAAGCCATGAATGTTGAGATGCAATCCATGTATAACAATCAAGTTTGGGAACTTGTTGTACCACCTCTTAATTCCAAGATAGTTGGAAGTAAGTGGGTTTTCAAGAAGAAAACCGATATGCATGGAAACTTGGATACTTATAAGGTTAGACTTGTAGCAAAGGGTTTCACTCAAACTCAAAGGGTTGATTATGATGTAACCTTCTCACCTATTGTGATGCTCAAGTCTATAAGGACATTGTTTGCCATAGCTGCTCATTATGATTATGAGATTTGGCAAATGGATGTCAAGACCGCTTTCCTAAATGGATATCTTGAGGAAGATGTCTATATGGTTCAGCCTGAAGGTTTTGTCGATCCAAAACATCCTAATAAAGTATGCAAGTTAAAGAAATCAATCTATGGATTGAAACAAGCATCGAGAAGGTGGAATCACCGTTTTGATGGAGAAGTAATTAAATTTGGATTCATCAAGAACGCTGATGAAGCCTGTGTGTATAAGAAGGCTAGTGGGAGCATCATCACTTTCCTAGTATTGTATGTTGATGACATACTACTATTTGGAAATGACATTCCAACCTTGGAAGGTGTAAAAACCTGGCTTGGAAGTTGTTTTTCCATCAAGGATCTTGGTGAAGCCGCCTATATTCTGGGAATAAAGATCTATAGGGATAGATCAAGGCGGTTGATTGGTTTAAATCAAAGTGCATACATTGATAAGATCTTGAAAAGGTTCAAGATGGAGAACTCTAAGAAAGGTACCATACCTATTCAAAGAGGAACAATACTGAGTACGACTCAATGTCCTAGCTCAAAGGATGAGCAAGATAAAATGAAGGCAATCCCATACACATCTGCGATTGGATCCATCATGTATGCATATGCACTCGACCGGACCAGTCATTGGATGGCTGTTAAGAACATACTTAAGTACCTAAGGAGGACAAGAGATATGTTCCCAATCTATGGATCTGGTGATGAGGAACTCGTAGTAAAAGGTTACACGGATGCGAGTTTCCAAACCGATCGTAATGATTCACGGTCACAATCTGGATATATTTTCATTCTGAATGGAGGAGCGGTCTCTTGGAAGAGCTCCAAACAGGATGTGGTGGCTCTATCAACTACACAATCAGAATACGTCGCCACCTCATTGGCAGCTCAAGAAGCTGCATGGTTGAAGAAATTCATTGCCGATCTAAGGGTTGTCCCTTCCATTCAGGACCCCCTAGAAATCTTTTGTGATAACGAGGGTGCGATTGCTCAAATCAAGGAACCTCGTGCTCATCAAAAGACTAGGCACATTGAGCGAAGATTCAACTACATACGAGATGAAGTTGAAAAGGGAAAGATATGTATTCGCAAAGTTCACACGGATCAAAACATTGCGGATCCTCTCACGAAGCTCCTTGAAAAGGCAAAGCATGAAGGTCATACTTGTGCCATGGGACTTCGATATTCTAGTGATTGGATTTGATCTGTAAATTTTGTATTTGGATATGTGGAACTTTTCATTATTTGAATAAAATTATTTGGTTATAATGTTTCAATTAATGTTCCAATTTAGAATGTTTAAATCCATGGGTAAATTGTTTACTCTAAATGTCCGTAGTTGTTCATACTTGTGGGAACAAGTGTGAGGGTAAGATTATTATGAACTTGGATTGGTTGATATTCATAAGGATGAATATAGAGCAATGGGTTGCTACCAAGGTTCATAGATATTTGTGGGATACAAATATTGGACTAACCCGCATCTCAAATTTTACTACATGGAATCTTATTGATTGATCATAAGTAAATTTGAGTAAAGGCGAATATCATTTGGTATCCTCCGACCTGAGATACATATTGGGTTTTGATATTCACCAAGTATTATACCTTGAGCTAATTCTTCACTGTCCTGAAATAGTGGACAGTACATAAGGATATGTTCATGTATGACACGACGTGTTTGTGAGAAACGTATGTAGTCAAGATGAAATTTGTTCCTCTTATTCGTTGTGAGTTAGATGTCTAAGGCCTGATAAGTTAAATCAACAAGAAATGATCATATGGTGTTCTTGGATTTAACATGACATCTGTAACAAAAGGATAAATGATTGATTCACCTAAATCATTTCAAGTAGGGCACTTGAATGGGATGATGTTATTGAATGGCCATAAGTCAAGCGTATTAAGGGTAGTAAACCGTTGTTAGGCGATATTTACTGCTTGCATCAATCTTCTATGAATCTTGGGCAAGTGGGAGATTGTAGGATTCTTTATGCCCAAGACACATAGAATATTGATGCGGTTAGTATGTTATGATCCAAGTCGGGTTATACCCAATAAAAATCTTAGCAAACACAAATTGATATTTAATTGATGATATGATCATGCAATTAAATACAAACAGCAATTTAGAAAAATGGCTTTTCTAAATTAGTTGTATATGAGAATGAACAACTTATTAAGATACTTTGTTCAAATATTATTATTTGAAGTGTTATTTAACTTAATTAAATAACATCAAATAATATATTAGGTGTATGAGTTATACAATTAAGTGTTGTGAAGTCACTGGATCGCTAGACATCCGAGCGTGTTCTTGACAGAAGGATAAAAACCAAAAGATAATCAATAACACGAACAATAATCGAATGATTTTATTGATAAAACATAACGATTTTAAGCTCGTTACAACTTAAGAATCAAGACTTTTGGCAAGGGGAGATCGAGCATGATCTCCCCTCTTATCCGGCAGAGCCTGGGCGCCAGGAACACTATGAAAACCCTTAGGTTTCTACACATTGAAACTGGTATATATAAGCCTCGGCCCATATTAGATGCGATTGGGCCCATTCGTGCGATTGGACCATACGTATGGTTCAATCGTACGACTGGACCATTCTTATAGCTCAGTCTTACGAATGCCCCAATCGCATCTCTCAGTCGCACGACTGGTCCATTAGCATGGCTCAGTCGGACGACTGAGTCTCATTCGCATATGCTCCTGCGAATGACCCAGTTTCATGTGTTTACAAGGTGTATAACATTAAGCCTAGACTATTCGTCAAGCGATGGACACACTATATATGACTATATATGCTCCAAATTTCTTAATCGGTCACAAAAGTTAAAATATGCTTAATCGGTCATTTCTGAGTCTAATGAGCCAAATTTCGACGTTTAACATCAAGTATGGCTCAAAATACAAATTTAAATTGACAAACCGTCGAGTAGGCGACTGAACACATCGATGAACTCCAATCGCCTGACTAAGAAGATGACTAGTCTCAGTCGCACGACTGAGATGGACGAATGATTCAATCACACGACTAGGTTCATTCGCTTGACTTAGTCGCCCGTATGAATCAATTACTCATATAAAGCTCAGTCGTTCTACTCAGTCGCATGATTGTGTTCATTCGGTAGCTTAGTCGCCCGACTTAACCAAGGTGTAAAGCTCATTGACTTTAAATTTGCTATCTTCTTGTCTTCACTATTGACCCGAAAATGATCCGAAAATGACCAATAATTTTCCCAAAAAAATTTTATTTTACTAAACTTTTTCAGAAGGCTTCCCGACTGATAAAAATGGTTTAGGAAAAAATTCATGCAAGAAGCTGTTCCAGACTCTTTTTTTTTTGGGTCTGGTACACAGCTCATTCGTGCGATTGAAACAGACAAAAGAAGACATACGTGCGAATGGGTGATTCGTGCGAATGGGTGATTCGTGCGAATGGACACTCTGAATGGTTCAGTAGTACGAATGGATAACACGAATGGGTCAGTCGGGCGACTGAAGTACACGAAAGGGTCAGTCGTGCGACTGAAGGTTCATTCGTACGAATGGACATACGAGTGGTTCAGTCGTGCGAATGAGGCCCAGTCGCATGGCCCAATCGCATGAACGGGTCTAAACGTAGAAAACCAGATCTACAGCCACCACAAGGCTGAAAAACCCTAATCCGATGATTTGGACGAGACACAGCACAATAATTGTACCACCGGATTCGTTTTTATGATCTGAAGAAGATTCCGAGTCCGCTTTTAACAAATAAAAATCACGCGCAATGAGATTTGAGCAAAACAAGATGAACACGAAGTGGGTTTAACGTCAAGATCTGAACTTTAATCCAGAAATCAAGAGCTCGGGTTGCTAGAATGATTGTTAGATCATTCCAGCAGTAACCGGCTCTGATACCAGTTGTGAAGTCATTGGATTGCTAGACATCCGAGCGTGTTCTTGACGGAAGGATAAAAACCAAAAGATAATCAATAACACGAACAATAATCGAATGATTTTATTGATAAAACATAACGATTTTAAGCTCGTTACAACTTAAGAATCAAGACTTTTGGCAAGGGGAGATCGACCATGATCTCCCCTCTCATCCGGTAGCGCCTGGGCGCCAGGAACACAATGAAAACCCTTAGGTTTCTACACATTGAAACTGGTATATATAGGCCTCGGCCCATATTAGATGCGACTGGGCCCATTCGTGCGATTGGACCATACGTATGGTTCAATCGTACGACTGGACCATTCTTATAGCTCAGTCTTACGAATGACCCAATCGCATCTCTCAGTCGCACGACTAGTCCATTAGCATGGCTCAGTCGGACGACTGAGTCTCATTCGCATATGCTCCTGCGAATGACCCAGTTTCATGTGTTTACAAGGTGTATAACATTAAGCCTAGACTATTCGTCAAGCGACGGACACACTATATATGACTATATATTCTCCAACAAATTCCCCCTTGGACGTTGCTTGCGAATAGTAGATAACACCTCTTACAATCTTCAGTCAATCTTTGCTCTGGTTTCCAATAGAATCAAACGAACAACCATATTAGCCAACATTGCCGATCCGTCAGGTTACCACAATATCCCTGAAAATGAATTTAGGCACAATAGCTTTCGTTTACTTTGCAGAACACCATCATAGCAGTAAGATTCCCCAAATGACTGATTTTTCCAGATAATGACATGACCAGTTTTCCATTGCTTCAATCTTCACACAGTCTAACCTGTTTAACATTTCCAAATGTATAAATTCCCCCTTACGTTCAGCATATCCCAATATATATACATTATGCTCTCCTGTCGTCTTCATACGATGTATTGGGCAAAAGGTTGAAGGTTCCAATCCACAGCTGACAATATCAAACAAATCAGCATGCACGAAGATTCATCATCAGAAACCTGCTCACATCATCACTTTCTGATTGCGTCTTCAATTTCTCTATACATGGATTCCCCCTAAGAATGAGAATCCTCTCTGTGCGGATAAATATAACTTGATTGACCCATAAATAGTCAGATGCTCCTGACTACCCCACAAAATCAGCACTGACAGCTGACATCTTCTCTTCTCTCTTTCGCGTTCTAACAACATTCACCGATTCTGGAAGTCCAACAAATAATGGGGTATCCATCGAACTTGTTTGACATAAGAAACTCAGGGTGAATGTGCTTTGCTCATCCTCAACTCTTGCATAGACTCTCCAGGAAAATCTTCACTATTGACCCGAAAATGATCCGAAAATGACCCGATAATTTTCCCAAAAAAATTTTATTTTACAAAACTTTTTCAGAAGGCTTCCCGACTGATAAAAATGGTTTAGGGAAAAATTCATGCAAGAAGCTGTTCCAGACACTTTTTTTTTGGTCTGGTACACAGCTCATTCGTGCGACTGAAACAGACGAAAGAAAACATACGTGCGAATGGGTGATTCGTGCGAATGGACACTCTGAATGGTTCAATAATACGAATGGATAACACGAATGGGTCAGTCGGCCGACTGAAGTACATGAAAGGGTCAGTCGTGCGACTGAAGGTTCATTCGTACGAATGGACATACGAGTGGTTCAGTCATGCGAATGAGGCCCAGTCGCATGACCCAATCGCATGAACGGGTCTGAACGCAGAAAATAAGATCTGCAGCCGCCACAAGGCTGAAAAACCCTAATCCGATGATTTGGACGAGACACAGCACAATAATTGTACCACCGGATTCGTTTTTATGATCTGAAGAAGATTCCGAGTCCGCTTTTAACAAATAAACATCACGCGCAATGAGATTTGAGCAAAACAAGATGAACACGAAGTGGGTTTAACGTCAAGATCTGAACTTTGATCCAGAAATCAAGAGCTCGGGTTGCTAGAATGATTGTTAGATCATTCCAGCAGTAACCGGCTCTGATACCAGTTATGAAGTCATTGGATTGCTAGACATCCGAGCGTGTTCTTGACGGAAGGATAAAAACCAAAAGATAATCAATAACACGAACAATAATCGAATGATTTTATTGATAAAACATAACGATTTTAAGCTCGTTACAACTTAAGAATCAAGACTTTTGGCAAGGGGAGATCGAGCATGATCTCCCCTCTCATCCGGCAGCTCCTTGGCACCAGGAACACTATGAAAACCCTTAAGTTTCTACATATTGAAACTGGTATATATAGGCCTCGGCCCATATTAGATGCGACTGGGCCCATTCGTGCGATTGGACCATACGTATGGTTCAATCGTACGACTGGACCATTCTTATAGCTCAGTCTTACGAATGTCCCAATCGCATCTCTCAGTCGCACGACTGGTCCATTAGCATGGCTCAGTCGGACGACTGAGTCTCATTCGCATATGCTCCTGCGAATGACCCAGTTTCATGTGTTTATAAGGTGTATAACATTAAGCCTAGACTATTCATCAAGCGACGGACACACTATATATGACTATATATGCTCCAACAAGTGTTAATTGTACAACTTACTAATTAACTAGTAAAATGTTGGAGTTGTATAAAATTTTAAGAGGGAAAACCCTCTCCACTTAAATTTCACCCCCCTCTCACATGATGGGTTCTTTGCTTTCTTGATACTCTCCAACACATTTTACTAGTTAAACACACCACTCAAACATAATTCTCACATGCAAGAACACAAAAGAATCTCTCATTTCTCTCTCTCAAAAGCTACGGCCAAGGTCAGCAGCATTAGGGGTTTTGGAGAGCATTTTGTGTGGTTTTTGGTGTACTCTACCTAGGAAGAGTGGTGTTTGCTTCAAGGGCTTGGGGTATACAAGCTTGAGGGATCCTTATCTTGGAGTCTTGGCCGATTTTGGACATCCAATCTTCCTTTCTTTGGTTGATTTTTGCTGCTGAAAGAGGTAGTTATCACAGCTCATTGTGGCTGTGATTTTATGTACTTTTACATGTGTTCATAGCTTGCTTATTCACATAAATGATCCTTTGTTATATGGGTTTGTTTTACACATATATATATCACCTAAACAACATGATTTTTCAGCTTTATAATCATGTTTTAAAATAGATATCCGCTGCGTTTTTCAGAAAGTTTAAAAGGTTAAACTTGGATTTTATCTTCTAACAAACCCTACAAATAAAAATAAAACAATGCTAGATATATTAAAGTTTAAAGTAGACCCTAGAATTCGGTTGTTACATTCTCCCACCTTTTGGGAAATTTAGTCCCGAAATTTTAGCTTCGATTAATTCTGAATGGGTAGGTTTAAAGAGATGCCGATACTCTTTTCTCATCTCGTCTTCTCCTTCCCAAATGAACTCGGGTCCTCGCCTAGAGTTCCATCTTACTTTAACCTTGGGTATACGACTTCGCCTAAGTTTCTTGACTAATTGGTGGGTAATATCTATGGGATCTTCCACGAATTTCAACTTGTTATTAATTCTGGCCTCCCTTAATGGTAATTCCAAGACTTTGTCTGCCAAACACTTCTTCAGGTTAGACATATGAAAAGTGTCATGTATGTAACTCAACTCTTGAGGTAGCCTTAATTGATATGCTACCGGACCAACTTTTGCAAAATTTCAGATGGTCCAATGTATCTTGGGCTTAGCTTACCCTTCTTGCCAAATTTGACTGCGCCCTTCCATGGATCGACCTTTAACATCACTCTATCACTCACTTGAAATTCCAGGGGCTTTCGTCTTCTGTTTGCATATTTCTTCTGACGATCTCTGGCTGCTCTTAATCGTTCCTTAATCTTAAATACTTTGTCCATGGTTTCCATCATGATATCAGTCCTATTACTTGGCTATCACCAACCTCATTCCAGCTTAATGACGAACGACATTTCTACCGTATAGGGCTTTATACGGAGCTGATTTTATACTTGTGTGGTAACTATTATTGTAGGATAACTCCACTAGGGGAAGGTGGTTATCATAGCTTCCACGAAGTCAATCACGCAAGCTCTTAACATGTCCTCCAAATTCTGAATGGTTCTTTCACTTTGCCTGTCGGTTTGAGGGTGGTATGCAATGCTTAAGTCAAGACGGGTCCCCAAGGCCTGTTGGAGAGATCTCCAAAATCATAAAGTGAAGCGACTATCATGGTCTGAGATAATCGACAACGGTACTCTCTGTCTGGTCACTATTTTATCGATGTATAGTTGTGCTAGCTTTGATAACTCGTAGTCTTCTCGAATTGGTAAGAAGTGAGATCATTTGGTAAGCCTATCCACTATTACCCAAATAGCGTCATGCCCTCGAAAAGTTCTTGGTAACTTTGTAACAAAATCCATCGTGATGTTATCCTATTTCCACTCTGGGATTTTGGCTATTGTAAAGTTCCTGATGGTTTTTAATTTTCGGCTTTTACCATCACACATGTCAGACATTTCCCCACATAGGTGGCGATGGATTTCTTTAATCCAAGCCATGAGAAAAGAATCTTTTAGTCTTGATACATCTTGCCACTTCCCGGGTGAACCGAATATCTGGATCTGTGGGCCTCATCTAGGACTCTCTCTCTATTTCTGCCATACATTGGTACCCAAGTCCATCCTTCACACTTATACAGCCCGTCATTACTCACTTCTAAACATTTTCCTATTCCCGTTAACATCTTCTCAGTTAGTTTGTCCTCCTTCAGGGCTTCCCTTTGTGCTTCTTTTAATCTAGCGATAAGGCTAGTTTACACGCTCATTCTAAAGGCACGAACACGAAGGGTTTTTTCCCTTTCTTTTCTACTCAAGGCATCCACCACAACATATACCTTTCCGGGATGGTATAGGATCTCGCATTCATAATCGCTTAACAATTGTACCCATCTTCTTTGGTGCATGTTTAATATCTTTTGATCAAGAATGTGTTGCAAGCTTCTATGATCGGTATAGGTAATACACTTGGTACCATAGGGATAGTGCCTCCATATCTTGAGTGCAAACACCATGACACCCAATTCCAGATCGTGAGTCGTGTAATTTATTTCATGCTCATTCAACGGTCTGGACGCGTAAACAATTACCTTGTCTTATTGCATTAACACACATCCTAGTCCCTAACGCGAGGCGTTGTAATAGGCTACGAAATCCTCAACTCCTTCCGGTAGGGCAAGGACAGGAGCGCTGCACAGTTTCTCCGTGAGCATTTCAAACGCTTCGCTCTGTTCTTTTCCCCATACAAAAGCTGTATTCTTCTTAGTCAAGGCGGTTAGCGACTGTATGATTCACGAAAAGTCTTTGATAAACCTCCTGTAATATGCAGCCAAACCAAGAAATTGTCTTATCTTGGTAGGAGTTTCAGGAATTTTCCAGTTCTTGATGGCCTCTATTTCTGATGGATCTACTTGAATTCCTTCTTTATTCACTCAATGCCCTAGAAATTGGATTTCGCACATCCAAATTTCGTATTTCGAGAACTTTGCGTACAATTGCTCGTTCTTAAGAAGTTCAAGAATCAGTCTAAGATGATTTTCATGCTCTTCCTTGCTACGGGAGTAGATCAAAATATCATCAATAAACACAATGACAAACTTGTCTAGATATGGGCGGCATACCCTGTTCATGAGATCTATAAATGCCGCTGGTACGTTAGTCAGTCCAAAAGGCATGACTAGGTACTCATAGTGTTCATATCTAGTTCTAAAGGCTGTCTTGGGTATGTCCTCTTCCCTTATCTTTAGTTGATGGTATCTCGATCTTAAATCTATCTTGAAAAAATAACTGGCTGCTTGTAGTTGATCAAATAAGTCATCGATTCTCGGAAGAGGATAACGGTTCTTTATTGTAAGCTTGTTCAAATCCCGATAATCGATGCAGATTCGTAGGGTTCCATCCTTTTTAACAAAAAGTACCAGAGCACCGATGCGCTTGGTTGAATAAATCTCTTGTCTAACAATTCTTGGATTTGTAGCATTAGCTCCTTCATCTCGGGTGGAGCAAGTCGGTAAGGTGCCTTGGCCCCTGGTGCGGCATTAGGCACTAGATCTATTTGGAAGTCAAACTGTCTAGTTGGAGGGGGCAGATCCTCAGGAAATACTTCCGGGTACTCAAACACCACGAGTATATCTTTAATTTTCTTTCCTTCTCTCATTTTTATCATGTAGACTATGAAAGCTGTGCATCCCTTGTTTAGACTCTTGGTAGCCTTTAGGTGGGATATCATGGGATATAGCATGTTGCCTCTATCACCATGAACAACTAGTGTCTTTCCGTCGATTAAAGGTATCTTAAGTAAACGTTCATCACACACGATTTCAGCCTTATTTTTACCTAACCAATACATTCCCACGACCATATCGAAACTCCTAGAATTATAGGCATCAAGTCTATCTTAAATGAATTACCCTCTAATTCTATTATGCAGTCTTTGATGATTTCATTAGTGTCTACTGTTTTACCATCGGCTAATTCTACGGTGTACGTGTCAGTTAGGGTACAAGCTTTCAAATCAATCAAATGCCTAAAGGTAGTAGAAATGAAACTACATGTCGCTTCAGTATCAAATAGAACTATAGCAGGATGGTTGTTTATGAGAAAGGTACCGTTAACCACACCGGGTTTCTTACCAACACCATTTGGATCCATCACGAACACTCTTCCCTTGGGTTTGTTAGGTCTGGCATCGTTATCCCTTGCTATCTTAGGACATTTGTTCATCATGTGTCCTGTATCCCCACACTCATAACATTGCTTACCTGGTTCATACGTAAAGTCCTTAATTAAATGACCAGTTCGTTTACACCAGAAACAAGGCATCAGGTTGCACTCCCCTTGGTGATGTAGTTTGCACTTATTGCAAAAGGGGCTTATACCTAAGTACAAATTTTGAGCTCTTCCACCATGATCATCATGCCTTACACCTTCACCAGTTCTCTTGATTGAGCTACCACTGTTGTCGATCGTTTTCTCAGCATCAAACTACTTCCTTTTCTCACCCATCGCCTTCTTCTTGTCCTCTGTTTTCCCATGTTCTGTCCATCCAACTCTAATGTAAGGCCGTTCCCAGGACGCTTACAGATCAGCCAATCGTTGCATAAAACATTTAAAACATAACATTTGCAATGGAAATATAACTTTTCATTAATAACAAAAATCATGTCAAATCATCACATTGTTTTGTTTACATCTTAAAATTTTATGAACACGATAACTTTCTAAAAAATGTGGATGCCAGACTTGAAATCTTTTCCAGTAGCTTATGCATCCACGCCTGCACCTCCTCAGTATCAACAATGACCTACCAACTATTATACATACAAAAGTCAGCGACACTTAGTGAGTTCTAGTTTTATAGTAAAATACTTTACGTCCATTTAAAAACAATTCCTTTACTTTTGTACGTGATCATACATCATATATACAACTAGATAATAATAATTATTATCTTTAATCATCGTTCGTTTTGTACTTTATCACACATTTCGTACTTTATCACACATTTCGTACTTTCATCTTTATCTTTCACTTATATCAAGATCTTGTCATATGCTATACCCCAAACATTATGCACAAAGCTGGTACTGGGCCAAAGTCTATAAATAATAACCCCAAACATTATGCATGAAGCTGACTCCAGGACCCGGGCAAGCGACAAGGATCTCGTTTCGTACTTTTGGTCAATCTCAAGGATTAGACACCTGTATTCATAAGCTAGCTAGGCCCCATACAGCTGAGCTAACAACATATAGTTGTGAACCTCCTTTCGCTTTGCTTGCAAGACTTTCATTCATTTATCACGTTCTACTTTTCGTTTTCATTATCTTTCGCTTTCATTACATAATACTTTTCGTACATAATCTTATAGTACCTCACAAGGCCATTTCATAAAGTATAATGTTTTGAAAACCGTTTAATCGTGAAAAATAACAATACATATATAACAACAGGTCATGCGAAAACTTAGCCATATAACATCATCATCTAGCGCGAGAACTACCTTTCGTGTGAGAACATTACTACATTCAAATCCCGCACATCCAATTCCTATCTGTCATGCGAAAACATACATATCGCGCGAAAACTTTATATCGTGCGAGAACAAACTTATCATGTGAGAATAAACTTATCGTGCGAGAACGACCTGTCAGATTCAAATTTCACACTGCACACTAAAACTGCTCGCGCGAAAACTACGGTTTCCTACCCAAACACAACTTATCGCGTCTAATACTGGTCTAAGATGCTTAGCATCATAAACAACATCATTTCAAGCATAAACAAACATTTTAGTATGCATAATTGCCCCAAAAGGTAAAACTTGTGTAAAAAGGGGACTATAAACTCATCTCGTGAAGTTCTAGCAGAAATGCGACGTTCCTGAAGTTTCTACCGAATGAAAAATACATAACCACGCATCATATTCATAAATAATAGCTTCTTAGTACATAAGACGAGTTACTACATGAGTTACATACCTTAAACACTTCGTTTCTTTACTTTCTCTCTCTAAACTACCGTTCTTTGTTAGGACTGTTTTCGTACGGAGTACTAACTGATTCAACATGAAACCAAATCAAATAGCACGGAATTCTATTTGATTGGTGATCCAATCAGTGAGAACGACAACCTGATTGATCTAATGATTAAACAAACGTTAAGAACGAGTTGGAATCGATCAGGAACGAACTTTGAAGTTGGATGGACGAACTAGAACGCTCTGGACGACTAGGATATGATAATATTCGAAGTGTTATGTTTTTCCACGAATTATGTGGTATTTATAGGTTTTCAGTATTCAATCGTACGACTGAGCCATTAGCATGGTTCAGTCGTGCGACCGACTCATGCATTTGATTCATACGCACGACTGAAGGTTCAGTCATGCGACCGAGTTAATCTTATGTCTTAGTCATACGACTGATCCAGTCACCTGATTCAGTCGTGCGACTGGTCCATAAGTATGGTCCATTCGTGCGTCTTGTCTGTTGGACCCTGAAAGGATCATACATGCCAATTCAAGAGGTGGATGGTTGTTCTGCTGGAAATCTCCCCAAGTCCAAGAAGAAATGCGGATACAGAAGTCTGCATGAGAAGAAAAAGACAAGTGTCGTCTATCCGCATTAGTTCATGCGGATGACCAAGGACAAATGTTGATGAAGCATTTGTTCTTCCGCATTAACTAATGCGGACAGTTGACAAAATGCAGACAAGCCTTTTGTTCATCCGCATGAACTAATACGGATGACCAGCAACAAATGCGATTGTGTTTGCTCATCCGCATTAACTAATGCTGATGACCAAACACTAATGCGGCTGATTGAAGAAACGATGCTGATAGAGGTACTCATCCGCATTAGTCAATGCGGATGATATAGAACAAATGCTGATGAAGACTTAGACTAAGGGTAGTTTAGTCTTTTTGTACAAGCTGTATGTCAGCCTATAAATAGAATAGAATCCTCGTATGTGAGGTACCAGTTGAAAAAAAAAACATTGCTGTGACTGTTTACACAACCTGTTTCAGTATAGACAATCAGAATATACTATGTTTTCTCTCAGATTAGCTGTCTTGTTACTGTAGCATGCAAAACACTAGCATTTACTCTGTAGCAGTTCATCTAATCAGTACAAGAATGCATTTATGAGTATATCAAGTGTGTTACGATCATTGATTGCCTGATTCCGCCTTCCAATCATTGACTCAATCATCATATTCGATCCTTGTTGATTCATATCAACTGAGAATATCATTCTCAAACCCAGTCAATTGGTATCAGAGCCTTGGCTCTCGGTTATTACTCAGATCTGCTCAGATCTAGGTTTAACCCGATTGATCTGGTGATTGAGTTGCTGTTTAGAGGTTTCAAACATCTCTTCTCAGTATTCCTACCAAATACTCACTGATATATTCAACTGTTACTGTTCATAAGAACTCATCTTCAAACAAACAGTACAGGTTGCACAGACACCAAGGACAGAAAATTAAAGGCTAAAATTTTACATGTTTTCAGCAGATCCGTTGTTACAGGACTAAGTTTGGACTTGTTGAAATATTTGGACTAATAAACCATAAAATCAATTAAATTCAGATCTAAACAAGTTAAAAACAAATTGTCAACTATGGATTCATACAACTATTCTGAACTTGGGCATGCTTCAAAACCACCCATGCTCAAACATAAATCTGAATTTAAACAATGGAAAATCAGATTCATGAACTATATTACAGGTGTTGATCCTGATTATTGGATCACAATATGCAAAGGCCCACACATTCCAGTCACTCTATCTGCAGATCAAGCTGCAATATACAAGACTTCAAGAATCCCTATTGAAGATCTCACTCTTGATGATGATGACTACAAGAAGATCAAGATTGACCTCAAAGCCTACTCCATACTTACTCAGGCACTTAAAATGGATGTACTCAAAAGATTGGAAAAGTATGGTACTGCAAAGGCTGTATGGGATGCACTGCAAATCATGTACGAAGGAAGCAGTGAAGTGGCTGAAATCAACAAAGACAAGCTGGTGAATCAGTATGAAACATTTCATCACTCCAAAGGGGAGTCCATCTCTAAACAATTGCATAGGTTTGTGCAGCTGGTAAATGATTTAGAGATCATGGGTGTAACTTACAAGTCAAAGGATCTAAACAAGAAAATGTTGCATAGTCTTCCTGAAAATTGGAAACAAAATGTAACCATGCTGAAGAATACTCTTGATTTGGAAAGCACCACCCTGGACATCATGATAGCAAAGATTGAAGCCTTGGAACTGGATGAAAGAAGCAGAAATCTGGGAGGACCCAGAGTAATTGAAGCATACAAGTTCCCCACGGATAACCACTCTGTGGAAAATGCCTTCATTACTGAAGAAGATGATTTTATCTCCTCAAGGGATCAAGCTAAAACAACTGGATTCAGTACAGCACCACCATCCAATAGACCATCAACAACTTCCACATCAACTTCAACAACTCAAACATCAGGATTCTCTGCAACTCCTGCTCCTGATGATTCAAGATCTGAAGAACAAAAGGCAACTTAAAATGCATTTGTTGCCAGCTTTGAAGTCTATTTGGGTGGAAGACTTGCATCTACTCATCTGATTCAAGAAGATCTAGAAGAAATGGATCCAGATGATGCGGAGGAAATGGACTTGCAATGGCAAATGGCCATGATTGCTATGAGAGCTAAGAAGTTTTTCAGAAAAGGGAAAAAGCTTCAACTCAATGAAAACACCAAGCTTGGATATGACAAATCAAAGGTGAAATGCTTCAATTGTGGCATGACTGGTCACTTCTCTAGAGAATGCAATGCTCCCAGAAGAAACTACAACGCTCAAAGGCCTTCTCAGAGCCAGTCATCATCACAACCATCTTCAAGCGTTCACCCCAACAATTATCAACAACAGCTTCATCAATATCAATAATCACATCAGACTTAACCCCAACTGACCAATCAAGCTCATGGAAGCAATCACTCATCAGCAAATGCTCTTGTTATCAGACAGGATGGAGTATGCGACTGGAGCATGTATGCGGAGGAAGTAAAGCCTCAATTTCAAAATCATGCACTCATGGCTCACATCAATGATGGACCTTCCCCCATGCCTACTGAGGTAAAATCTAACCTCTGTAGTGATAAATGCATACATGAATTACAAGGGTATAGAGAGCATAATCATAAACTGGCTGACAAAATTAAAGAAGAAAAGGTTAAATCAGAGATGCTCAAAAGAGAAATAAAAGGTTTTGAAATCAAAATTAAATCACTCATCTCTGACATTGAGAAATTGCATGGTGAAAAGTACACTCTTGCAGCTGAGAATGAGCTACTGACTGAAAAATTAGCTCAATCTAAAGTTGAATAAAATCTTACTGAACTGAAACTTGAAAAGTTTCAACAGTCATCAATAAAGCTGAAAGAGATGCTTGATTCACAAAAGGATCCAAAAGACATGTCTGGTATTGGATATAACTCTTGTCCACCACCATACAATGATAACTACACTGTCATGCCTGATTCTGTCACACTCACCTAAGAAAATGGACCTAACACTATTGAACCTAAAACAATAGTAAAACAAATTACTAATCCTCAAAATAAACCCAGTGTTTACATTGAAACAAATGAGGACAAAATGAAGTTAGGTCACCCAATTAAAATCAAGGAGTGTTCAGACAAGACAGTGGGTGTGATCAAATCAGATAGCCCAATCAAGGCTATTGTTCCTTTTGTAAAATTCATTCCTGCAATTTCCAAGGAAAAGAAAATAAAAGCTAAAAAGGTGAATCTACCTACAGAAGGTAAATCTGATAGTGAGATAAACTCTTTTAAAAATTCAAGCAAATCAGACACTGATTCACTATCAATCAAAAGAAAGGTCACTCGGGTCACAGAAACTAAATCTAACTCAGACCCTCAAACATCAAAATCAAAGCAAGGTGTTGGCTTTGATATTTTCAATAAAGAGCATGTGGATCAATTTGATAAGGAGATTAGGGAAAGATTAAGAAAGCATGAACAGCCTCAGAAAAACAAAGACAGTAGTGTTGTCAAACAAACTACCAACAAGGCTGATCATGTTGTCTCACCAAAACCAAGGAATGAATCTAACCCCAAATCTGCCAAAGCTACAAAATCCGCAACACCAGGATCAGTAGCCAGAAACAAACACATGTATTGTGAAGTTTGTGAGAGGTCTAATCATAAAACAGAAAAATGCTTTTACAATCAATACTATTCAATCTGTGATATGAACAACCACTCCACCAAGAACTGTTATTTCAACAAATACTGTTCTGTCTGCAACATGACAAATCACAATACATCTGAGTGTTTCTTTAAGCAAAAGGGATTGAGAGTACCTCAAAACAAACCTATCTCTTCAACCATGTCTGAGAAACCTAAAATCAATGGTTGTCTTCAACACAGAGTTTCAAAATCAGATGATGATGTGAAAAACCTGCGAACTTTAAACAGAATCAAAAGAAATAAAAATCAAGCAGTCAAACAAACTAATGATTTTTATAAATCCAAAACAAAGTTTGATAATAAAAAACGAATCAACTTTCTGAAAAGAAACAAGGATCAAAGGTTTGAATACTCATCTGACTCCTCGGTTGAAGTAATGAAACATTCTTCATTCAGAAACAAATCAAGGATAACTCCATCATCAAAACCCCAGTTTAGAGGAAAGTACCAACAGGTTACTATCATGGATAGAAACGGTAAGCCCAAGACCATCATGGCTTGGGTTTCGCAGTCTAATTAGTTCTTTATGTGCTTGTATGGTCATTCATACAGGTCCAACAGTTTATGGTATGTGGACAGTGGATGCTCCCGACACATGACTGGAGATCGTTCCCTCCTTCATGACTTTAAGCACATTCAAGGAACTACTGTGGCATTTGGAGGAGATTCACAAGGTGGTAGAATTACAGGTGAAGGATCTGTGACAAGTGGAATACTGAGCTTCGACAGAGCGAACTACTACGAACAACTGAACTTCAATCTTCTCAGCGTATCTCAGATCTGTGACAAGAAATATTCCACTCACTTCACTGACACTCATTGCTACATTTTGAGACCAGGATTTCAAATTCCTGAAGAATGGGTTGTATTAAAAACACCGAGGAAGATTAACACTTATGTCATTAACCTCAATTCTGCATCACCACAAGAAGAAACATGTCTTCTATCAAAAGCATCTTTTGATGAATCTTAACTTTGGCACAGACGATTGGGACACACAAATTTCAAAAACATGAACAGACTGGTCAAGGGAAATCATGTAATTGGTTTACCTCAAAAAGAATTCCACTTCATTGACCACTGTTCAGCATGTCTTAAAGGAAAACAACACAAATCGTCTCACAAGCCAAAGTTGATGAACACCAACAATTGTCCATTGAAACTACTTCATATGGATCTTTTTGGCCCAACTCATGTTATGAGTATGGGAAAGAAACAATATTGTTTGGTAATCATAGATGACTTTTCTAGATTCACATGGGTCTTCTTCCTACTTCATAAAAATGAGGCATCTCAATTAATAAAAGATTTTATCACTAAAATTGAAAATCAAATTGATCTTAAAGTCAAAACAATTAGGAGTGATAATGGGACAGAGTTCAAAAATGAAGATATGAGTTCTTTTTGTACAACCAAAGGCATAGCTCATCAATTTAGTGCAGCTAGAACTCCTCAGCAAAATGGAGTAGCTGAACGAAGAAATAGAACACTAATTGAAGCAGCACGTACTGTGCTAGCTGATGCTAAACTGCCAATCACCTTTTGGGCAGAAGCAGTTAACACATCATGCTTTGTACAAAATAGAACTTTGATCATCAAATAAAGCAACAAAACACCTTATGAACTCATTTTTCAAAGAAAACCATTCATTGGATTTTTCAAGTCATTTGGTTGTCCAGTCTCAATATTAAACACCCGTGACCATTTGGGAAAGTTTTCATCCAAGTCTGATAAAGGATTCTTTATCGGTTATTCTTCTGTTTCAAAGGCTTATAGAGTGTTTAATCCTAGATTAAACATTATTGATGAATCAACCAATGTTCAATTCAAAGAACATTCTTTTCCCAAATCAACTAATGGTCCTGATTGGTTGTTTGATATTGACTCATTACTAAATCTTTTGACCAATTTCATATGTTTGATGCAGGAAACCTACATTCAGCTGCACCTTCATCATTAGTAGAAAGAAAGAGTGACTTTCCAATGATTCCTCCAACTTCTACTGAGCAAATTGATGAAGAGGTTCCACTACAAGCTGATCCTGTCAGACATACTGATCAACAGCAAAGTGCTTCAATTGAGGATGGTCCAAGTACAATACCATCTCCATCAGAGATGCCATCTATTGAAGCTAGAAACCAAGAAGAAGCTGGAACTCAACCTCATGTTACCCCTCCAGTTGACGTTGAAAGAAATTCAAATGATGGGAGTAATCAAGTCTCTGCTAACACTGAAGCAGGAATTGAAACAAATTTTGATTACTTTCATAGCTCCCCAATAGTACAAGAAGATGTTGCCTCTCACCATGATGAACTGAATGTCTCCAATCTTGATGTAACCATTGCTGGTGACTCAATTCCAACCACAAGAATACATAAAGATCATCCAGTTGACAACATCATTGGTGAACTAACAGAACGGGTGACTAGAAGCAAGTCAAGCATAGCCAACATCTGCTTGTTCTCATGCTTTCTGTGTCAAACAGTACCCAAGAATATCAAAGAGGCTCTGCAAGAAAACAATTGGATTGAAGCAATGCAGGAAGAGCTGCTGCAATTCAAGAAACAAGAAGTATGGCAGCTGGTAGATCTTCCCGAAGGACAATACCCTATCGGCACCAGATGGCTATACAGAAACAAGACTGATGACAGAGGAATCGTCATTAGAAACAAAGCAAGACTAGTAGCTCAGGGATACACTCAAGAAGAGGGAATTGACTATGATGAAGTATTTGCCCCTGTAGCCAGACTAGAAGCCATAAGAATCTTTCTTGCATATTCAGCATCCATGAACTTTACTGTTTATCAAATGGATGTGAAATGTGCTTTTCTGTATGGAAAGATTGCTGAAGAGGTCTACGTGAGTCAACCACCTGGATTTGAAGACCTAGATTTTCCTCACAGGGTTTACAAGCTAGACAAAGCCTTGTATGGTCTTCATCAAGCACCAAGAAAATGGTATGAGACTCTTTCATCATTTCTTCTTGATAATGGATATGAGAGAGGAAAGATTGATCAGACTCTCTTCAGAAAAAGAAAAGGAAAGGACATGTTGCTTGTACAGATATATGTGGATGACATCATTTTTGGCTCAACAAACAAGTCTCTATGTAAAGACTTTGAGAATCTCATGCATTCAAAATTCCAAATGAGTGCAATGGGAGAACTCACTTTCTTTCTGGGAGTACAAGTCAAATAGACAGCAGACGGAATCTTCATCAATCAATCAAAATATGTGGAAATAATGCTGAAGAAATTCAAGTTTGCTGACTGTCAGTCCATCAGAACTCCTGTGGATACTAAAGTGAAGATTGGACCTGATCCTGAAGGCAAATCAGTGGATCAAACAAACTATCATTCCATGATAGGTTCACTCATGTATCTAACAGCCAGTAGGCCTGACATTATGTTTGGTGTTTGTGTATGTGCCAGATATCAAGCAGATCCCAAGGAATCTCATGTCAATGCAGTCAAGATGATATTCAGATATCTTAAGGGCAAACCTGCTCTTGGTCTATGGTATCCAAAGGACGGAGACTTCAATCTCTATGCATACACTGACAGTGACTATGGAGGATGTAACTTCAACAGGAAATCCACATCTGGCGGTTGTCAATTTCTTGGTCCTAGACTTGTATCCTGGCAGTGCAAGAAGCAAACCAATGTTTCTGTCTCAACAGCAGAAGCTGAGTACATAGCAGCATCTGCATGCTGTTCTCAAGTTCTCTGGATTCAAAACCAGATGCTTGATTATGGTCTTAACTTTCTGCACACTCCATTTTATATTGACAACACAGCAGCAGTTTTTATAACTAATAATCCAGTTCAACACTCAAAAATAAAACATATTGAAATTAGATATCACTTTTTGAGAGATTGTGCTGAAAAGGGATTAATCAAATTGATACAAGTTCATACTGACAATCAATTAGCTGATTTATTCACTAAGGCTTTTGATCCAACCAGATTTGAATTCTTAGTTCAATCAATTGGCATGATTAATCTTGAGTAAAAAGAAAACAAACAAAACATTCAAATATCAAAAAGAAATCATTGAAGAAGAGTATAGTTTATCTATGGGAAATGATATAATTACAGTCGTTATATCATTCACCGTGCTAATTTATAAAACTTAAATGACTGACATGACTTATCTGATATGTTGGTAGGCTCAACTTGGAAAAGAAACCACATGCAGTGATAAATTAAAGCTTATATTCAACTATGATGCCGTCATCTCATAGTATGAGTAAGTTTTGACTTGTCCAAATGTGTGTGTGTGAGAAACCAAAACACCCCAGGTAATGATGACTTATGAATCTCGCTTACTCACATCAGTTTCTCCTTTGTTTTGCTAAGCAAAGACCTGGAGAAACAAGCACATAGTGCTGATGTCAAGATCCATCAAGATTCCCAATGTGGAACACATCCATCTTGGATGAAACAAACAAAATAAAAATCATTCTAAATGAATGAATCAAAAGAATCCTGAGAGATCACCTTTCAAAGTGAAGAGAAAAGAATCCCAATGTGGATCAAAAGTGATAAATGGATCAAAAATAATAGAATCCCAATGAGGATCAAGTAATATGAGATTTCCAAGTATAAATATCCTGGTCATGTAAGATGTTGAAAGTTCTACCATACATTGCATGCAGATGGTTGACCTTGCCATGCCCTTAAGTGTGAGGTACATGTTGAACACCCAATCAACTCAAAACATGATAAGATCATTTGCATCAGAAGATTAGCCAAGTATGAGTTTAAGAGGACAAACATACCTACAATCAATATGTTCATGACCATGTCTGTTTTACTAACAATTGCTTGCACTTGTGAAAGGTAAGATTGATATGATCCCAAAGAAAGGTATAACTTAACCTTTTGTACAGTGAAGAAAGCAAAAATCACAAAAAGATTTTCCTTTCAAAATTTTCAAATACTTAAAAGTTTCTATCCAATATGGATATAAACTTTAGGGGGAGTAATTTAAAATTTTGATCAATTTTGTACAGGTGTTTCCTTTCTTAAAAATTAGAAAAACCAAAAACATTTGCCAAATTAGAAAATCTGTCTGTGTTGTTGCAGAAGTTATACCATAGTATCTCAGTTCTTGTAGACATGATGCATAAAAGTCCAAGATCAGTCAACAATGGGAAACTTGATTCTCCATAGATGAACAAGTCAATCCAAGCAAGAATTGATATCCCACAATCAGTCAAAATTCATAAGAATCAAGCAACTGACACATCTTCATAAAGACAAAGACACTGCTTCATAAAGCTTCAGAGAAAATTCATTCAAAACCAACCAAAGCAAAAACATTAAGTTTGAAACATAATGTAGGTAAGAGCATTGGTTAATGCGGGTGAAGGTAACCCAAGCATTCAACCAATGCAGGTATTGGTTTTGTGAACTGAAACACAAGTGAAATACTAATACGGACAACACTTCTCTACCGCATTAGTCTCATCACAAAAAGAAACAAAAAGATGACCCAAGGAGTCTAGCAGCTATTGCTGGATTCTTGGAGGAACATGAAAGCTGAAGCCTTGCTCAAGAAGAAGGCAGAAGTGATTGATTTAGAAGAAGGCGGAATTCCAGGTGGATACATGGCCAATGAGCCAGTGATCAGTAAAATCCCTGTGAATATAGAACCTTCTGTCTCTGAGTATGTTGAAAAGGCCAAATCTGATGAATTAATAAAGAAAGCCTTGTTCTTGATTGATCATGGTTACGACCCTGATGAAGTATTTGGGATGACCTATGAAGGGATGCTAGCAGAAGAAGTAAAACTAAACAAGTTGCTAGATCCAACAGTCAACACTGAGTATGAAAAAGCTCAATCCCTTAAAACTTCAGAGGTCAAGTCTCCTAAAGCAAAATCTACTCCTTCTCCTCAACCTATGTTCCCCGATCCTTATAGTATGACAGATAAGGAGATGAAGGATTATCTGTCAACTCAAGGATTTACTAAAAGAAAATTGGGAAACATGAAAACTAATTCCCTAAGGGCTGCTATCCTTAGGATGATCCTTGAAAAGAAAGACAGGTTAAAGAAGATGGAGGAAGAGATTACAAGTACCCAACCAAGATCCAGAGTTTTAGCTCAAGAAATGAGACTCACTCAGGGAGATCATGACTCCCTGGCACCCATTCTACACAGATATCTTGAGTGGTTTGCTGAGCCTTCTCAACTAGAACTACATGAAGGCCTCACAACTACAGAAATGATAAAGGGTGTGTCTACTCCAGGAGGAAAGACAGATCAGAAGATTATTACCTGGAAGTATGACAGTGACTGGAACATGTTCATGGTGAAGAGAATATCTGGATTGGTGCAATTCTTCACAGAGTACTCTGCTCTGGTGAACTCTCTAATGATCCATGATCTCAAAGAACTAGCCAACTTAAGATTGATAAATCATGGGGCTATGTTCAGGGGATATGAGTTTGAGGACATCCTAAGGATGTTCAAGAGAACTGACAATTTCAAGTCTTTGAAATCTATCTGCATGAGAAAGGATAGATCTTTTGTCAATCCCCTAGAGAAAAAGAAAAGAAAACCAGCTAAAGAAGTGGTATTCCCTGAACTTAGGGTAAAGCCCACTGAATCTTTGAAAAGGAAGATGGTTGCTGGTACCCACACCTCTATGCCAATCTCAAATGTTTACTATGATGAAAAGACTTATGATTTGGTGATTGAAAGGAGGCGGGGAGGAAAAGAAGGAGCTGAAATTCGATTGTTTAGTGGATATGAAGTGAGATTACTTGATGAATCATATATCCACTACATATATACCAGGCACTTCAGGGAGATTAGAAACAAGCTTGGTGAAGCTGACATGTACTTCTTTCTCAAGTGCATCAAACTCCTGAAGATGGCCTATGATCGGATCATCAAGAAGAGAGAGCAAAGGAGGAAGAAGAAGACTCCTTTGCAGTTTGGCAACATTGTGAAGTTAGAGGTGGATGCTGATGGCTCTCTACTGATCCATAGGGATTGGCTATCAACTGTGTCGTTTTGGGAACCTGTGTCACTGAAGAAGCTTCCCATTGAAGCTATACACACTATGAGCCAAATGAAGATAAATGTTCTGAACAGAGAGAAGCTGAATGATGCTAAGCAGTTCTCCAACATGATCAAGGCCATTCTGGACCCATCATACACAGACCCAACTTCAGTATCATCTCCTCCTACTGCACAAGACCCAGCAGAATCTTCACAACCTGATCCACCCTCAAACCCTTGAAGAACTTAGGCTGTATAATCCTTAGGGGGAGTATTGTTGGACCCTGAAAGGATCATACATGCCAATTCAAGAGGTGGATGGTTGTTCTGCTGGAAATCTCCCCAAGTCCAAGAAGAAATGCGGATACAGAAGTCTGCATGAGAAGAAAAAGACAAGTGTCGTCTATCCGTATTAGTTACTGTTGCATTGTCTTCAGCTGTTTTAAATGTGCCCAAGACCAATAAGGCTTGGGTTTCCAAATGTAACTAGTTATCTCTTTATGCAGGAACAGCTACAGACAAACAAAAATGTGTGGATCATTGACAGTGGTTGTTTCAGGCACATGACAGGCAATAGGTCACTACTCCAAAAGTTTGAAAGAATTGATGGAGGACCAGTTGCTTTTGGAGGAGATGCAGGTGGTTACATTCCTGGAAGGGGCAAGGTCACAAATGGTAAGCTCAGCATTGACAAGGTAAACTTTGTCAAGGAGCTTGGATACAATCTTTTGAGTGTATCTCAATTTTGTGATCAGAGTCATAACATGCTGTTTACAGAGCATGAGTGCATTGTTCTCAAGCCTGGGGTGGTCATTCCTCATGAGCACATCCTACTCAGAACCCCCAGGAAAGGGAACATGTACAAGATGGATTTGCAAAAAACATCTCCCTCATGAGAAGTTTCGTGCTTTCTATCTAAAGCAAATAGTGATGAGTCTTTCCTTTGGCATAAAAGAATGTGCCATGTAAACTTTAATAACATGAATAAATTAATTAAGAATGATTTGGTAACTGGAATACCAAAAAGAGAGTTTACAAATGATGACCATTGTGTTGCATGCCTGAAAGGGAAGCAACACAAGGTATCTCATATGCCTAAGGAAAGAAATTCCATCACTACACCCCTACACTTGTTACATATGGATCTCTTTGGCCCCACCAGTGTAATGAGTTTAGGAAGGACCTCTTACTGTTTGGTGATCACAGATGACTTTACAAGATTCACATAGGTCTTCTTCCTTAGAACTAAGGATGAGACCCCTAAGACTCTGAAGAATTTCATCTTAAAGATTGAGAATCAATGTGATCACAAGGTCAAAACCATAAGATGTGATCAAGGAACTGAGTTCAAGAATCAAATACTTGATACATTTTATGATGAAAAGGGTATTATAAGACAATATAGTGCTCCCAGGACTCCTCAGCAAAATGGAGTTGCTGAGAGGAGAAACATGACACTAATTAAAGCTGCAAGAACTATGTTGTCTGACTCTAAACTGCCCATCACCTTCTTGGCAAAGGCAGTCAACACTGCCTGCTATGTGCAAAACAGAGTTTTAGTAGTTAAGACACATGGTAAGACTCCTTATGAACTTTGGCAAAAGAGGAAACCTTTCATTGGTTTTCTCAGGTCATTTGGATGTCCTTGCACCATCTTGAATACCAAAGATCATACTGCCAAGTTTGCTGAGAAATCAGATGATGGATACTTCATTGGATACTCTTCTCAAGCTAAAGCTTATACAGTATACAATCTCAGAACTAGAGTAGTTGAGGAGTCAGCCAATGTGACTTTCAATAAACACACTCCTAGTGTGAAATGTTCTGGTCCGGATTGGCTGTTTGATCTTGATTTAGTTACCAACTGTTTTAACAAATCTTGTGAGCATGTTTTAGGATCCACATATATATTGCCAACAGGTGATCCTGATCCAAGATTTGAGCTGAGAAGATCTTCAAGCAACATATCTCCAGCTCCAATGGTAACTAATCCTGCAAATGAAGCTTCTACCAGCACACCAATGACAAATCCTGCTGGTACATCTGAGTTGCCCTCATCTTCCAGTTTTAAGGCATAAAACTCAAATGTAGGAACTTCAAATGTTAGAGAACATGGTGGTGGTGACAGTGATCAGGAATTTCTTGATGCTGAAAACCATCCCCTTGAAGAAAATCTCAATGATGTCACACACTCATTGGATCAAGTTAATCTTGATAAGCGTGCTGCTGTGGAGGGTGAATCCTCCTTGCCAGATCAGAATTTTTCCAATTTGGATCTGTCAAAACAACTTGCTGTGATCCCTCAACTAAGGATCCACAAGTCTCACCCTTCTACAAACATCATTGGAGATGTTGGTACTGGTGTAAGAACAAGAGGACAGTCTCATAATGCCAAAATATCTGTCTTCACTCTTGTTTCTTATCCCAACTAGAGTAGTTGAGGAGTCAGCCAATGTGACTTTCAATAAACACACTCCTAGTGTGAAATGTTCTGGTCCGGATTGGCTGTTTGATCTTGATTTAGTTACCAACTGTTTTAACAAATCTTGTGAGCATGTTTCAGGATCCACATATATATTGCCAACAGGTGATCCTGATCCAAGATTTGAGCTGAGAAGATCTTCAAGCAACATATCTCCAGCTCCAATGGTAACTAATCCTGCAAATGAAGCTTCTACCAGCACACCAATGACAAATCCTGCTGATACATCTGAGTTGCCCTCATCTTCCAGTTTTAAGGCATAAAACTCAAATGTAGGAACTTCAAATGTTAGAGAACATGGTGGTGGTGACAGTGATCAGGAATTTCTTGATGCTGAAAACCATCCCCTTGAAGAAAATCTCAATGATGTCACACACTCATTGGATCAAGTTAATCTTGATAAGCGTGCTGCTATGGAGGGTGAATCCTCCTTGCCAGATCAGAATTTTTCCAATTTGGATCTGTCAAAACAACTTGCTGTGATCCCTCAACTAAGGATCCACAAGTCTCACCCTTCTACAAACATCATTGGAGATGTTGGTACTGGTGTAAGAACAAGAGGACAGTCTCATAATGCCAAAATATCTGTCTTCACTCTTGTTTCTTATCCCAAATAGAGCTAAAGAAGATTGATGAAGCTTTAAAGGATGGAAGTTGGGTTAAAGCTATGCAAGAGGAGTTGCTTCAATTCAAGAGGCAAAAGGTTTGGAATCTATGTCCTTTTCCTCATGGGAAGACTACCATAGGTACAAAATGGGTTTTCAGGAATAAGAAGGATGATAGAGGACTTGACATCATGAACAAGGATAGACTAGTTGTTCAAGGGTATACTCAAGAAGAAGGGATTGACTACACAGATTTCTTTGCTCCTGTAGCAAGACTTGAAGATGTTAGGATATTCCTAGCTTTTGCTACATCCAAGAACTTTAAGGTCTATCAACTTGATGTCAAGTGTGCTTTTCTTTATGGAGTGATTGATGAAGAGGTGTATGTCAGACAACCACCTAGTTTTGTAGATCCTAATCATCCTGATTATGTCTGCAAGCTTGACAAAGCTTTCTATGGGCTACATCAGGCACCAAGAAAGTGGTATGAGACTCTATCTCAGTATCTTTGTCAACATGGGTTCAAAAGGGGTACTATTGATGGAACTCTCTTCATCAAAGGAACAAGGAATGACATAATGCTAGTTCAAGTATATGTGGATGATATCATCTTTGGGTCAACTAATCCAAAGCTCTGCAAAGACTTTAAGAAGCTGATGAAGGATAGATTTGAAATGAGTGCCATGGGGGAACTCAATTTCTTTCTAGGATTTCAAGTGAAGCAAGTTGACACTGGTATCTTCTTAAGTCAGTCAAAGTATGTGCAAGACATACTTAAAAAGTTTAACATGACTGACTGTAAGGTTGCTAAGACACCCATAGCTAGAAACCACTCCGTTGGACCTGATCTTGAGGGGGAGTATGTTGATGAACATCTCTACAGGGCTATGATTAGGTCTCTTATGTATCCTATAGCTAGCAGGCTAGATATTATGTTTGCTACTTGCATATGTGCAAGATATCAGGCCAACCCCAAGATGTCACACCTAATCACTGTCAAAAGAATTTTAAGATACCTTAAAGGAGCACCATCTCTTAGCCTTTGGTATCCTAAAAACTCTGACTTCAATCTGTATGCATATACAGATAGTGATTATGGTGGATGCAATATGACTGCAAAGTCTACATAAGGGGGATGTCAATTTCATGGTGAAAGGGTAGTCTCTTGGCAATGCAAGAAACAATCCTGTGTATCTGCATCAACTGCTGAGGCTGAATACATTGCTGCTGCAAGCTGCTGTGCTCAAGTGCTTTGGATTCAAAATCAGATGCTAGACTATGGATTCAACTTCAAAGAGACTCCCATTCACATAGACAACAACAGTGCTATCTCAATCACAAAGAATCCTTTGCAGCACTCAAGAACTAAGCACATCAACATCAGGTATCATTTGATTAGAGATAATTTTGAAAAGGGATTATTCAAACTAATCAAAGTTCACACAGATGAACAATATGCTGATCTGTTCACAAAAGCTTTTGATGAACAGAGATTTAAATATCTTATATCAGCTATTGGGATGATTAACTTTGAGTAGCTTTTCTTAAAAACTTAATTATATTATTTCTAAAACTATATGTGTTCTATGTTGTCTATTCTATCACTTCAATAAGCCCCAGTTACTCTTTCGGAGAAAAATCTTTTAAGATATTCCTTAGATTTTTTAGAATTTTTTTTATCCTTCGGAAGATTTTTTATCCTTTGGAAGATTTAAAGTTGCCTTCGGAAGCTTTTATTCATCTCAGAATGAAATTGGTATAAATTGCTTCCGAAGCAAAATTCTTCAAAATCTTTGAAATATCTTCCGAGGCAAAATTTGCCTTCGGAAGCTTTTTGGTCAAAACTTCCGAAGCAAATAATCTTCGCAAGATTTCTCGACTTCCAAGAAAACTATCTTTTGGGCAAAAGAAAACTACTTTTCAGAGGTAGGAACGACAGATGGATTTCAAAGTTTATTCTTTTTCATTAACTTTTTCTCAAATCCAAATTCATACAAATACCTAACGGATGCCCCTCTTTCTTCTACCTGCTCCAAAATTCGCCCATACCCCTCTGAAACCGCTTTTGTTCTTCACCTTTTTTCACCCTTAATCTTTTCGAAATGGCCAACATTCAAAACAGAGACAACCCTGATTTCTCCATGCAACTCCATAGGCAACCCAATCAGGTCACCTTGTTGCACTCTGAGAAAGATGATAGTTTCTCAGCGGTTTGCCGTTTTCTTGCTCTATCCAACTACTACACCTCCCTCACCATTGATCCTACTCTTTACGAGGATCACCTGCTTGAATTTTAAAGGACATGTCAAGAGGTTATCATGGATGGAGAGAAGGCACTGTCTGGCACAATGCAGGGGAAGACAGTCTTTATCATTCCAGCCATCATCAACACACATCTTCAGCTGGATGATGAAGAAGGTGACCTGTCTTTCCCAAAGGAAGCTGTTAACTATTCCTTTGAGCAAATAGGCTATGAAGGGGATTTTCAAGTAAAGACCTTCAGAAAAGGGAAGGTCTCATCCCAGTGAAAATATCTACTCCATGTAGTGATTCACAGCTTGTCAAACAAGCATGGTGGGTGGGACCGGATTCCTGAGGATCTCTCCTTTATAGTTCATGGAATGGTACAAGGGGTCAAGTTTAAGTACTCCCAATTTGTTTACACAAACTTGTTTGCTATCTTGGACTCCTTAGAATACTATATGTTTCCTAGATATATTCAACACATTATCAACTGTGAACTTGGCTCACAGTTGAGGGAAACAAATACTATTCCTAAATTGGGACAGATGAAGCCAGGCATCTTTAAAATCATGAAGAAGCCAACTGTAGGCTTCTCATGGGTAGAAACAACCCTAGTCCCCAAAATGTTAGATCTCATTGCTCAAGGTGACAACCGAGCAACACAAGCTAGTGTTGAACCCACACCTTCTACATCTCAACCACCAAAACAGCCTCAAATCACCCTCACCTACCAAAGAAAATCCAAACTAACCCCTGCTCAAGCTATTGAGTCTGTGCAGGCCCCCATATACTCACCCATACATGAAGAAGTGGATACTAGAGCTCCCACTTCTCCTGAGGAGCAAACCACTCCCTTCTCTTCAAGAATCAGTGCTGATGTTCCTAATGATCAGCCTGATGAGCTCATAAGCCCAACTGCCTTAAGTCATCACTCTGAGTCTCAACACTCAAGTGAATAACCTTTAGGGGACAGTTACCATCCCCAGCCTTTAAACTTACACACCCAAATTCCTAACCTTGAATTCTACACTGATGAGGACTTAGGCTTCAGTGAGCACCATGAATCTCTCTACTCCTCACCTACTCAAAGAGAGAGGAGTGCCTCTAAATTCCCTATGTCTACCCCACATTAGTCACCCATTGCTGAGGTGTGTCATTCTAAACCTATTCAAGGGATCCATATGGAAGAGTCTCTCACTTTTGCAAGTGATTACATCATTAAGACCTCAACCATGGCAACTCAGCCCATTGACACTTCATCTGAGGCTGTCAATGAGCAGAGGAAATCTAGCAGCCCAGAATACCAAGCTGGTGATGAGAGTGAGGACTTAGGTCCAGCTCTTTCATCCCCCCATGATTCTTCTGATGAAGATGAGGGGAATCTGAGACTAAATGTGCAAAAACTGTCAAAAACATGCACTTACTTAGTCTCAAAGGTTAGTCATCTTGAATTTCAAGTGACTACCCTAAACAATAGGGTCAATGATCAGCAACTTGAGATATCTTATCTTAAGGAAAAACTAGCTGGGAGACCTTTAAGAAGAGCTCAACCAGGAACACAATAACCTACGGGTGTAGTTGACCTAACTCCTAGCTCACCTATACAAGAGGGTGATGCTACCAAAAAGGGGGAGAAAGTCACTACAATAACAGAACCTGGGAGTTCTTCAAGGAGTATGGACATTGAGGACTCACCATCCTCTCTTGTAATTGTACCTACTCAGCAACCTCCTCAAGTTCACATTGATGTGAACATCCTAGACTACTTGTTTCAGAGTCTCTTTGGGGAGGGTGTATCAAGGCAAGAAGCTGAAGAACACAGACCAAGGCAATCAGGTAATGTCATTGGTCAACTGGATGTTGAGGCAGACCCTGAGATTAGCTTTAAAGGGAAAACCTTGACTGATGGCCCAGTGATAGAGCCTGAAAGCCCTGTCTTACAATCAACTGATGAAGTGATAGAGATAGAAACACCTGTCATAACAACAACTACTTCAGCAACTCAACCCCTCAGTGAAACACCTGCTGGTGAAGGTGTATCACAGTCTCTCTCTGGCCAGAGCTTGGATGCTACACCATGCAGTGAAGGCCAAAGCTCTCTCCATCCTGTGTCACAAAGGTCTGTAGGTGACAAAGGGAAAAGGGTTCTAACCCCTGAGGAGATTAAGGAGGAGGAAAGAGAGAGAAAGAGGAAGCTAAGGGGAGTAAGTTCCACTGGGACTTCAAGCTTCATGCAAGCTGCAATCGGGGCTACCCACGGACCAAACACTCAAGATGATGAGTTAAGGGCAGTCAGGATTACTTACTTACAGACCCGGAACTATGACATAGATGAAATTATATCTCTCCCCTTAGAGGAATTAAATGATCTGGCTGACATGGAAATGTCAAGAGAGAGGAAGGAAGCTGAAGATGCAAGAATTCTTCTTGAGATCAAAGAGAAGAAAAGACAACAAAGGCTATACAAGCATGTTCCTACTCTCTCACCAGTTTAGGAAAGTTATGTGCAAGAGGCTGTGGCTGCTATACAAGAACCTCAGGTAGATAAAGAAACAAATAGGCAAAGAATGATAGGCTACCTGAGTGCCATAGGCTTCTACCAGGCAGAAGCATTTCTTCCCTTGCCCTTTGAGTACATTGAGTTTGAGTATCTCAAACAACTTGAACTTCAAGTACTCAAAGAGCAGAAGTCAACAAAGAAGAAAATGAGGGAAGAAGCTGCTAAGTCAAGAGCTCTTATTCAGAAGAACTTGAAAAAGTCTGCTGATAGACAAAGAATGATGAGCTTTTTGAAGCTGTATGGATTCTCCGGAAGGAGACTTGGCCCTATGTCTCTATCCACTATGGATGAGCATATCAGAGTAATCAAGCAGAAGATCAAGAATGGAGAGCTTGCTGACTTGCACACTCCTCCAAGTCAAGCTTCACCTGAAGTAGAGGTTATGTTTGAACAACAAGATCTAACACAAACTGAACCTCCAGCTTCATCTTCTGATCCATAGCAGGGTCAAAGGCCAGCCTCTTTAACTATTGACCAACAGCAAGGTCAGAGGCCAGCCTCATCATCTGACCCACAACAGGTTCAAACTCCCTCTCCTTCTGAACCTATGAGGGAGGAACACCCAAGTGAGGAAGACACAACTAATCAACAAGGTACTGTAGGCCAGTTTTCTCAGTTAAAGACTACAGAGAGGAAGAAGAGGATGGCTTCTAAACCAAAGTCAAAGAAGAAGAAGAAGCCAAAATCAACCTCCTCTGATCCTCAGGGTGAATCAGAACACCCTATGGAAGTGCAAGAAGAGGAAGCCCAATCACCTTCAATTCAAACGACTTCTCTTGCATCAGGAAGACCCATCTTATCCTGGACTTACTCAACTAATCCAGAGAGGTGGCATGTAGTCAGAGATCAAGGTGAAGAGAATGTCTACTCTTGGGAAGAGCTTTTCAATTTACCTCTGCATGATCTTTTCGACATGAGAAGATACTTCATAAGTTTGAGTGATCCTGACCCTCTAATGAAGAAAGGAATGGTCATGATCATGTTAAGGATTGTGAACAGCTGAACATCTTCAAGTGTTTTGGTAGCATCAGCATAGGTGGAGTTTGTAAGGATTCCTATAAGTCTAGTGCAGCCAAAACACTCTTAAGTCTTCCTGCGTGCTGCACAGAAGAACATGAAGTATCTAGTCTTCCGCAGGAACTTCTGTTCTTCTGTAGGAACATGAAGTATCCAGTCTTCCGCAGGAACTTCTGTTCTTTTGTAGAAACATGAAATAGAAATGCTTCAGAAGTTTTACACCAGAAATATTCTAAGTGTAAAATCTTCCAAAGCCAAGACCAATATCTTCCGAAGCCAGAAATGAAGTCTTCCAAAGATTCAAAGACAAAGTCTTCCGAAGCCAAGGAACCAAGACAGATTCTTCTGAAGACTTTTATCATCTTTTATCTGATGTACTTTTTTGGAAAAGCTGAACCACTTTCCCGCTGCCCACTCTGATTGGTCACCAACTTTCATAAGTTGGTGAAAAGGTCCATCCATTAGGAAAACTGTACATTGAGGTCTTGGGTCAAACCTTTCTACTTTATGTACTTTTATCCTTTTTATAATATATTAGGATGTGAGCTATGGCATGTCATAGTCACTAGTCAAAAGGCAATCTGCCTTTTGACTCTACATGGATTTTGTTGTCTAGTTCATGTATCCAGCTGGTCTTCAAAGTATGGCCGTCTGTAGGTTGTAGTATATAGTGTCTCAAGTCTTCTAACTTTGCATGCATGCTGAATACTTGTAACTTTGAACTTGAGAAGCAATATACAGCATCCTTGAAAACCAAAAAACTTGTATTGTTATCTTGTTCTGTTTTTTCTAAGTTTACTTGTGTTCTTAGCGTCATCATAACCGGTTCCCCATTTTATCTGTTAAGTGTTCTAATAAACTCTCCTCATTGTGTTGTTGTGTTGTAAGTGCTAACCCTTCTACCGGTCCAGCATTTGGTATCAGAGCGTTCCAGGCTCTTGATATAAGATCTCACCATCTTAAGATCCCTCACATACATAAAATACTTAACAACTTAAATGGCAGCTCTTTCTAAAGCTGATATGGAAACTGGTACTATGACCAAGTCCCTACAGATCACACCTGATGACTTTGACACATGGTGCACAAGAATGGAAGGCTTCATCAAGTGTCAAGATTCAAGGATATGGGACTCAGTTGTAAATGGTCCCTTCATACCAAGCACTACTTCTGCTATTGGTAATCGTATCATCCCAAAAGATGTAGATGATTACTCAGAAGAGGACAGGAAAAGAATAGAGCTTGATCAAAGGGCCATGACTTGTCTTCAAACTACTCTTCCAAACTCCATCTACAGAGGCTTCAAGAAGTGCAAAATAGCTAAAGATCTATGCGAAGCATTGAAGCTCATGTATGAAGGATGTAAGGAAACTAAAGAGAACAAGAAGGATCTCTTAAAGCAGCAGTTTGAAAACTTCACTTTCAAAGCTGGTGAGACACTGACCCAACAATACTTAAGGTATGTTGAGATAGTGGACACTCTAGTGGATATTGGAGTAACTCTTGGAAACAGGGACATAGTAAGGAAGTTCATGTCTTCTCTTCCTAAACTATGGACACATTGTTGTGTTGTGATCAAGAGAACTTCGGACCTTAAAACTCTTACTCTTACAGAGTTGTATGGTATCCTGAGTGCATTCCAGATGGAGATGAACATGCATAATTCCTCTGGTAACTCCAATAACCAACAGAGTTCAGCTCTTCATATGAATGAAAAGGAAAGCATTGAACCACAACATCAGTTGTTATGCTACCCTGACAACTCACAAAAGGGGCCTTTCATCACCCTTCCAGAGACACCAAGAGAAAACTATACTCAAGGAAGTCCCTTCCAAGAGACAAGTTCTTCTAATGCCTTTGTCTCAGCTGATGAAACCTCTGGCAACCTTCTTTTCACTCTTGAAGACTTGGGCTGTATCCATTCAGATGATCTGGAGTATATGGAGATAGTTCAGCAAATGGCTCTTCTTACTCATAAGGCCAAGAAGTTCTAGAAGAGAACTGGGAGAAGATTTCCAAGCAATGCATCCAGTGGAAAGTTTAGGCTGGACAAAAGCAAGGTAAAGTGCTACAACTGTAACCAGATGAGGCACTTTGCAAGAGAGTGTAAGGCACCAAGAACAAATGGTGGTCAGACACAAAGCAGACCAAACTACACTGAGAAAGTTCACCAGAATGAAAAGCCAAAGCAGCAGGCTGCAGTTGCTGTTGAAGAAGGAGGCTTTGACTGGAGCTTTCATATAGAAGATGCATCTCCAAACCAAGCTCTCATGGCAGACCATGATGAAACCAAGGTATTGGAAAATCTTTGCTCTTATGAATGCATTGCTAAAGTTAATAGATACAGGTCATATAACTTAGAGCTGAGATCTGACCTCGAGTCCTTAAACATCTTGAAAGCTGATTCTAAAAGAGCTGAAAATGACTATAAACTTAAATAGAAGATTTAGAGAAAACAATTTCAACTCTTAAACATGAGCTAACGAGCTACAGCACTCAGATCAAAGATCTCATAGCTAAGTTAACTGAATACCAAGCTGAGCTTGTGATAAGCAAAGCTAAGGTAGAAAACTGTGTTCTTGAAGAAGAAACCTTCAAGAACATAATATCCTCATCCTTGCATGCAAAAGTGTATTATCAAAATGAGCAGCGACTGGGATCTAGTAAGATAGCTCCTCCACACACCATCTTGTCTGTAAGATCTCCTAGGTGTGGAACTTGTGAAGATGAGCTTCCCTTTATAGATCCTTTGACTGAAGAGGATGAAGAGGAGATGGTGAAGAATGAATTTGGTTTGAGTGAGGAAAAGCAATCTGAGAAGGGTCACTATTCCTCTGAGGAGAGTAAAACTGTTGGGATGACCAGGTCAAGAAGAAAGAACTTGATTAGGGAAGCCAAAAGAAAATCAAGGAAGGCTCAAGAGATCAAGGCCACTTTTGACTCTAAGCAGAAACAAGTTTTTATCTCTGCAGGGTTTGAAGTGGTTAAGACTGATGACATGAACTCTGGTTCATGTACAACTCATCTCAGCAACAAGAAAAAGACTGATCTGTTGTGTGTTACTGCTACACAACCTGGACCATCCAACTCCAAGAACAGTTCTCAACCCAAAAGAACTGTCTCAGCTCCTGAAAAGGTGAAGGTGGAGAAGGGATGTGACTAAAGTCAGTCTTCTTCTATAAAGATGACTCTTGGAAAGAGAAACTAAAGTGTGTCATGTGTGAGAGTACTTCTCATTGGGCCAAGGATTGTACATATAATCCTAGAGGTACTCTTTACATGATAAACAAAGAGACTTCCAAGAATTCTAAGAAGAACTTAGCTTCGGAAGGAAAATCTGTTTCCTTTAGAAGTTCCAAAATGAAGAAGGCAATTGGAAAACTGCCTTCGGAAGAAAATATGGTCTTGGAAGAAAGGAATGCTTTCGAAGTACTGAAGCTTGCTGCAGTAAAGGCAAGTTCTTGCGAAGGACCAGTCATCAAAACTTCCGAAGTCTCAAAAGCTTCCAAAGTATTGAAGGTAAAGTCCAAACTTCCATAGGTGGTGTGGAAGTCAAAGAAAGGCCAAATGACTGAAGGTTCTTCATTAACAACAGCACAAGATCCTCAAAGCACAACCATAGGATCTATTACTGTTGCATTGTCTTCAATTGTTTTAAATGAGCCCAAGACCAATGAGGCTTGGGTTTCCAAATGTAACTAGTTATCTCTTTATACAGGAACAGCTACAGACAAACAAAAATGTGTGGATCATTGACAGTGGTTGTTCCAGGCACATGACAGGCAATACGTCACTACTCCAAAAGTTTGAAAGAATTGATAGAGGACCAGTAGCTTTTGGAGGAGATGCAGGTGGTTACATTACTAGAAGGGGCAAGGTCACAAATGGTAAGCTCAACATTGACAAGGTAAACTTTGTCAAGGAGCTTGGATACAATCTTTTGAGTGTATCTCAATTTTGTGATCAGAGTCATAACATGTTGTTTACTGAGCATGAGTGCATTGTTCTCAAGCCCGGGGCACATCCTACTCAGAGCACCCAGGAAAGGGAACATGTACAAGATGGATTTGCAAAAAACATCTCCCTCAGGAGAAGTTTCATGCTTTCTGTCTAAAGCAAATAGTGATGAGTCTTTCCTTTGGCATAAAAGAATGTGCCATGTAAACTTTAATAACATGAATAAATCAATTAAGAATGATTTGGTAACTGGAATACCAAAAAGAGAGTTTACAAGTGATGACCATTATGTTGCATGACTGAAAGGGAAGCAACACAAGGTATATCACAAGCCTAAGGAAAGAAATTCCATCACTACACCCCTACACTTGTTACATATGGATCTCTTTGGCTCCACCAGTGTAATGAGTTTAGGAAGGACCTCTTACTGTTTGGTGATTACAGATGACTTTAAAGATTCACATGGGTCTTCTTCCTTAGAACTAAGGATGAGACCCCTGAGACTCTAAAGAATTTCATCTTAAAGTATGAGAATCAATGTGATCACAAGGTCAAAACCAAAAGATGTGATCAAGGAACTGAGTTCAAGAATCAAATACTTGATACATTTTGGGATGAAAAGGGTATTACAAGACAATATAGTGCTCCCAGGACTCCTCAGCAAAATGGAGTTGCTGAGAGGATAAACATGACACTAATTAAAGCTGCAAGAATGTCACAACCTGGCGGAAGCGTGAAATACGGTTCGGGTGTGACTTGCTTTATCAGAGTACATTAATTATAGCGAAATAAATACAATAATTATTCATACATAAAATTATAACATAAGACATGCTTTTATTTATAATTTTTGGAATTACATCTTGTACATAGTTTTCAAAATTAGATGTAATTTTTCTACATTTGGACTACTGCATGTCTTCAGATACTGTGGAAGTGTGCGTCAACGTACACGCTACCATCAACGTACATGCTACCAGCAACGATGTTGACAGTTAACGTGACATAAACCCTTCCTACCACTTCTCCCCAACCATTATGCACTTCAAAGCTAAGGTCAAAAGAGTTACTCATTATCTCCTGAAAAAGCATACTTAAACCAGTCAACAAAAATGTTGGTGAGAACATAGGTTTATATCCAAACAACTCATTTATGTGTTTTGTAACACATGTGTAACATTAGGTTTTAAAAATATTTTACAACCTTATGGATGATGATCTTGATGGTATTCTTGCTTCTTGACCTGAGAGGAAAGCTGTGGAGGTGGTGCGTGATGATGGTTGTAGTTATGGTTAATGGTGGTATAGATGTATGGTTACGGGTGGTGTTGATGATGGTGTGATGGTTATTTGTTTGTGTAAAAGCCAAGAGAGAGTGATGGTGGAGATTGTGCTTACGGGTGATGGTTGTGAGAGCCGAGAGGAGAGGGAGTAAGAGTGAAGATGGTTGTGGTTTTGATGATGATGAGGTTTCAAGGAAATCCTGAGAGAAAGAAGAGAAAAAGGGTGATGGTTGCGGTTGTGGTATGTTTGTATGAGGTTGCCGATGGGTTGTATATAACCCTCGGTCAACCGCCTCTCTCCAACATAATTATGAGGCATATTCCCTAGCTATGGTGAATCACCCATCTAGCTTGCTATGTGGCGGTTTTGAAGATGTCCAAGGTGTGCTAGGTGTCGATCAAGAAGTCCACTAAGTCACCAAGCAATCATTGCAAACTTAGGATGTTAATCGGGTTTGTTTAGTTGTCTAATGAACCACGATTTAAGTGCTTAAGTGGCGGTTTGGTGGTGTGAAAGCATGGAAGGGTGGTATGGTGGTTTCGGGTGGTGGTTTGGGATGGTGGTTTCGGCCGTGGGTGTTTGGGATGGTGGTTTCGGCCGTGGGTGTTTGGGAGGGTGGTTTGGGTGTTAGTTTTAGGTTTTTAGTTTGGAGTTTGATTTAGTTTAGTTTTAATATGTACATATATATATATATATATATATATATATATATATATATATATCTATAGATGTACTCATAGATATATGCATAAGTGAGCTTTATATAGTAGATTACACGTATACATACAAAACATATATACTTGATGTTCTTAATATGTATACACATATATATGTATTTATAATATATACACGTACAAATAAGTAATCATATATATATACACACTAATCGTACATATATACAAGCATACCATGGAATTTTTCCATGTACATATATGTATGTAAGCATGCATACGTAAAATTTAGTATATATATACATGTATGTGTGAGTTTCGGGTATATAAATACATATGCATTCATGACTTTCTAATAAATATGCATGCATGCAAACATGCATACGTACATTCATAAATATATACTTACTAAACATGATATAATCGTGATTTTAACGTAAATATAATAGTAATATTATAATAAAAGTTTTAGGGTTGTCACATTCTCCTCCCGTTAAAAGAATTTCGTCCCGAAATTCATGAGAGTGTGCTTTAGAAACTTAAATAATTATTACCTCTGAATAGGTGGGGGTATTTCTTCTTGATTTCATCTTCTCTTTCCCAAGTGTATTCTGGTCCTTTCTTTGCATTCCACTTAATCTTCACTATGGGAATTTTATTTCTCCTTAACTTCTTTATTTTTTTCCCTACGATGGCTATTGGTTCTTCCACAAAATGCAGTTTCTTATCTACCTTGACTTCTTGAATTGGTACTTCTAGGGTTTCATTGGTTAGGCATTTCTTGAGGTTTGACACATGAAAGGTATTGTGTACTTCACTTAATTCTTGAGGTGATTCCAACTTATATGCTACAGGACCAATTCTATCAATGATTTTAAATGGGCAAATGTATCTAGGGTTTAGCTTACTGGATTTTCCAAACCGAAAGATTTCTTTAGAGGGAGATATCTTCAGATAGACTCTGTCTCCAATTTGAAATTCCAATGGTTTACTCCGTTTGTCGGTATAGCTTTTCTGTCGATCACGAGCTGCTTTCAACCTGTTTTTAATCTCAGTGATCTTATCTGTGGTTTCTTGGATTAGTTCAGGACCTGTGAGTTGTCTATCACCTATTTCATTCCAATATAGAGGTGACCTACATTTTCTTCCATACAGAGCTTCAAATGGAGCTAACCCAATACTAGAATGATAACTATTATTGTATGAAAATTCTATTAGTGGTAAGTGACTGTCCCAATTTTCGCCAAAGTCTATAGCACAAGCCCTTAACATATGTTCCATAGTTTGTATTGTTCTTTCAATTTTTCCATTAGTCTGTGGATGATATGTTGTACTTAAGTTTACTTGGGTTCCTAAGGCTTTTTGTAAAGTTTGCCAGAACCTAGAAGTAAATCTACTATCCCTATCTGATATAATGGAACAGGTATTCCATGTCTGGACACAATTTCTTTTATGTAGATTCTTGCTAATTTCTCAATCTTATAATCTTCTCGTATGGGTAAGAAAAGAGCTGACTTAGTTAGTCTATCTACTATAACCCAAATTGTGTCGTATCCATTTCTGGTCCTGGGTAACTTAGTTATGAAGTCCATTGTAAGTCGATCCCATTTCCATTCTCGAATTTCTGGTTGCTGCAGGTATCCTAAAGGTTTTTGTTATTCAGCTTTTATTCTTGAGCAGACATCATACTGTTCCACAAATTCTCCAACTGATCTTTTCATACCTGGCCACCAGCATTGGGTTTTCAACTCTTTGTACATTTTATTATTTCCTGGGTGTACAGAGTATCTTGACTTATGAGCTTCTTGCAGTATAGTTGTTCTAATCATGTTGTTGTCGGGTATCCAGATTCTTCCTTTAATTCTCAGAATTCCATTTGCTTCCTCTTTCACGTCTTTTAATTGTCCTTTTAGTTTTAACATATCTTTTTGTTGAGCTTCCCGGATTTGACTTAACAAATCTGAACGTAATTCCATTTTCATAACACGTACCCGTAAAGGCTTGGTTCTTTCTTTCCTACTTAAAGCATCAGCAACTACATTTGCCTTACCGGGATGATACTTAATTTCATAGTCGTAATCACGTAGTAATTCTACCCATCTTCTTTGCCTCATATTTAACATCTTCTGATCAAAGATGTGTTGCAAACTTTTGTGGTCCGTATATATTACACACTTAGTCCCATATAAGTAATGTCTCCAAATTTTCAGTGCAAATACTATAGCTCCTAATTATAAATCATCGGTGGTATAATTCTTTTCACTACCTCTAAGTTGTCTGGATGCATATGCAATCACTTTGTCTTTTTGCATTAAGACACATCCAAAACCTTGACGAGATGCATCATAATATACTATAAAATCATCTGTTCCTTCTGGTAAAGCTAATATGGGTGCACTATATAACTTACTTTTGAGGAGTTCAAATGCTTTATTTTGTCTTTCTTCCCATACATATTTTTTATCTTTTTGGGTCAATTCTGTTAACGGTTGAGCTATTCTTGAGAAGTTTTCTATAAATCGTCTATAATATCCTGCTAAACCTAAGAATTGTCTTATTTTAGTTGGGGTTTTTGGAATTTCCCATTTCTTAACTGCCTCAATCTTTGCTGGATCACCCTGAATCCCATTCTAGTTAACTACATGTCCTAGAAATTGTACTTCTCTTTTCCAAAATTCACACTTTGAGAATTTTGCATATAACTTTTCTTTTTGTAACAATCCCAAAGTTAACCTCAGGTGTTGTTCGTGGTCTTCCTTATTCTTAGAATAAATTAAAATGTCATCTATGAAGACTATAACAAATTTATCTAAATAAGGTTTACACACTCTATTCATTAGATCCATAAATACTGCTGGAGCATTGGTTAACCCAAATGGCATTACAAGGAATTCGTAATGTCCATACCTAGTTCTGAATGCAGTCTTAGAAATATCGTCTTCCTGTACTCTTAATTGATGGTATCCAGATCTTAAATCTATTTTCGAGAAATAACTAGATCCCTGTAATTGGTCAAACAAATCATCAATCCTAGGGAGAGGATACCTATTCTTTATGGTAACCTTATTAAGTTCTCTATAATCGATACACATTCTAAAAGTTCCATCTTTCTTTTTAACAAACAGAACTGGTGCTCCCCAAGGTGATACCCTAGGACGTATAAATCTCTTATCTAATAATTCCTGTAATTGAGTCATAAGTTCTTTCATTTCAGTTGGTGCTAAATGATAAGGTGCTTTGGCAATAGGGGCTGTTCCTGGTATTAATTCTATCTTAAATTCAACCTGACGAGGGGGTGTTAATCCAGGTAATTCATCAGGAAAGACATCAGAGTACTCATTTATAACAGGAACACTTTCCAAATTTCCCTTATCAAGCTTTGCATCAATTATGTGAGCCAAGAAAGCTAAACGTTTCTTATTTAAGCATTTCTATGCTTTTTCACAAGAAATCAGTTTCACAATATTGTTTGGTCTATCACCATATATGCATAGAGTTTTGTCTTCCTTAATTAAAGGAATCTTTATCATTTTCTTATCACAAACGATTTTAGCATGATTTTTACTCAACCAATCCATTCCTACTACGATATCAAATCCTCCTAACTTAATAGGTATCAGATTTATATCAAAACAATATTCATCTAAATTCAGAATGCAATTAGGAATGATTTCATCAGCTTCTATTATTTTACCATCAGCTAATTCTATCACATAGTTGTCACTTAATTTCTCAGATGTTAAACTAAGTGAGGGTCTAAAAGTGAAACAAAACTACGAGTTGCCCCTGTATCAAATAATACTTTAGCGTATTGGTTATTGATAAGGAACGTACCTGTAACTACTTCTGGTTCATGACGAGCTTCGTCAGCTTGTATCACAAAAGCCCTTCCACGGGGGTTGTTCTGGTTAGTTGGAGCCTTGCCCTTTTGTTGTGGACACTCATTACGAAAATGATTCTCACTTCCACACTGAAAGCAGACGATTTTAGGGTTGGTAGGGTTTTTGCAGTCTCGAGAAATGGGTCCCTTCTTTTTGTAGTTGTAGCAAACCACTGTCATACAGTTTTCTGTATGATATCTTTGGCAGATATTACACTGTGGTGTTTTATCCACTTTCTTCCCCTAAGCTGTTCCCAAGAAGTTTCTTGGTGGAGGTCGGGTTACTCTTTTCTGGGAGCTTTCTCCAAATCTTCTTCCAGAGTGGTTTTCAGTTCATTTTCTTTTCTCTCCTACCTGTGGGTGACTTAATGATCCATTTCTGATCATCTCATCTGTCAGACTTCCTGACAAGATTACTGCTTCTTGGAAGGTTTTGGTTCTTGCAGATTTTACTAACACTCTTATTTGTGGTACTAATCCCCAAATATACCTTCCTATCCTTTTTGATTCTGGGGTTATCAGATATGGTACTAACCTGGATAGTTCATTATACCTATCAGTATATTCCCGGTGTGCGGCTCCTTTCATTTCTAATGCTAAGAATTCAGCCTCAAGTTTCTCTATCTCATTATAAGGGCAGTATTTCTCTATCACTAGATTTCTAAATTCCTCCCAACTCATCCCATTCATAACATTCCTACCCCTAGTGTGTACTTCCATTTTCCACCAGGATTGTGCTTCTCCTTTTAGGGAATGTGAAGCAAATAGTGTTTCGAAGTTTTCAGCACAGTTACTGATTTCCAAAACTCCTTCCATTTCGTCTAGCCATCTTAAAGCTTGTACAGCTCCACCTTTTCCATCAAATTCCCGGGGTCTACATGACATGAAGGTCTTGTAAGAACATCCCTTTGAGACTCCATTCAGAATCTCCTCTTCCTATCATTCTTCTGGGATAATATTTTCAGGCCTTACTGGTGGGTGTGTGGTTCCAAAGTTTAGATTTTGCTGGAGTTGGGTTATTAAGGTAGGTAGGGTAGCTTCTATTTGTTGGGCTACTATCTTAGAAATCCTGTCATTCTCATTGATATCAGTGTTTACGGGTGTTTCTTCCCTAAGTCTGGTTCTGGGTTGTCCCACTCGAGCTGTTCTCCGGACAGGCTGAGTGTTTCTTTTTGGCGGCATGATTCACTATAGTGAATTTTAACATTAGTTATCACAAATAATATATTCTAACACAAAATCATTTAACACATTTCAAATAAATACTTTAACATAAAAGTATATATATCAGTTAAGTTCTTATTTCGTTTATTCTAGAAAGTTAGACTATAATCTTTTAGTTCCTGTGAATCCAATTCCAGATCCTTGTGAAGATACTTTTCTTGGGCGTCTTGAGCTTTTTGATGTCCTTCTGGATTTTCCAGATTCCTAGTTGTATTTTCTTAAGTTTCCTAAGAGTTTGTCGAGCTGTCTTCACCTGATCCAACTCCTGTTTTTCAGTTATCTTACCTTTACCTTTGGGGGAATCAGAAGGTTGTATTTCTATATCCTCAGTTTGCTTAGCTCTAAACTTGTGCCCACGTTGTATCTTTTTCCTAGGAGTCTTAATTGTATATCCTCCCACGTGTACTGGTGCACGTCGAACATAAAATTTTGATTCTTTTTCCAGTTGGGGAATTTCCATAGCTTGTTGGGGTTCTGGTTTAGGAGTTATTTCCTTAAAGTTGCCATCGTCCGGACATTCTGAAGGATCGATCTCGTAGTGGTAACTATCTGAATTCATAGCTGCACGGATTTCTTAATAGTATTTCACAAAATGGTTAGTCAAATAACTATTAAAATTTTGTTAGAATCTTAATCATAGAATTTCACATAATTCACATATTTCACATAAAATCATAAAATTATATGTATATATTTTGAGCTTATGGTTATAGTCTAGATATTTTGAAAATATCTAATTCCCTATAACCAATGGCTCTGATACTAACCTGTCACAACCCGGCGGAAGCGTGAAATACGGTTTGGGTGTGACTTGCTTTATCAGAGTACATTAATTATAGCGAAATAAATACAATAATTATTCATACATAAAATCATAACATAAGACATGCTTTTATTTATAATTTTTGGAATTACATCTTGTACATAGTTTTCGAAATTAGATGTAATTTTTCTACATTTGGACTACTGCATGTCTTCAGATACGGTGGAAGTGTGCGTCAACGTACACGCTACCATCAACGATGTTGACAGTTAACGTGACACAAACCCTTCCTACCACTTCTCCCCAACTATTATGCACTTCAAAGCTAAGGTCAAAAGAGTTACTCACTATCTCCTGAAAAAGCATACTTAAACCAGTCAATAAAAATGTTGGTGAGAACATAGGTTTATATCCAAACAAAATATTTTGTTGATGCACCAATTACAACCAAACCTGCTAACAACATAACCATACTGTCACGAAATAATTCATAAAATCAGATAATATTACATCTCAAAACTCATTCGGTTAGGTGCAGGAAAATAGCAGCAACACTCATCCTGTTGGTGCAAATATTCTCTTAAGTAGCGCTACTAATATTATCGGGTGGTTCCTCATTCGAACTAATGGTTGTATCACAAATGACAGTAAGTATCAAAAATATTTTCAAAATAATACATCAACCCAAACAGTATGCTTTTTCCCCCAAAAACTTTATGAATACCAAATGGTTGAAAATGAGGCTATGAAACTCACCGTGTCTCCAAACTTGAACCTATAAAATAGTTCACAGTATCAGACATAATTTTCATTAAAATATTCAGAACCTCAGATTTAAATATCTTTTGAGAATTCTACTTTAAGGGAGTCAAATGATATTATCACAAAATTCTCAACAATTAGTTTATTATATATAATTTCTTAAAATTTGTCCAAAATCTCCATAAATCACAAAAATTACATACGGTTATCTAAAAATACTAAAAATTCGTAGAATTTTATTTCAATAGTTAGTAACATCCCAAAATTTTTATAATATCTAACTCCAAACAGATTATTTTCTGTAATTTTTATAATATTACAATAATTGGTTAAAAATAGCTTCTGTAAATGATAAATTCTCAAAATTGTACAGAAAGCTTCTTATACAAAACCAAACATCATATAATTATATCAAAGTCCAACTCATAGCAGATTACTCTCTGTAAAGTTTACAATAATCTTAATATTTAGTAAAAATATTTATATTGCTTCAAAAATTATGAAAATTATATATTATGTAGATTCAGATTTAATATCACATATATGAGTTTCTTAGAATTTATTATGTATTTATGTATTTATTCTGATTTTTCTATTGCATAATATATAAAAATCCATATCTTGATTATAATAAGGAAATAAATTCTGAAATAATTCCAGAGACTTTTACACATCAAATGGATCATACTATGAATTTCTCAGAATTTTCTCGAATTTATTTATATTTTTGATATTTTCTCTATTTTTCATTATTTAAAATTTTTTTATATAAATTATTTACTTACCAAAATTTTGTCACAGTTTCCAGATTCATATTTTAATATATAAATAAGGAGTTTTCAATGTTTTTTCCCATAATTCCATTTGTTTAATATTTTACTAGATTTTCTTAAATAATTACAAGATTCAATTTCTATAAATCAAAATATTCTTTTTATCACAAGTTTTCTGGATTTTTATAACTTATAGCTTGTGACTAAGGAACTTAAAATATTTCAAAGGTTGGTTTTGGTGTGTTAATACCAAAACTAACTCATTTATGTGTTTTGTAACACATGTGTAACATTAGGTTTTAAAAATATTTTACAACCTTATGGATGATGATCTTGATGGTATTCTTGCTTCTTGAACCCGAGAAAAAAGCCGTGGAGGTGGTGCGTGATGATGGTTGTAGTTATGGTTGATGGTGGTATAGATGTATGGTTACGGGTGGTGTTGATGATGGTGTGATGATTATTTGTTTGTGTAAAAGCCAAGAGAGAGTGATGGTGGAGATTGTGCTTACAGGTGATGGTTGTGAGAGTCGAGAGGAGAGGGATTAAGAGTGAAGATGGTTGTGGTTTTGATGATGATGAGGTTTCAAGGAAATCCCGAGAGAAAAAAGAGAACAAGGGTGATGGTTGCGGTTGTGGTATGTTTGTATGAGGTTGCCGATTGGTTGTATATAACCCTCGGTCAACCGCCTCTCTTCAAAATAATTATGAGGCATATTCCCTAGCTATGGTGAATCACCCATCTAGCTTGCTATGTGGCGGTTTTGAAGATGTCCAAGGTGTGCTAGGTGTCGATCAAAAAGTCCACTAAGTCACCAAGCAATCATTACAAACTTAGGATGTTAATTGGGTTTGTTTAGTTGTCTAATGAACCACGTTTTAAGTGCTTAAGTGGCGTTTTGGTGGTGTGAAAGCATGGAAGGGTGGTATGGTGGTTTCGGGTGGTGGTTTGGGTTGGTGGTTTCGGTCGTGGGTGTTTGGGAGGGTGGTTTGGGTGTTAGTTTTAGGTTTTTAGTTTAGAGTTTGATTTAGTTTAGTTTTAATATGTACATATATATATATACATATATATATATATATATATATCTATATATATATATATATATATATATATAGATGTACTCATAGATTATGCATAAGTGAGCTTTATATAGTAGATTACATGTATACATACAAAACATATATACTTGATGTTCTTAATGTGTATACACATATATATGTATTTATAATATATACACGTACAAATAAGTAATCATATATATATATACATACTAATCGTACATATATACAAGCATACCAAGGAATTTTTCCATGTACATATATGTATGTAAGCATGCATACGTAAAATTTAGTATATATATACATGTATGTGTGAGTTTCGGGTATATAAATACATATGCATTCATGACTTTCTAATAAATATGCATGCATGCAAACATGCATACGTACATTCATAAATATATACGTACTAAACATGATATAATCGTGATTTTAACGTAAATATAATAGTAATATTATAATAAAAGTTTTAGGGTTGTCACAAAAAACTATGTTGTCTGACTCTAAACTGCCCATCACCTTCTGCGCAGAGGCAATCAACACTGCCTGCTATGTGCAAAACAGAGTTTTAGTGGTTAAGACACATGGTAAGACTCCTTATGAACTTTGGCATAAGAGGAAACCTTTCATTGGTTTTCTCAGGTCATTTGGATGTCCTTGCACCATCTTGAATACCAAAGATCATATTGCCAAGTTTGCTGAGAAATCAGATGATGGACACTTCATTGGATACTCTTCTCAAGCTTATGCTTATAGAGTATACAATCTCACAACTAGAGTAGTTAAGGAGTCAGCCAATGTGACTTTCAATGAACACACTCCCAGTGTGAAATGTTCTGGTCCGGATTGGCTGTTTGATCTTGATTTAGTTACCAACTGTTTTAACAAATCTTGTGAGCATGTTTTAGGATCCACAGATATATTGCCTACAGGTGATCTTGATCCAAGATTTGAGCTGAGAAGATCTTCAAGCAACATATCTCCAGCTCTAATGGTAACTAATCCTACAAATGAAGCTTCTACTAGCACATCAATGACAAATCCTGCTGATACATCTGAGTTGCCCTCATCTTCCAGTTTTGAGGCACAAAACTCAAATATAGTAACTTCAAATGTTGGAGAACATAGTGGTGGTGACAGTGATCAGGAATTTCTTGATGCTGAAAACCATCCTATTAAAGAAAATCTCAATGATGTCACACACTCATTGGATCAAGTTAATCTTGATAAGTGTGCTGCTGTGGAGGGTGCATCCTTCTTGCCAAATCAGAATTTTTCCAATTTGGATCTGTTTAAACAACTTGCTGTGATCCCTCAACTAAGGATCCACAAGTCTCACCCTTCTACAAAAATCATTGGAGATGTTGGTACTGGTGTAAGAACAAGTGGACGGTCTCATAATGCTAATATCTATCTTCACTCTTGTTTCTTATCCCAAATAGAGCCAAAGAAGATTGATGAAGCTCTAAAGGATGGAAGTTGGGTTGGAGCTATGCAAGAGGAGTTGCTTCAATTCAAGAGGCAAGAGGAGTTGCTTCAATTCAAGAGGCAAAAGGTTTGGAATCTATGTCCTCTTCCTCATGGGAAGACTACCATAGGTACAAAATGGGTTTTCAGGAATAAGAAGGATGATAAAGGACTTGTCATCAAGAACAAGGCTAGACTAGTTGTTCAAGGGTATACTCAAGAAGAAGGGATTGACTACAGTGATGTCTTTGCTCCTGTAGCAAGACTTAAAGTTGTTAGGATATTCCTAGCTTTTGCTGCATCCAAGAACTTTAAGGTCTATTAACTTGATGTCAAGTGTGCTTTTCTTTATGGAGTGATTGATGAAGAGGTGTATGTCAGACAACCACCTGGTTTTGCAGATCCTGGTCATCCTGATTATGTCTGCAAGCTTGACAAAGCTCTCTATGGGCTACATCAGGCACAAAGAAAGTGGTATGAGATTCTATCTCAGTATCTCTGTTAACATGGGTTCAAAAGGGGTACTATTGATGGAACTCTCTTCATCAAAGGACCAAGGAATGACATAATGCTAGTTCAAGTATATGTGGATGATATCATCTTTGGGTCAACTAATCCAAAGCTCTGTAAAGACTTTGAGAAGCTGATGAATGATAGATTTGAAATGAGTGCCATGGGAGAACTTAATTTCTTTCTAGGAATTCAAGTGAAGCAAGTTGACACTTGTATCTTCATAAGTCAGTCAAAGTATGTGCAAGACATACTTAAAAAGTTCAACATGACTAACTGTAATGTTGCTAAGACACCCGTAGCTAGAAACCACTCCCTTGAACCTGATCTTGAGGGGGAGTGTGTTGATGAACATCTCTACAGGGCTATGATTGGGTCTGTTATGTATCTTACAGCTAGCAGGCCAGATATTATGTTTGCTACCTGCATATGTGCAAGATATCAGGCCAACCCCAAGATGTCACACCTAATCACTGTCAAAAGAATTTTAAGATACCTTAAAGGAGCTCCATCTCTTAGCCTTTGGTATCCTAAAAACTCTGACTTCAATCTGTATGCATATACAGATAGTGATTATGGTGGATGTAATATGACTGCAAAGTCTACATCAGGGGGATGTCAATTTCTTGGTGGAAGGATAGTCTCTTGGCAATGCAAGAAACAATCCTGTGTATCTGCATAAACTGCTGAGGCTGAATACATTGCTGCTGCAAGCTGCTGTGCTCAAGTGCTTTGGATTCAAAATCAGATGCTAGACTATGGATTCAAATTCAAAGAGACTCCCATTCACATAGACAACAACAGTGCTATCTCAATCACAGAGAATCCTGTGCAGCACTCAAGAACTAGCACATCAACATCAGGTATCATTTGATTAGAGATAACTTTGAAAAGGAATTAATCAAACTAATCAAACTTCACATAGATGAACAATATACTGATTTGTTCATAAAAGCTTTTGATGAACAGAGATTTAAATATCTTATATCGACTATTGAGACGATTAACTTTGAGTAGCTTTTCTTAAAAACTTAATCATATTATTTCTAAAACTATGTGTGTTCTATGTTGTCTATTCTATCACTTCAATAAGCCCCAATTTCTCTTTGGGAGAAAAATCTTTTAAGATATTCCTTAGATTTTTTAGAATTTTACTCTTTTTTATCCTTCGGAAGATTTTTTATCCTTTGGAAGATTTAAAGTTGCCTTCGGAAGCTTTTATTCATCTCAGAATAAAATTGGTATAAATTGCTTCCGAAGCAAAATTCTTCAAAATCTTTGAAATATCTTCCGAGGCAAAATTTGCCTTCGGAAGCTTTTTGGTCAAAACTTCCGAAGCAAATAATCTTCGAAAGATTTCTCGACTTCCAAGAAAACTATCTTTTGGGCAAAACAAAACTACTTTTCAGAGGTAGGACCGACACATGGATTTCAAAGTTTATTCTCTTTCATTAACTTTGTCTCAAATCCAAATTCATACAAATATCCAACGGACACCCCTCTTTCTTCTACCTACTCCAAAATTCGCCTATACCTCAAACCTAATCTATCTGAAACCGCTTTTGTTCTTTACCTTTCTTTACCCTTAATCTTTTCGAAATGGCCAACATTCGAAACAGAGAAAACCCTGATTTCTCCATGCAACTCCATAGTCAACACAATCAGGTCGCCTTGTTGCACTCTGAGAAAGATGATAGTTTCTCAAAGGTTTGCCGTTTTCTTGCTCTATCCAACTACTACACCTCCCTCACCATTGATCCTACTCTTTACGAGGATCACCTGCTTGACTTTTAGAGGACATGTCAAGAGGTTATCATGGACAGGGAGAAGGCACTGTCTGCCACAGTGCAGGGGAAGACAGTCTTTATCACTCTTGCCATCAACAACACCCATCTTCAGCTGGATGATAAAGAAGGTGAACTGCCTTTCCCAAAGGAAGCTGTTAACTATTCCTTTGAGCAGATGGGCTATGAAGGGGATTTTCAAGTAAAGACCTTCAGAAAAGGGAAGGTCTCATCCCAGTGGAAATATCTCCTCCATGTAGTGATTCACAGCTTGTCAAACAAGCATGGTGGGTGGGACCAGATTCCTGAGGATCTCTCCTTTATAGTTCATAGAATGGTACAAGGGGTCAAGTTCAAGTACTCACAATTTGTTTACACAAACATGCTTGCTATCTTGGACTCCTTAGAATACTATATGTTTCCTAGATATGTTCAACACATTATCAACTGTGAACTTGGCTCACAGTTGAGGAAAACAAATACTATTCTTAAATTGGGACAGATGAAGCCAGGCATCTTCAAAATCATGAAGAAGCCAACTGTAGGCTTCTCAGGAGTAGAAACAGCCCTAGTCCCCAAAATGTTAGAGCTCATTGCTCAAGGTGACAACCTAGCAACACAAGCTAGTGTTAAACCCACACCTTCTACATCTCAACCACCAAAACAACCTCAAATCACCCTCACCTACCAAAGAAAATCCAAACGAACCCCTGCTCAAGCTATTGAGTCTGTTCAGGCCCCCATATACTCACCCATACAGGAAGAAGTGGATACTAGATCTCCCACTTCTCCTGAGGAGTAAACCACTCCCATCTCTTCAAGCATCAGTGCTGATGTTCTTAATGATCAGCCTAATGAGCTCATAAGCCCAACTACCTTAAGTCTTCACTCTGAGTCTCAACACTCAAGTGAACACCTTTTGGGGACAGTTACCATCCCCAGCCTTTAAACTTAAACACCCAAATTCCTAACCTTGAATTCTACACTGATAAGGACTTAGGCTTTATTGAGCACCATGACTCTCTCTACTCCTCACCTACTCAAAGAGAGAGGAGTGCCTTTGAATTCCCTATGTCTACCCCACATCAGCCACCCATTGCTGAGGTGGGTCCTTCTGAACCTGTTCAAGGGATCCATATGGAAGAGGCTCTCACTTTTGCAAGTGATTACATCATTAAGACCTCAACCATGGCAACTCAGCCCATTGACACTTCATCTGAGGCTACCAATGACCAGAGGAAATCCAGCAACCCAGAATACCAAGCTGGTGATGAGAGTGAAGACTTAGGTCCAATTCTTTCATCCCCCCATGATTTTTCTGATGAAGATGAGGGAATATGAGACTAAAGGTGCAACAACTTTCAAAAACATGCACTTACTTAGTCTCAAAGGTTAGTCATCTTGAATTTCAAGTGACTACCCTAAACAATAGGGTCAATGATCAGCAACTTGAGATATCTTGTCTTAAGGAAAACTAGCTGGGAGACCTTTAAGAAGAGCTCAACTAGGAACACAAGAACCTGCGGATGTAGTTGACCTAACTCCTAGCTCACCTATACAATAGGGTGATACTACCAAAAAGGGGGAGAAAGTCACTACAATCATAGAACCTGGGAGTTCTTCAAGGAGTATGGACATTGAGGACTCACCATCCTCTCTTGTAATTGTACCTACTCAGCAACCTCCTCAAGTTCACATTGATGTGAACATCCTAGACTACTTGTTTCAGAGTCTCTTTGGGGAGGGTGTATCAAGGAAAGAAGCTGAAGAAGATAGACCAAGGCAATCAGGTAATGTCATTAGTCAACTGGATGTTGAGGCAGACCCTGAGATTAGATTCAAAGGGAAAACCTTGACTGAAGGCCCAGTGATAGAGCCTGAAAGCCCTGTCTTACAACCAACTGATGAAGTGACAAGATTAAAACACCTATCACAACAACAACTACTTCAGCAACTCAACCCCTTAGTGAACACCTGCTGGTGAAGGTGTATCACAGTCTCTCTCTGGCTAGCGCTTGGATGCTACACCATGCAGTAAAGGCCAAAGCTCTCTCCACCCTATGTCACAAGGTCTGTAGGTGACAAAGGGAACAAGGTTCTAACCCCTGAGGAGATTGAGGAGGAGGAAAGAGAGAGTAAGAGGAAGCTAAGGGGAGTAAGTTCCACTGGGTCTTCAAGCTTCATGCAAGCTGCAATCAGGGCTGCCCACACACCAAACACCCAAGATGATGAGTTGAGGGCAGTCAGGATTACTTACTTACAGACCCGAAACTATGACATAGATGAAATTATATCTCTCCCCTTAGAGGAATTAAATGATCTGGCTGACATGGAAATGTCAAGAGAGAGGAAGGAAGCTGAAGATGCAAGAATTCTTTTTGAGATCAAAGAGAAGAAAAGACAACAAAGGCTATACAAGCATGTTCCTACTCTCTTGCCAGTTCAAGAAAGTCCTATGCAAGAGGCTGTGGTTGCTATACAAGAACCTCAGGTAGATAAAGAAACAGATAGACAAAGAATGAAAGACTACCTGAGTGCCACAGGCTTCTACCAGGCGAAGCACTTCTTCCCTTGCCCTTTAAGTACATTGAGTTTGAGTATCTTAAACAACTTGAACTTTAAGTACTCAAAGAGCAGAAGTCAACAAAGAAGAAAATAAGGGAAGAAGCTGCTAAGTCAAGAGTTCTCATTCAGAAGAACTTGAAAAAGTCTGCTGATAGACAAAGAATGATGAGCTTCTTGAAGCTGTATGGATTCTCCGGAAGGAGACTTGGCCCTATGTCTCTATCCACTATGGATGAGCATATCAGGGTAATCAAGCAGAAGATCAAGAATGGAGAGCTTGCTGACCTGCACACTCTTCCAAGTCAAGCTTAACCTGAAGTAGAGGTTAAGTTTGAACAACAAGAGACAACACAAACTGAACCTCCTGCTTCATCTTCTGATCTACAGCAGGGTCAAAGGCCAGCCTCTTCAACTATTGACCAACAGCAAGGTCAAAGGCCAGCCTCATCATCTGACCCACGACAGGGTCAAACTCCCTCTCCTTCTGAACCTGTGAAGGAGGAACACCCAACTGAGGAAGACACAACTAATCAACAAGGTACTGCAGACCAGTCTTCTCAGTTAAAAACTACACAGAGGAAGACAAGGATGGCTTCTAAATCAAAGTCAAAGAAGAAGAAGAAGCCAAAATCAACATCCTCTGATCCTCAGGGTAAATCAGAACACCCTAAGGAAATGTAAGAAGAGGAAGCCCAATCTCCTTCAATTCAAACTGCTTCTCTTGCATCAGGAAGACCCATCTTATCCTAGACTTATCAACTAATCCAGAGAGGTGACATGTAGTTAGAGATCAAGGTGAAGAGATTGTCTACTCTTGGGAAGAGCTTTTCAATTTACCTCTGCATGATCTTTTCGACATAAGAAGATACTTCACAAGTTTGAGTGATCCTGACCCTCTAATGAAGAAAGGAATGGTCATGATCATGTTAAGGATTATGAACAGCTGAACATCTTCAAGTGTTTTGGTAGCATCAGCCCAGGGGGAGTTTGTAAGGATTCCTATAAGTCTGATGCAGCCAAAACACTCTTAAGTCTTCCTGCATGCTGCAAAGAAGAACATGAAGTATCTAGTCTTCCGCAGGAACTTCTGTTATTCCGTAGGAACATAAAGTATCCAGTCTTTCGCAGGAACTTCTGTTCTTCCGTAGGAACATGAAGTATCTAGTCTTCCGTAGGAACTTCTGTTCTTCCGTAGGAACATGAAGTAGAAATGCTTTGGAAGTTTTACACCGGAAATATTCTAAGTGTAAAATATTCCGAAGCCAAGACCAATATCTTTCGAAGCCAGAAATGAAGTCTTCCAAAGCTTCAAAGACAAAGTCTTCCGAAGCCAAGGAACCAAGACAGATTCTTCCGAAGACTTTTATCATATATGCTTTTATCTGATGTACTTTTTCTAAAAAGCTGAACCACTTTCCCGCTGCTCACTCTGATTGGTCACCAACTTTCATGAGTTGGTGAAAAGGTCCATGCTTTAGGAAAACTGTACATTGAGGTCTTGGGTCAAGCCTTTCTACTTTATGTACTTTTATCCTTTTTGTAATATATTAAGATGTGAGCTATGGCAGGTCATAGTCACTAGTCAAAAAGCAATCTGACTTTTGAATCTACATGGATTTTATTGTCTAGTTCATGTATCCAGCTGGCCTTCAAAGTATGGCCGTCTGTAGGTTGTAGTATATAGTGTCTCAAGTCTTGTAACTTTGCATGCATGCTGAATACTTGTGACTTTGAACTTGAGAAGCAATATACAGCATCCTTGAAAACCAAACAACTTGTATTGTTATCTTGTTCTGTTTTTTCTAAGTTTACCTGTGTTCTTAGCATCATCATAACCGGTTCCCCATTTAATCTATTAAGTGTTCTAATACACTCTCCTCATTGTGTTGTTGTGTTGTAAGTGCTAACCCTTCTACCGGTCCTGCACAAAGGATGATCGCCGAGGGAATCAAAGACGCGATTCCTACCATAATCGCGGCATTAAAAGAAAAAGAACCTCCCAGTCAAACTAAAGAAGTTTCAAGATCTAGAAAGAAAGATGATGATAGTCATAGCTCGAGTGGCGAAAATTTCAAAGATGAAATGCCTAAGAAATGGAAGAAACAGGATGGATGTTCATATAGAAGATTTCAAGCGTGTAAACCTACTGAGTTTTCAGGCAACGAAGGTGCCATTGCAGCCATCCAGTGGCTAGAAAAGATCGAAACAGTCTTAGCCATTAGCAAGTGTGCTAATGAGGACATGGTTCTGTTCACCTCACATTCTTTCAAAGATGAGGCATTGGAATGGTGGAACTCTATTATTCAGTCAAAGGGATGAAATAAGACTTATGCAATGACTTGGGATGAATTTTATGCATTGGTAACTTGAAAGTTCTGCCTAATGAACGAAAAGGAGAAAATCACCAATGAATTTCTGAATCTTCGAATGGTTGGTTCATATAACAAGGGGTATAATACCAAATTCTTTGCATATGCCCGACTCGTGTCACATCTTGTGACACCCAAATGCAATATGATCAGTCGCTATATTTGGGGACTGGTTAATGAAATTCGTGATATGGTGAAGGCGGTCATGCAACAGACAATAGAGTCTGCAGTAGAGTCAGCTGGACTTTTGACAGATGGAATGATTAGAACCCAAGAAGAGAATAAGAAGAAAGAGGTGGTCCATGGAAAGGTATTGTACAATTCGGAAAGAAGGGAAAGTTAAGTCCTCGTTTTGTTGGACCCTTTAAAATCTTAAAACGAATCGGACCAGTAGCCTATCAACGCCAAATGAGATGAATGGAGTACACGATGTATTTCATGTGTCCAACTTACGTAAATGTTTGGCTGATGAATCGCTACCAATGCCATTACAAGATGTAGAGGTTAACGAAAAGTTGAAATTTATCGAACAACCACTTCAAATCGAAGACCGTCAAGAAAAACATCTAAAAAGAAGGAAGCTAGAATTGGTAAAGGTAAAATGGAACTCAAGACGAGGTCCCGAATATACGTGGGAACTAGAGTCGGAAATGAAAAAGAAATATCCACACTTATTCCAATAAATCTCGAGGACGAGATTTAAATAAAGGTGGGGAGGATGTAACACCTATGAAATTTTCATATTATTTTTGTCAATAAATAATCATAGTTATGTTTCTAGCGTGACTTCATGACTAAGTTTTTAGATGAATACTTAATGGCTAAGCTTTCAGATGCAACTTAATAGTTAAGCTATGGATAAAACTTAAGAATTAAGTATTGGATAAAACTTAGTGCCTAAGTTTAGATAAAGAATAGGATAAAACTTAACGGCTAAGTTTTGGATAAAGCTTAATAGCTAAGTCTTGAATAAAATATAAAACTTAATAGCTAAGTTTTAGATATAATATAGAACTTAATGGCTAATGTTTGAATAAAATATAAAACTTAATTGCTAAGTTTTGGACTTAATAATTAAGTTTGGATAAAACTTAATAAGTAAGAAAATACTTAATGAGTAAGAGATATCTATATATAAATAGATGCTTCTAGCTTCATTTCATTTCACAATCCTTTTCCTACTTTCACACATGAAACTCTCTACTACCTTTTAAACACCATAAAGATAACCTGAGATTAGGAAGCCGGTGTATATGCTCTAGACAACAAGTATAGGAGTTCTGAATTAATCAAGGTGTTAGGAGCTCGTGACTTAATCGTTAAGTTACTTCGAGGTTCAGAAACAAAAGCTTATCAAGTTTAGAGGCTCTGTTCAACTTACCAGGTGAATACCTTTAATACTTTCAAAATTATTCAAATGATTTTATTTTGCGAAAAAGGCATTAGAACGTTAACCATGTTAATGCATAGAGGTATTCTGCTAAAACATTTAGACCAGAAGTATATGTATGTTTGATCAAATTATATCTTGGGGATGGGTGAAAATCCCATACTGGGGAAGGTTCAGACTCAGTGCAGATCCGGAGAATCCCGTAGTAAGACTGCCTGAGCACCAATACCAGTATATATGGAGGGGGACTTCCAGTTGAAATAGACTACTAAATGTGTGGTTTACCATTAATTTATGATTAACTGTTTATCATTATTCATGCCAAAATATTTTTGTGTCAAATTAAATGTATTCACCAGCTTTTTGCTGATGTACTATTTTCAAACCTTTTCAGGTAAACATGATTAAAAATGTTTAGTCAGGTGTTAGTGCTGGATGGACTATGAATCCTAGACATGGAAACCCTGTGATGAACATATTAGCAAGAATAGTGCTGGAAGGACTAAAGTTTCCTAGGCATAAACCTTATGGCAAGTTTTGAATATCTGTCAGTAGACAGAAAATTTTGTAAACATTACGCTGAACACTGTTATGTAAAATTTTGGGTATCTAATCCCCAAAGAATGTATGAAAGTTTATTTTTATAAATCATCAGAGTTGTTTTATGAAATAAATTGTGAAATGTTTTTCCCGCTGCATAAACGTCTTTCAAGATAAACAATAAAAAGTGAACAATGATGCGTACCAATCAGTCGCATAACACTGATACAGACACTGACACTAGCATTGATACTGATACCGATACTGGATCTAATACTGATAATGATACTGATGTTGACATTGATATTTATATGGATATTCATACTAATCCTGATAATGATACTAAAACTGATATAGACACTGATAGTGAGGCAGAGAATGACACTAACACTAATACAAACATTAATAATACTGATACTGATACTGACACTAATACTAACAATAACATTGATACTGATACTGATAATGATATTAATATCGATACTGATACTTATAATGATATTGAGACTTATATTGATGATGATACTAATATTGATACTGATACTAACAATAATACTGACACTGATACGAACACTGATACTCGCACTGATACTGACACTAATACTAACACTGAGATTGATAATGAGAGTGATACTGTCACTGATACTAACAATAACGATGATACTGATACCGATACTAAGACTAATATCGATACTATGATATTAATACTTATATTGATACTAATAGTAATACTGATATTGACACTGACCCTGATACTGAACCTAACACTAATACTAAAACTGATATTGATACTAACATTAATATTGCTATTTATAATAACACTAACACTAACAATAATCTAATACTAATACTGACACTAATACCGATACAAATACTGAGACTGAGACAGATAGTAAAACTCATACTCACACTGATGCTAATGTTGATACTGATACTGATACTGATAATAATACTGATAATGATACTAATAAAAATCCTGATACTAACATTGATACTGATAGTGAGACAGAGACTTATACTGACATTGACACTCACATTGATATGAATTTCGATACTAATACTAATACTGGTAAAGATACTAGCACTACCATTGATACTGATATCGATACTGATACTAATCATGATAATGATACCGATACAAACACTGATACTGATACTAATAATAATGATAATGATATTGATACTAATACTGACACTGACATTGATACTGATACTGACACTAATATTGACACTAAATTGATATTGATACTGATAATGATACGAATACTAATACTGAGACTGATACTAACACTGAAACTAATACTAATACTGAGACTGATACTAATACTGAGACTGATAATGATACTGATACGGACACAGATACTATACTGATACTAATATTGATATGGATACTGATACTGATACTGATATTTATACTGATACTGATACTAACATTGATACTAACACTGAACCTAAAACTGATACTAACACTGAACTTATAAAGAGACTGATACTGACACTAATACTAATACTGATAGAAATACTGATACTGATAGTGAGAATGAGACTGATAATGATATTGACACTCAAGATGATATTGATACTTATACCGATACTGATACTAATACTGATAATGAGAATAATACTAATACTAATACAGACACTAACACTTCACTGATACTGATACGAATACTATGACTAATACTAAGACTTATACTGACACTAACATTGATAGTAACACTGACACTGTTACTACCACTGATACTGATACTGCAACCGATAGTGATACTCATACTTATGTTGATACTGAAATTAAGACTTATTGTGATACTAATACTGACATTGACGCTGACAGTGATACTAATACCAATACTGATAATAAAACTGATAATGATACTAATACTAATACTAACAGTGATACTAGCAATGATACTGATAGTGACACAGACTTATACTGACCCTGACACCAACATTGACACTAATACCAATACTAGAACTAATACTGATAATGATACTAATTCTGACATTGATATTTATATTGATACTAATACTAATCCGGATAATGATACTAAAATTGATACGGGCATTGATACCAAGACAGAGACCGATACTAACACTAATAGTACCGATACTGATACTGATACTGATACTGATACTGATACTGATACTGATACTGATACTGATACTGATACTGATACTGATACTGATACTGATACTGATACTGATACTGATACTGATACTGATACTGATACTGATACTGATACTGATACTGATACTTATACTGATACTGATACTGATACTGATACTGATACTGATACTGATACTGATACTGATACTGATACTGATACTGATACTGATACTGATACTGATACTGATACTGATACTGATACTGATACTGATACTGATACTGATACTGATACTGATACTGATACTGATACTGATACTGATACTGATACTGATACTGATACTGATACTGGTACTGATACTGGTACTGATACCGATACTGATACCGATACTGATACCGATACTGGTACCGATACTGGTACCGATACCGGTACCGATACCGGTACCGATACCGGTACCGGTACCGGTACCGGTACTGGTACTGGTACTGATACTGGTACTGATACTGATACTGATATTGATACTGATACTGATACTGATACTGATACTGATACTGATACTGATACTGATACCGATACCGATACCGATACTGATACTGATACTGATACTGATACTGATACTGATACTGATATTGATATTGATACTCATATTGATACTGATACTGATACTATTACTGATAATAACATTGATATTGATACTCATACTAATAATGATACTAATACTGACACCAATACTCATAGTGATATTAAGACTGATACTGACACTGATACTAATACGGATACCAATACTAAGATTAATATTGACATTGATACTCACACAAATACTAACACTAATACTAACACTAAGACTAACAATGAGACTGATGCTGACACTAATACTGACACTAACGTTAATAGTGATATTGATACTGCAGGATCCGTGTTGGTCTCACAACACATGTTTATCTCACAAACTCACTTTATATCACTCGGTTGATGAAGCGAAATCTCTAACTACGTTGACAATTGTTGGACCTCAACATTAAGACTGAAGCTTACCAAATTGAAGATCAAGTTCAGTTGACTTATTGGTGCTGATCACGATCAAAGACGTTGATACTAGTAGACTAAGGGGGAATATTGTTGGGTCTGAAGGATAGTCTAATATTATCAACACAGTGAAAGTCAACAAAAGTCAACATCACGGTCAAAGACAACAAAAGTCAAACCCGACATGTGCGAGACGTTGAACCGAGACAAGACGTTGAAGATTTAAATGAATAGGAGTTTTATTGTAATAAATATATTTTGTGTAAACAAATATATTTTATCTTGTTTTTAGTCATTTTTATGCTTAATATGTAATTTTGTTTTAATTAGCCTAAGTCTAGGGGGTTAAGTGCAATTAGTGAATATTAGTTTAGACTATAAATAGGTTAATTCTCATTAGTGTTGGTTAATGGTTGAATGACCAATTGATTGGGGGTTTCCATTTGTACAAATCATATGCAATCAATATTAGATCATATTGGGGTATTAGTGTGTTCATCATATTTTGATCTATAATCTTCATGATTTGATTCAAGTGTGTTCCACCTGGACCAACAATATGGTATCAGAGCCATTTTGGATCAAAATGCATTGAAGAATTGAAGAAATTGTTGCTGCTTTTTGAAGATGTTCATCAATTTTTAGAGAGAGAAACTAGGGTTCTAGAGAGAGAAAGTAGATCTGAGTTCAAATTTCTACAAATTCAACATCAACAATATTAGATCTATCATTATCTACAACATATATTGGATCTACAAGAAAATTCAAAGAAAATCTTCAGATCTGAAATTTCTCTCACACATACGAGTGTGTGTGTTCTTGGTGTTCTTGAGAGCTTCAAATCTTCATGGGGTGAAACTAGATCTGACCTTGAACGAAAGTTCAAACTGTTCCGACAAAATTACTGTTTCGTCCGGTGAAACTCTGGCGAAATTCCGGCGAAACTGTAATTCCGGAGAAAATAATTCCGCTGAAACTGCAACTTTGGCGAAAATAATTCTGGCGAAACTATAACCTGCGAAATTATAAAAATCAGTGAAATTATAAGAAAGGGGGGCTGCGAAATTAAAAAAAACCCTTTCTGCGACCACAACCACAACTGTCGACCAACACACCCGCTGCCACTACACCACCATCATCAACAAGAACAACCCTTTCAGTTTTGGGTCTGCAATTCCACCACCACCACCTACGACCATCGACTGCAATCTTTATCATCATCATCAATCTAAACCAACCAGAACAGAATAATCACGTTCGACCCTCGACACCAAACACATCATCTTCGGTCAATCATCCTCGATCGATTGAACACCCAAATCTCCTCTGCCAACCGACACCCAACCACCACTCTCGAACACCACAATCGATCGCAATCAATCGACTATCAGACCAATCCCCAAATCATCGACTCGCTTTGATAACTACCATCAACGATCACCACCGAAACCATCATCACCTTCGTTCATCTGTGCCGACCGACACCATAGCAGCCTGAACCTACCATCGACCGACTTCAAACACCTCTCCAGCCCCAAATCACCTTCGCCGGTGACAACACCCAATCTCCGACCACCGCGACCATCAAATCAACCACGGCCTAACTCAATCAACTTCGAGTCTTGTTCGGTTCACCGAGAGAGAATCGAGACTTCAAGAGAGAGGCAGAGAACCGAGAGAGAGGCATAGAGTTTGAGAGATTGAGGGTCGTGAGTTTGGAGCGAAAAGGCGGCTCACCGGAAGAGGCGGCTCGCGGAAAGCCGGCTCGCCAGAAAGTAGATGCTCACCGGAACCCTAAGGGTTCTTTCTCTCATCCGCCTCTCTCTCTCTCTCAACACACTTGAATGTGTGTTTTGTGTGTTAAGTTGTTTTATTGATATTAACTTGTATTAGGTGTAGGATTCTATGTGCCCAAGACACTTAGAATATTGATGTGGTTAGTACGTTATGATCCAAGTCGGGTTATACCCAATAACAAGCTTAGCAAACACCAATTAATATTTAATTGATGATATGATCATGTAATTAAATATTTACACCAAATTTAGAAAATGGGTTTTCTAAATAAGTTGCATATGAGATGGAACAATTTATTAGGATATTTTGTTCAATAATATTATTTGAAGTGTTATTTAAATTAGTTGTATAACACCAAATAATAATGAGAGTAAACTACTTATACAATTAAATGGTTAATTGCATAAACTAGTTACAAGACTAGATAATACATGTGTGTGTGTGTTAATAGTTGATATTTATAAAAGGAAACCACTTAGTTTTCAACTAGATGGCCGTCCACCATGCATGTGTTATAAGGGTTTTATTCCCTTGATAAACACACACACATGCATGTGGGATAGTGGATTTTATTCCTTGATAAGCACACACACATGCATTGTTGTCTCCACTCCACTAACTAGTTCAAAATATGCTTTCTTTCTCATCAAAAGGACATGCAAACTACAACAAGAATCAGCTCTCTTTTCTCTCTCAAAGGCTAATGATTATGCAGAAAGAAAAGAGGGTTTTCTGCAGAAAAATAGAGGGTTTTGAAGTTGTTCTTGGTGATTTCTACCTAGCAAGAAGAGGTGTTTGCAATTAGCTTGGGGTATACAAGCTTGAGGACTTCTAATCTTGAAGTCTTGGTCGATTTTCAGCATCATCCAACACCTTTTTCTGTCAAGTTTTGCTGCTGTAGAAAGGTAGTAAATCACAGCTCATTATAGCTGTGATTTTATGTGCTTTTACATATGTTCATAGCTTGTTTATTCACATAAATGATCCTTTGTTCTTTGGGTTTGTTTTATATATTAATATGGTCATCTAATGAACATATTTTTAAGTTTATAAACAAAGTTATAATGCTATACTTCTGCTGCATTTTCAGAAAGTTTAAGAGGTTAAACTATGATTTTATGTTCTAGCAAACCCTACAATGGCATCAAGAGCCGGTTATGTGGATAGCTTGCTTGTTCTTGTCCTTTAAAATCGGTTTTAAAGGATGATAATAACTAATAATAGGCTGATTTTGGTTGATTTAATAAACCCCAAGTCTTTCAAAGTTATATCTTCATGCTTATGATTAAACTTTGAAAGATAGGAATGTCAATTGGTTGATATGTTTGGTTGTTGTTTGTTTGGACAAACAAACCCTAATTTTCAGTTTATGTTGGCTGAAAATTTGGGTTTGATGGGGTTTATTTTGTTTATTGAAAGATGTTTATGATTGGTCATATGATAGTGCATAACCTAGCCTTTGGCCTTATGTTATTTGGATGATTGGAATGGTTGTTTTAATTCATTCAATTTGGTTGTAATATTTATGTTTATTATTTGGGTTGTAATTATTTATTCATTTGGTTATGTAATAAATAGATTAGGTGCATTTCTTTTATTAGAAAAATTTATTAGGATATAAATTTTGTAAAAGGAAGATGCATAAGATGAAGACCCAAAAATGGACATCAAAGACATGGACCTTGAAGTATTTGGATATGGATTTAAGTGGGAGTCCATGGACACATATAATGTGTCATTACAAACCCTTAGGAAAGACCTTACGACAACACTTGTGATGGCAAACAAGTGTTGTCAACTTAGTGGCTATGGTTATGCACTCATGTTTATATGTTTATGCTTGTTTGAATGTTTGTTGTTTGATTGTTTGGTTGATATTTGGACATATATTACAAACTCATTAACAAACTTAACAAGATTAAAATTGATGGTTCTTAATCATTAAAAGTTAATAAAAGGTTATTAAAAGGATTAATGATTTTATAATAAAATGGGTTTTATTAAAAGAACCATAGGGTATCTTGTATTTGGAAGCATAAATACAAGTACATAGAGTTTTCTAAACTAGAATTATGAAACCTCTAAATATTCAAATCCCTTTTAAAATAAGTCAAACACCATCCTCTTAACACTCGAATCATTTGAGAACTTGATGTGGGATAAAGGTCACCTAACCACATTAGAGGGAACTTATGAGTTTGAGGTGGGTTTGACATATTTATGGGATAAAGGTCACCTAACCACTAATATTAGCAAATCCACACGTGTGTCTAAGTAGGACAACTTAATTTGGAAATCATGCATTAGGATCACCGAAGCATGACGTACAAAGGGTGTTGATGGGATAAACATACCAAACAAACATAAGATGTTTAACCGATCCCATACACTAGAAATTGTAATAGGTTACAATTGTCAAATGTTGACTACCTTGTTAATTTAAATAAAGGGATAAAGGTCACCTAACCGATATTTAAATGTAACGTTGGATTCTAGATTTTAATTATTAATTGTCTATGAGACGTAAAGGATATTAATGATTAAAATGTAATTTTTCAGAAATACTAATAAGAACTTTGTAAATTTTGTAGAATGGCCGCAAACAACAACATAAACCGGACCGTCCATAACCTATCACATAGAACAATCCTTGAAAAGGAACGTCTAAACCATGGGAACTTCATGGATTGGTACCGAAACTTGAGAATCGTTCTCAAGCAAGAAAAGAAGTCCTATGTGTTAGACGATCCCATTCCCGATCAACCCGATGAAAATGACTTTGAGGCCTTTGCCGAGTGGGTCAAGTACACCGAGGACTCTGTGCAAGTCGCATGTCTCATGCTAGCAAGTATGATTCCCGATTTGCAAAGGACTTTGAGAACCATAATGCCTATGACATGATCACCCAGTTGAAGGAAATGTTCCAACAACAATCAAGGGTGGAGCGCTTCGAAACAGTTCGAGCACTCCATGCATGTCGGACGAGACCCAATCGGTGTCATCTTACGTTCTTAAGATGAAGAGCCACATTGATCGCCTCGAAAGGCTTAACTGTCGTGTGTCCAATGAGTTGGCAACAGATTTGATCCACAACTCTCTAACCAAGAAGTTTGATAGCTTTGTTATGAACTATAACATGAATGGATGGGACAAGAGCATTGGTGAGCTTCACTCAATGCTCAAAACGGCCGAGGCGGGCATGGGTAGAAAGGTTCTACCGGTCCTTACGATCAATGAAGGAGGTAGTAGGAAGAGGCACCTCCCCGACCCTAGGGCAAATGTTGCAAAAGGGAAGGGGCACGTCAAAGGGAAGGGTAAGGGAAAAGCAAAAATGGAACCGTCCAAACTGAAAGAAAAGAAGCAAAAGGTTGCTCATAATGACCCATGTTTTGAGTATGGTGAGGTAGGCCATTGGAAACGTAATTGTCCGGTCTATCTCAAAGCGTTGAGATCAAAGAGGGATGCGGGGCAAACCTCAGGTACAATCTTTATGATACATGTTGAGCTAAATGTTATTTCTTCTAACACATGGGTATTAGATACCGGATATGGAACTCATATTTGCAATTTGTTGTAGGGGTTTAAAAGAAGTGAGCATTATGCCAAAGGGGAATGGTGCAAAGGTTCACGTGGAAGCCCAAGGAAACTACATTTTGAAGCTTCCAAGTGGTTTGGAAGTTATTTTAAAGAATGTTTTGTATGCTCCTAGTTTGACTAGGAACATTATTTCAATTTCCCGTTTAAGACAATGTGATTATGATTTTAAGTTTGTTGACAATGATATTCATGTTTCTTTCAATCATATGTTTTATTTTAAAGCTATACCATGTAATGGTATTTATGAGTTGATTCATGAAAACACAACATATGATAGCTCAATGTATCAAGCAACCACCAAAAGGCTCAAATTAGATTTGAGTGATTCCTATCTTTGGCATTGTCGCCTTGGTCACATAAACAAGAATCGTATGCAAAATCTCCAAAAGAAAGTCTTTTGAAAACTAATGAAAATGATTCATTTGATGTATGCGAGTCTTGTTTACAAGGTAAAATAACAACAGCCCCTTTTAGTGGGACTAATAAAAGGGCAAAGGATTTATTAGGAATCATACATTCGGATGTATGTGGACCTTTTAAACCAATAACTAGGAATGGTGAAAGATACTTCATTACCTTTACTGATGACCATAGTCGTTATGGGTATGTGTACTTGTTAAGACACAAACATGAATCTTTTGAAATGCTCAAAGTCTTCAAGAATGAAGTAGAAAATCAACTCAACAAAACGGTCAAGATTCTTCATACAGATAGAGGAGGTGAATACCTAAGTAGTGAATTTCAAAAGTATCTTAGAAGTTGTGGGATTGTTTCACAACTTACTCCACCAAGAACACCACAACATAATGGTGTGTCTGAGAGGAGGAATCGGACTCTATTGGATATGGTTTGATCTATGATGGCTAGAAGTACACTACCTCTATCATTTTAGGGTTTCGCGTTGCTCTCCGTGGCCCGTATTTTAAATATGGCCCCAACCAAGAAAGTGGAAAGGATACCTTTTGAAGTATGGCATGGAAGGGTTCTGTCATTATCATATTTAAAAGTTTGGGGGTGTGATGCTTATCCTAAGCAATACACTCAAAAAAAACTGGAAGCTCGATCCACAAAGTGTATCTTCATTGGATATCCTAGAGATTGTATTGGATATTATTTCTATGATCCGACAGAACAGAAAGTGTTTATTGCTTGAAAGGCAGAGTTCTTGGAAACTAAGTTTCTTTCGGAAGAAACTAGTGGAAGAGCAGTGGAACTTGAAGAGGTTCAAGATTCACAAGACAATACACAATTGGTTGATACTAGCAATCAATATGAGGATGTTAAGAATGATCATATGGATGATCAAGATACACAAAATGTTCACAAATCTGGTAGAATTAGTGTTCCTCCTGAGAGATATGGATTTTTCATGGATGGACACTATGTGGTAGATTCGGATGAACCAACCACATACCATGAGGCAATGTCAAAACCTGATTTTGACAAATGGCAAGAAGCCATGAACATTGAGATGCAATCCATGTATGATAACCAAGTTTAGGAATTGGTTACACCACCTCTTAAGTCCAAGATAGTTGGAAGTAAGTGGGTTTTCAAGAAGAAAACCGATATGCATGGAAACTTGGATACCTATAAAGCTAGACTTGTAGCAAAAGTTTCACTCAAACTCAAGGGGTTGATTATGATGAAACCTTTTCGCCTATGGCAATGCTAAAGTCTATCAGGATATTGTTTGCCATAGCAGCATATTATGACTATGAGATTTGGCAAATGGATGTCAAAACTGCTTTTCTTAATGGATATCTTGAGGAAGATGTCCATATGAAACAGCCTGAAGGTTTTGTCGATCCAAAACATCCTAACAAGGTATGCAAGTTAAAGAAATCAATCTATGGATTGAAACAAGCATCAAGAAGTTGGAATCACCGTTTTGATGATGAAGTAAAGAAATTTGGCTTCATCAAAAACGCTGATGAAGCTTGTGTATATAAGAAAGCTAGTGGGAGCATTATTACTTTCCTTGTATTATATGTCGATGACATTCTACTAATTGGAAACGACATTCCAACCTTGGAAGGTGTAAAAACCTGGCTTGGAAGCTGTTTTTCCATTAAGGATCTTGGTGAGGCCACCTATATTTTGGGAATAAAGATCTATAGGGATAGATCAAGGCGGTTAATAGGGTTAAACCAAAGTACATACATTGAAAAGATCTTGAAAAGGTTCAAGATGGAGAATTCTAAGAAAGGTTTGGTACCTATTCAAAAGGGACTATATTGAGCTCATCTCAATGCCCTAGTTCAAAGGTTGAACAAGAAAGAATGAATGGAGTCCCATATGCATCTGCTATAGGATCCATCATGTATGCAATGATATGTACTAGGCCAGATGTGTCATATGCTCTAAGCATGACAAGTAGATATCAACAGAATCCTGGTAATAGTCATTGGATGGCTGTTAAGAGTATTTTGAAATACCTTAGAAACACTAAGGATATGTTCTTAATATATGGATCTGGTGAGGAGGAGCTCGTTGTAAAGGGTTACACGGATGCGAGTTTCCAAACTGATCAAGATGATTCTCGATCACAGTCGGGATATGTCTTCATTATGAATGGAGGAGCAGTCTCTTGGAAGAGCTCAAAGCAAGATGTAGTGGCACTATCTACAACAAAATCAGAATACATCGCCGCTTCATTGGCAGCTCAAGAAGCCGCATGGCTTAGGAAGTTCATTGCTGATCTAGGGGTTGTTGCTACCATTCAAGACCCCCTAGAGTTCTTTTGTTACAACGAAAGTGCGATTGCTCAAATCAAGGAACCTCGTGCTCATCAAAAGACTCGGCACATTGAACGGAGATTCAACTACATAAGGGATGAAGTTGAAAAGGGGAAGATATGTATTCGCAAAGTTCATACCGATCAAAACATTGCGGATCCATTCACGAAGCTCCTAGATAGGTCAAAGCATGAAAGTCATACTTGTGCCTTAGGACTTCGATATTCTAGTGATTGGACTTGATCAAATTTTGTATTTGAATATGTGGAACTCTTTATTATTTGAGTAAAATTATTTGTTTATAATGTTTCAATTAATGTTCCAATTTAGCATGTTTAATCCATGAGTAAATTGTTTACTCTAACTGTTCGTCGTCGTTCATACTTGTGGGAACAAGTGTGAGGGTAAGATTATTATGAACTTGGATTGGTTGATATTCATAAGGATGAATATAGAGCAACGGGTTGCTACCAAGGTTCATAGATATTTGTGGGATACAAATATTGGGCTAACCCGCATCTCAAATTTTACTACATGGAATCTTATCGATTGATCATAAGTAAATTTGAGTAAAGGCGAATATCATTTGGTATCCTCAGACCTGAGATACATATTGGGTTTGATATTCACCAAGTATTATACCTTGAGCTAATTCTTCACTGTCCTAAAATAGTGGACAGTACATAAGGGTATGTTCAGGTATAACACGAGGTGTTTGTGAGAATCGTATGTAGTCAAGATGGAATTTGTTCCTCTTATTCGTTGAGAGTTAGATGTCTAAGGCCTGATTAAGTTAAATCAACAAGGAATGATCATTCTGTGTCCTTGGATTTAACATAACATCTGTAACAAAAGGATAGATGATGATTCACCTAAATCATTTCAAGTAGGGTACTTGAATGGGATGATGTTATTGAATGGCTATAAGTCATGCGTATTAAGGGTAGTAAACCGTTGTTAGGCGGTATTTACTGCTTGCATCAATCTTCTATGAATCTTGGGCAAGTGGGAGATTGTAGGATTCTATGTGCCCAAGACACTTAGAATATTGATGTGTTTAGTACGTTATGATCCAAGTCGGGTTATACCCAATAACAAGCTTAGCAAACACCAATTAATATTTAATTGATGATATGATCATGTAATTAAATATTTACACCTAATTTAGAAAATGAGTTTTCTAAATAAGTTGCATTGAGATGGAACAATTTATTAGGATATTTTGTTCAATAATATTATTTGAAGTGTTATTTAAATTAGTTGTATAACACCAAATAATAATGAGAGTATACTACTTATACAATTAAATGGTTAATTGCATAAACCAGTTACAAGACTGGTTTATTGATGTGTTTAGGATTCTATGTGCCCAAGACACTTAGAATATTGATGTGTTTAGTACGTTATGATCCAAGTCGGGTTATACCCAATAACAAGCTTAGCAAACACCAATTAATATTTAATTGATGATATGATCATGTAATTAAATATTTACACCTAATTTAGAAAATGGGTTTTCTAAATAAGTTGCATTGAGATGGAACAATTTATTAGGATATTTTGTTCAATAATATTATTTGAAGTGTTATTTAAATTAGTTGTATAACACCAAATAATAATGAGAGTATACTACTTATACAATTAAATGGTTAATTGCATAAACCAGTTACAAGACTAGACAATACATGTGTGTGTGTTAATATTTGATATTTATAAAAGGAAACCACTTAGTTTTCAACTAGATGGCCGTCCACCATGCATGTGTTATAAGGGTTTTATTCCCTTGATAAACACACACACATGCATGTGGGATAGTGGATTTTATTCCTTGATAAGCACACACACACATGCATTGTTGTCTCCACTCCACTAACTAGTTCAAAATATGCTCTCTTTCTCAACAAAAGGACATGCAAACTACAACAAGAATCAGCTCTTTTTCTCTCTCAAAGGCTACGGATTCTGCAGAAAGAAAAGAGGGTTTTCTGCAGAAAAATAGAGGGTTTTGAAGTTGTTCTTGGTGGTTTCTACCTAGCAAGAAGAGGTGTTTGCAATTAGCTTGGGGTATACAAGCTTGAGGACTTCTAATCTTGAAGTCTTGGTCGATTTTCAGCATCATCCAACACCTTTTTCTATTGAGTTTTGCTGCTGTAGAAAGGTAGTAAATCACAGCTCATTATAGTTGTGATTTTATGTGCTTTTACATATGTTCATAGCTTGTTTATTCACATAAATGATCCTTTGTTGTTTGGGTTTGTTTTATACATTAATATGGTCATCTAATGAACATATTTTTAAGCTTATAAACAAAGTTATAATGCTATACTTCCGCTGCGTTTTCAGAAAGTTTAAGAGGTTAAACTACGATTTTATGTTCTAACAAACCCTACATTAGGGTTAGGGTTTTTGTTTAGTTGTGGGCTTTTATCAATTGGGCTGGATTTTAAATATTAGGTTTATGTGTGTTAATGGGTTGGGTTGTTTTTCAATTGGATTAAACACATTGGGCTGAAATTTGGTTAATAGATTTTGGTTTTATAAATTAGGCTGCATTTTAAAAAAAAAGGTGGGCTTATAAAATAAAAATCACAATAAAATTGACTAATTGGGATTAATTGACCCCCATTGCTAAGATTTTCTAGCGTGAAATTTAAAAAATTATTTTTCCCGGGGAAGAATTATTCTAAATTTTTTGGGAAAAATATTTTTGAGGCGTTTAATTGTTCATAATTAAAAAAAATTAAAAGAATGGCTTTTGCAGGACTGTTTAAATCCTTCGAATCTGATAATCTCACAATTGCACAATGTCGGTTTGATAATTTTGCAGCTTTAAAGAATGAAAAGATGTCTGATTTTATTGATCGTTTTCTGTTAGTGGCAAGCAATTTGAAGAAGTTTGATGCTCAATTGGGAAATCATGAACAAGTTCTGAGATTGCTTGATTCCCTCCCACTAAAATGGAGTTCACACAGCAAGTCGATTAAACGAGATTAATTTTAGAGGATTACAAAAGATGAAGGTAGTCAACAAACAGAAACAAGGTTGGATATCAAACGTTGTGGCACTTGAGCACTATGAAGCGACATATCCAACTCCTACGATCACTTCAAACTCCAAAGAGAAACCAGAAGAGAGATCAGATTCTGGCACCAATTCTGACAGTTTACCGAAACCTGGAGCTGAAGAGGTACAAGAGGAGCTTAAGCAGACATCAATGGGTAAAGGTGGAGCTGAGTTGAATGATAAAGTTTGTGATGCTAAGAAGGAAGAGGAATGGAAGCGAAATACCAGAGTTTGCAATTATAAGAAGGCTCTTACTGCTGAAAGAGTCATCCTGGATCTTCCATACGAGATAGTTCAGGATATGTGTTCTTCTGCTTGTAAAAATTCGTTTATTTGGTATGTATAGAGCTAATAGGTTACTTTTAGATAACCAAAGGAGTTAACCACCATAAACACAGAACTTAAAAAGAATGAAGCCAAGTATTTCATAAAATTAAATGAAGCTTTAAAAGAAAATGATCATTTAAAACGAACTCTTCTTAAAAGAAATGTTAAAATCAATCTTTTAAACAAAAGAGTCACCTTGGCTGAATTTGAAACAAGCAAGCTTAAAACAAAGCTTGATAGATGGATCATATCTGGAATGAAACATGAAGAGCTATTGTGTAAACAGAGGGGAGCTAGGATTAAAACGGGAGTGGGTTGTGGTGAAAAACCACACGTCTACCTCCTCCTAGCACCCATTGTTACTCTCCTATGCCTCAACCTCATCCATCTAATGATTTGATTGAAGCTGTAAAAACTAATAGTTTAAATGCAGGTTTAAGCAACGTTAATCTTAAAGAGGTTAGAGATGTGCAGGATTCTCCTGTAGGTTTAGGATCTCTCAGGCAGCGGTCTGATAAGAAGATTAATGACGATTCTACCTCTGATGCTCCAAAATCAATATCTGTTGCTTCTCCAACCTTCTTCAACAAATTCAAAACAGGTAACATTCCTTCGTTTGTTCCTGTCAGGTTTGTGAAAGAAGGAACAATTGTTGAATCATCAGGCAATCAGAATCCTATAAGCGAAGCCAACACAATAGGAGACGTCAATCAAGATCCATTGGAAGTAGATTTGTGTATACGATACTGGACAAGCTCAGATGATGAATCAAACACAGAGGATGGTGTTGGTTCCTCACAGATCAAGATATCTCCTAGAATTGTCAAGTCTCAAAAGCTTCCAAAAGTTGTATTAAGACCAATACAGATCTCGTCTCCAATTGCAAAGCATCCCTCTCAATCAGTGAAGATCTCATTTCCTGTTCAGCATAGCAAATGCCAAAACAAGCAAGAATCTGCTACAAGCTCAAAGCAATCCTCATCTCCATCTGCATCACTTGGTTCAGTCAAGCATCAAAAGCCATTCAAGGCTTGTTTTGAGTGTGGAAAAGAAGGTCATGTGGTAAAGAAATGTCCTCAAAGACATGCTAAGGATGGTAAAGGCAAAACAAATTGCTTCTCCAAATATAAGTCTAAAAAGAATGTTCCAGACGGTAAAGGCAACACGGATTGCTTCTCCAGATCAAGAGGTAAACAACACACATCTTTGAATGGTTGGATGAAAAACCCTCCATCCAAACCTTTTCATGTGAAGCCGGTTTTACATGATACAAAGATGAAAATGACCAAAGCTTCAAAACCAAATTCTTTTCCTTCTAGTCTTAAACAGAAAATGATTTCCAAATTTAATTCATTAAAATCCAAGTTAATTGAACCGAAAAAAACTTGGCAAATTAAAGGAAGGATACAACAATCCCCGATTGTTTAAACGGTTGTGTGCAAAAGCTTGTTACTTATCTTGATGAAAAAGGAACTTCCAGGACTACGAAGGCCTGGGTTCTCCTTTCAAACTAATCTGTTTATGAGTGCAGGAACAATTTAGGAGGACTGTTAGTAATCCGGTTTACTGATAGGGATTGTTCCTAATTCAAATTTGAGGCGGAACAAACAGGTTAAGGTCATGATATTATATCAACAACCTGGATTTTCATCTGCATTCTCACAGTTCTCACTTCACAGTCATTGCATATTTCTTGATAATTCATTTCTTCCCTTGATAATCGGTGTAGTTTGGAAGACCTTCTTTGATAAATTTTTATTTTTGTACAGTTTTAAAAATATAAGAAAAAAACAACAACAAAAATAAGTTTGCAAAAATAAAAATTTAGGGGGAGAGTATAAGTAAATAAAAATGAAAAGAGAACTGAGAACTTGATTCGAGATGATTGAGAAATGATTGTATATCTTCTTGAAATGCTTGTTTTTGCATGACTTGCATTTTTAAAATGAGAAATGATAGTAACTGATTTTGTTATCTGATTTACATCTTATTTTTAAGTACAAATAATAGAAAAACAAACAGATGCTTTAATGATATGCTTGGTAGACTCAGCCTAAAGAATAAAGTATAACAATAGTATCATGATTTCAGTTAAAATATATGCTTAAGGATTTCTGGATTTACGAAATCATTTTGGCCTGCACGAAAACTGATTCCCGACAAAAATTGGATTGAGAATTGATCTTTCACCCACCATGATACAAATCATTTAAGTCATATCTTTGATCCATGATTAGTGTATTTATGTGTCTTGTGTTTGTGCTAATCTCCTCTGCTGTATGGAAGTACTGACCTGGAGTGATGATCTCCTTTGTTGTACGATAGTACTGACCTGGAGCTCTCATCGGCACATGATTAAATGGCCATCTCCTTTGTTATACGTGAGTATAGACCTGGAGCTCTCACCATTTTGATCTAAGTAGTGTCAAATCATCTTACGATGAATTCATCACAGAATACAATATTCCGTTGATAATCACTTGCACACTAATGCACAAGCCTTGTTCCATAAAGATCGTAGTAAAATTCAAGAAATCCTGAGGTTGGGTGATGGTTTTTGCCAAATGATTATGGGGTCCTAGCATTCTAAAGTATTTAATCGAACCTTAACGAATCATCTGCTGGTTGTTGAAAAAGATAGGGCATGGGTTTAAGTGGACAAACATATCAACAATTGTTATTGATCTGTTTGAGAATTTCAAAATCATTCAAATATAGTGATTAGATTCAGTTATCAGTATGATCTCATTGCTTGTCGATGATTAATTTCATCTTTATGCTAAAGTATATTTTGAGGATGTGATCTCATGATCGATTCAGGTCTCGGTTATAAAAAAAATTAATAATTAAAAATTAATAGATATATAAAATTAAAAAAAATTAAAAAAAATAAAAAAAGCATAATAAAATATAATAAATTTTCATTTCAAAATTCTTTTAGGTCATCCATATTATGCTATTAAAATCATCTCATATTTTCATGCATTTCACGGGAAATTGCACACACAGACGAACACGGGTTCGCTTGTTTTCATAAATAGATAAACACGGGTTTATTTGTTTTGATGAAATGATCTAACGAGAAATTTGTAGAATGTGTTTGTGTTTGTGTTGCAGATTGTGCTACAAGAGATAGCCGATCATCACATGTGCAATGAACCAAACCAGAGAACATGTTCCTTAAATTTACAGAAGATACCGAGCTAGGAATCCTCCTCCTACATCTTCTGAAGCACTCAGAGATTCAAGAAAGCGGTCTTCGTTATAACTGAGAGGACGCACATGACAAGGGGAAACATAGAAAAAGGGAAACTTGTGAGATAAAGATCTTCAGCAACAAAATTTAGGAAGCATCAGTCTAGGGGGAATATTGTTGGAACTCAACATTGAGACTGAAGCTTACCAAATTGAAGATCAAGTTCAGTTGACTTAGCGGTGCTGATCACGATGAAAGACGTTGATAATAGTAGACTAAGGATGAATATTGTTGGGTCTGAAGGATAGTCTAATATTATCAACACAGTGAAAGTCAACAAAAGTCAACGTCACGGTCAAAGTCAACAAAAGTGAAACCCGACATGTGCGAGACGTGGAACCGAGACAAGACGATGAAGATTTAAATGACTAGGAGTTTTATTGTAATAAATATATTTTATGTGAACAAAATATATTTTATCTTGTTTTTAATCATTTTTATGCTTAATATGTAATTTTGTTTTCATTAGCCTAAGTCTAGGGGGTTAAGTGCAATTAGTGAATATTAGTCTAGACTATAGATAGGTCAATTGTCATTAGTGTTTGTTAATGGTTGAATGACCAATTGATTGGGGGTTTCCATTTGTACAAATTATATGCAATCAATATTAGATCAAATTGGGGTTTTAGTGTGTTCATCATATTTTGATCTATAATCTTCATGATTTGATTCAAGTGTGTTCAACCTGGACCAACAACAATAATAAAATAAGCTAATGAACACAAGAATGGTTTTCAAGATACTTGTATATATTACTTCTCAACTCAATATTACAAGACTCTTACAAGTATGATTTCATAATTTACAATGAGAAAATATATATATTACTATCTATAGGTGGTTATACTTGGATGACCAGCTGGAATTTACAAGTAGACAAATACTACATTGCCAGAAGTAAAGCATCTAACATAAAATACTATCCTAGATTAGAAAGTCATGACAGGTCCATGACTTACCTTTTGTCACCAACTAAAAGTGGCAATTGTAATCATTGATAAAGGTCAACAATGGATTAAGGTATGGTCAACTACATGGGCGTGAAAGCGCCATGGAGTATATCAGAGGTTGCAGGGGATGTCAGACAACCCCTACTTATATCCACTGGTTCATAGTTGATTCTTCCAAAGGTAAATGTATCGGAATAATAAGTTCTTTCAAGGCCATTTATACTTCAGAATAATCAACTTCTTTTGAGTCTTCTACATGTCTTTATGACTTTCTTCTTCGAAAGACTTTGCCTTGGATCTTTTAAGTGTGAATACTTCAAAAGAAAAACTACTTAGTCTCGGAAGACTTGGTTTTCCTTTGGTAGTTCTTCATACTTAAGCTTCAAAAGATCTTCAACTTGTCTTCGAAAGAGCAACTTTGTCTTTGGAAGACTTCTTTAATTGTACCTCAAAATAATCTAAGTTATACTTTGGTTGCACCAGCCTCACTGATCCAACAAACTCCCCCTAGACTGATTTTACCAAAACTTCACTCCCTTCTGGTCCTTAAGGTCTTCAACACCTAGGAAAGCAAGTATTTATATGTCTCTTTGTTCTTCCCTGATGTGGTGGTGAGGAGCTTGTACAAGTCATTCATGGATAATAGATTAAGTCTATTGCTCTGAATGACATGCACTTTTTGCTTTGTCCCTCTGAAGAGAGTTAGTTGATGGAAATTGTAGTTACATTCCCATCTAACCATAGGATCATAAGTTAGGCCTTCAACCATCTGTAGGAAGGTTTTTTTCTTTTGTGGTTGCACCTTTTTCCTCATCCTTTGCTCTCATTTTCAACTCTTCTTCAGTCTTGGTTTTCTTTGTAAGTTCAGCCAGATGAAGACTGCTTCAGATGATTTCTGGTATAAGCAGCAACATAAGAGTTGGAGGAATTGGATAATGGTTTCTCTACTAACTAAGTAATGTCAATCTGCTGGAGTGTAGCAAAAATGAAGTATCAATAATGTTTACTTCACCATTCTCCTTTTCCATAACAAAGTTGTGAGAAGGTTCATCGAACCTCCACTAGACTATTTGCCTTCTAGGATTGAGGGGCTTGGTTGGCAGTTTGTCCCCTTTCCTAGTATCCAGCAAAGTCACTAATCTCCTTCTTAACTTCTTCTCTTCTTCTTTCAATGTGTCTGAATTAGTTACAAGAAGTTGGAAAGCTTGGTCTAGTGTTCCCCTGCGTAGATCAAGGAATGCATCTCTTGTGAGGGAACATGAAGAGCTATTAATGTATCTCTTGTGAGGGAACATGAAGAGCTATTAATGTATTTCACCTCTTGATCTCCTTGAATTCTTCTACCTTTAGGGGCTTGGAAGGTTTAGAAGATGGTTTGGGTAGTGATTGGGTTCTGGGTTGTGTTTTGGGTATAAGGATAGGTAGTGGTAGTGGTTGTTGGGAAGCAGTAGGTGAAGGTATAGATAAGGCTGATGGTGTGGGTTCAGGGGTGTAAGGCTTAGTGGTTGGTTCAGTTTTGACAGGGAATGGAAAAGGTGTGGGCATAGGTTGTGGTCTGGGTGCCATCCTCTGAACACTTGGTACTTGAGGTACCTCCTGCCTTCTTCCTAAGCGAATGTCAGCCTTGATGCCACTGACATGTCACTGTAGGGTCTTCTCAGACATAGGACACACTTGTCTCCCGGTGAAGCCATGGGCTTTGAGATAAGTTTTCATCCATTCCTTATCTCCCACCTTCTTAGCAGGGATAAGATGTGCCTCTTCCTCCTTCTTCTTCTCCTTTAGCTTCTCTTTGGCAGTCCTCTTCCTCTCCTTGGTGATTTGATCTTGTTCTTTGAAGAAAAAAAGATTGAATCATTATCATGAGGTGTCAGTTCTTCCTGAGAATAGCCTCTAGAGTAGAGAAAGGCTATCCTCTTATTTTCCAATGCCTCATCCTTCTTTTTCCTTTTCTCCTCCTCTATGGCCAACCTTGTTGCTTCTTCCTTTTCCTTTTGCGGCAAGGTTGCCTTCTCTAACTTCACAAGCTCATAAATTGGGAGTAGAACTATATCTTCATTGTCTACTGTAGCCAACAGCTTCCCAGTATCAACTCTTCTTTTCTTCTAGAGCTTTTGCAACCTTTCCTCCTCTAGAAGCTCCTCAGCAGTGTGCTTCCTCTTCCCCTTAGGATCAGAGGAAGATTCAGCCTTTGGAGACTCTGGTTTAGAGGGTTCAGGTTAGGGTGGTGGAGGTTGAACTTGAGGTGTAGGAGAGATGGGAGTTGTAAGAAAATCCTTATTGTTTACCTCAGAGGCTAGATCAAGAATGTACTTTATGATAAACATGTCATCGGACAAGGATGATAGTTCCATAACTCCTTCAGCTTGAATTTATGCTTCTGAAGAAACTTGAACTACAGTACATGTCCCTTCTAAATTGGTTGTTGGTCCATGAATCTGTATATCCCCTTTGAAGTTAATCTCAGGTTCAATAGAGACCTTAGGTTGACTAATTTCCTCTTAAGAGGTAGGTGGTGCACTTAGCCTTTTAAGCTCTTCAGCTACAAAGTAGGCAACGACTACATCAGGGGAGGGTTGTTTAAGGGAGGAGCTTATCAGAAATTTGGTTAGAAACCTGTTAAGGTCAATACACATCCTTGAGTCCACATGAATGGTGATGAGAGTTGGTTGAGGAAAGATAGTTGCAGGGTGTTGCTATAGGGGGTAAAAAGAATATGTAAGGATTCCTATAAGTCTGATGCATCCAAAACACTCTAAGTCTTCCTGCATGCTGCACAGAAGTACATGAAGTAGAAATGCTTCGGAAGTTTTACACTTCACTTCAGAAACATTCTAAGTGTAAAATCTTCCGAAGCCAAGACCAATATCTTCCGAAGCCAGAAATGAAGTCTTCCGAAGCTTCAAAGACAAAGTCTTCCAAAGCCAAAGAACCAAGACAGATTCTTCCGAAGACTTTTATTAGACATGCTTTTATCTAATGTACTTTTTCTATAAAGCTGAACCACTTTCCGCTGCCACTCTGGTTGGTCACCAACTTGCATGAGTTGGTGAAATGATCCATGCTTTAGGAAAACTATACATTGAGGTCTTGAGTCTGTGCTTTCTACTTTATGTACCTTTATCCTTTTTGTAATATATTAGGATGTGAGCTATGGCATGTCATAGTCAGCTGTCAAAAGGCAATCTACCTTTTGACTCTACATTTGATTTTGTAGTTGTCTAATCTTATGTATCCGGCTGGCTTTCATAGTATGGCCAGCTGTAGGTTGTAGTATATAGTGTCTCAAGTCCTGTAACTTAGAAGGTGTGCAAATGCATATGCTTGAATACTTGTAACTTTGAACTTGAGAAGCAATATACAGCATCTTTGGAAACCAACTACTTGTCTTGTTATCTTGTTCTGTTTCAAAGTTTACTTGTGTTCTTTGCATCATCATATCTAGTTCCCTATTTGATCTGTTAAGTGTTCTTATACACTCTCCTCATTGTGTTGTTGTGTTGTAAGTGCTACCCTTCGCCGGTCCTGCATTTGGTATCAGAGCTTTCCAGGCTCTTGATATAAGATCTCACCATCTTAAGATCCCTCACACACACAAAATACTTAACGACTCAAATGGCAGCTCTTTCTAAAGCTGATATGGAAACTGGTACCATGACCAAGTCCCCACTGATCACTCCTAAAGACTTCGACACATGGTGCACAAGTATGGAAGGCTTCATCAAGTGTCAAGACTCAAGGATGTGGGACTCAGTTGTTAATGGTCCGTTCATACCAAGCACTACTTCTGCTACTGGTAATCGTATCATCCCAAAAGATGTGGATGATTACTTGGAAGAAGATAGGAAAAGAATAGAGCTTGATCAAAGGGCCATGACTTCTCTTCAAAGTGCTATTCCAAAATCCATCTACAGAGGCTTCAAGAAGTGGAAGACAGCTAAAGATTTATGGGAAGCACTGAAGCTCATGTATGAAGAATCCAAGGAAACTAAAGAGGACAAGAAGGATCTCTTAAAGCGGCAGTTTGAGAACTTCACTTTCAAGGCTGGTGAGACCTAACTCAACAATACTTCAGGTATGTTGAGATAGTGGACACTCTAGTGGATATTGGAGTAACTCTTGAGAAAAGAGACATATTAAGGAAGTTCATGTCTTCTCTTCCTAAACTATGGACAAATTATTGTGTTATGATCAAGAGAACTTTGGACCTTAAGACTCTTACTCTTAGAGAGTTGTATGGTATCCCTAGTACATTCTAGATGGAGATGAACATGCATAATTCCTCTGGTAACTCCAATAACCAACTGAGTTCAGCTCTTCATGTAGATGAAAGGGAAAGCATTAAACCACAACATCAGTTGTTATGCTACCCTAACAACTCACAAAAGGGGCCTTTCATCACCCTTCCAGAGACACCAAGAGAAACCTATACTCAAGGAAGTCCCTTCCAAGAGACAAGTTCTTCTCATGCCTTTGTCTCAGCTGATGAAACCTCTAGCAACCTTCTTTTCACTCTTGAAGACTTGGACTGTATCCATCCAGATGATCTGGAGTATATGGAGATAGTTCAGCAAATGGCTCTTCTCACTCACAGGGCCAAGAAGTTGTACAAGAGAACTAGGAGAAGATTTCCAAGCAATGCATCTAGTGAAAAGTTTGGGCTAGACAAAAGCAAGGTAAATTGCTACAACTGTAACCAGATGGGGCACTTTGTAAGAGAGTGTAAGGCACCAAGAACAAATGGTGGTCAGATACAAACCAGACCAAACTACACTGAGAAAGTTCACCAGAATGAAAAGCCAAAGCAGCAGGCTGCAGTTGCTATTGGAGAAGGAGGCTTTGACTAGAGCTTTCAGATAGAAGATGCATCTCCAAACCAAGCTCTCATGGCAGACCATGATGAAACCAAGGTATTGGAAAATCTTTGCTCTTCTGAATGTATTGCTAAAGTTAATAGATACAGGTCATATAACTTAGAGCTGAGATCTGACCTCGAGTCCTTAAACATATTGAAAGCTGATTTTAAAAGAGCTGAAAATGACTATAAACTTAAAATAGAAGATTTAGAGAAAACAATTTCAACTCTTAAACATGAGCTAACAAATTACAGGACTCAGATCAAAGATCTCATAGCTAAGTTAACTGAATGCCAAGCTGAGCTTGTGATCAGCAAAGCTAAGGTAGAAAATTGTGTTCTTGAAGAAGAAACCATCAAGAACATAATATCCTCATCCTTGCATGCAAAAGTGTATTATCAAAACAAGCATGGACTGGGATCTAGTGAGATAGCTCCTTCACATACCATCTTGTCTGTAAGATCTCCTAGGTTTGGAACTTGTGAAGATGAGCTTCCCTTTATAGATCCTTTGACTGAAGAGGATGAAGAGGAGATGGTGAAGAATAACTTTAGTTTGAGTGAGGAAAAGCATTCTGAGAAGGGTCACCATTCCTCTGAGGAGAGTAAAACTGTTAGGATGACCAAGTCAAGAAGAAAGAACTTGATCAGGAAAACCAAAAGAAAATCAAGGAAGGCTCAAGAGATCAAGGCCACTTTTGACTCTAAGCAGAAACAAGTTTTTATCTCTGCAGGGTTTGAAGTGGTTAAGACTGATGACATGAACTCTGGTTCATGTGCAACTCATCTCAGTAACAAGAAAAAGACTTATCTGTTATGTGTTACTGCTACACAACCTCGACCATCCAACTCCAAGAACATTTCTCAACCCAAAAGAACTATCTCAACTCCTGAAAATATGAAGGTGGAGAAGGGATGTGACCAAAGTCAGTCTTCTTCTATGAAGATGACTTTTGGAAAGAAGAAACTGAAGTGTGTCATGTGTGAGAGTACTTCTCATTTGGCCAAGGATTGTCCATATAATCCTAAAGGTACTCTTCACATGATAAACAAAGAGACTTCCAAGAATTCCAAGAATTCCAAGAAGAACTTAGCTTCGGAAGGAAAATCTGTTTCCTTCAAAGGTTCCAAAATAAAGAAGAAGGCAATTGGAAAACTGCCTTCGGAAGAAAATTTGGTCTCGAAAGAAAGGAATGCTTTCGAAGTACTGAACCTTGCTGCAGTAAAGGCAAGTTCTTCCGAAGGACCAGTCATCAAAACTTCCGAAGTCTCAAAAGCTTCCGAAGTATTGATGGTAAAGTCCAAACTTCCAAAGGTGGTGTGGAAGTCAAAGAAAGGCCAAATGACTGAAGGTTCTTCATCTATAACAGCACACGATACTCAAAGCACAACCATAGGATCTATTACTGTTGTATTGTCTTTAACTATTTTAAATGAGCCCAAGACCAATAAGGCTTGGGTTTCCAAATGTAACTAGTTATCTCTTTGTGCAGGAACAGCTACAGACAAACAAAAATGTGTGGATCATTAACAGTGGTTGTTCCAGGCACATGACAGGTAATAGGTCACTACTCCAAAAGTTTGAAAGAATTGATTGAGGACCAGTTGCTTTTGGAGGAGATGTAGGTGGTTACATTACTAGAAGGGGCAAGGTCACAAATGGTAAGCTCAGCATTGACAACGTGAACTTTGTCAAGGAGCTTGGATACAATCTTTTGAGTGTATCTCAATTTTGTGATCAGAGTCATAACATGTTGTTTACTGAGTATGAGTGCATTGTTCTCAAGCCCGGGGTGGTCATTCCTCATGAGCACATCCTACTCAGAGCCCCCAGGAAAGGGAACATGTACAAGATGGATTTGCAAGAATCATCTCCCTCAGGAGAAGTTTCATGCTTTCTATCTAAAGCAAATACTGATAAGTCTGTCCTTTGGCATAAAAGAATGTGCCATGTAAACTTTAATAACATGAATAAATTAATTAAGAATGATTTGGTAACGGGAATACCAAAAGAGAGTTTACAAGTGATGACCATTGTGTTGCATGCCTGAAAGGGAAGCAACACAAGGTATCTCACAAACGTAAGGAAAGAAATTCCATCACTACACCCCTACACTTGTTACATATGGATCTCTTTGGCCCCACCAGTGTAATGAATTTAGGAAGGACCTCTTACTGTTTTGTGATCACAGATGACTTTACAAGATTCACATGGGTCTTCTTCCTTAGAACTAAGGATGAGACACCTGAGACTCTGAAGAATTTCATCTTAAAGATTGAGAATCAATGTGATCACAAGGTCAAAACCATAAGATGTGATCAAGGAACTGAGTTCAAAAATCAAATACTTGATACATTTTATGATGAAAAAGGTATTACAAGACAATATAGTGCTCCCAGGACTCCTCAGCAAATTGGAGTTGCTGAGAGGAGAAACATGACACTAATTGAAGCTGTAAGAACTATATCGTCTAACTCTAAACTGTCCATCACCTTCTGGGCAGAGGCAGTCAACACTGCCTGCTATGTGCAAAACAGAGATTTAGTAGTTAAGACACATGGTAAGACTCCTTATGAACTTTGGCATAAGAGGAAACCTTTCATTGGTGAAGATCTTCAAGCAACATATCTCCAGCTCCAAGATTTGAGCTGAGAAGATCTTCAAGCAACATATCTCCAGCTCCAGTGGTAACTAATCCTGCAAATGAAGCTTCTACCAGCACATCAATGACAAATCCTACTGATACATCTGAGTTGCCCTCATCTCCCAGTTTTGAGGCACAAAACTCAAATGTAGGAACTTCAAATTTTAAAGAACATGGTGGTGGTGACAGTGATCAGGAATTTCTTAATACTGAAAACCATCCCACTGAAGAAAATCTCAATGATGTCACACACTCATTGGATCAAGTTAATCTTGATAAGTGTGCTGCTGTGGAGGGTGAATCCTCCTTGCTAGATCAGAATTTTTCCAATTTGGATCTGTCTAAACAACTTGATGTGATCCCTCAACTGAGGATCCACAAGTCTCACCCTTCTACAAACATCATTGGAGATGTTGGTGCTGGTGTAAGAGCAAGAGGACAGTCTCATAATGCCAATATCTATCTTCACTCTTGTTTCTTATCCCAAATAGAGCCAAAGAAGATTGATGAAGCTCTAAAGGATGGAAGTGGGGTTGAAGCTATGCAAGAGGAGTTACTTCAATTCAAAAGGCAAAAGGTTTGGAATCTATGTCCTCTTCCTTATGGGAAGACTAACATAGGTACAAAATGGGTTTTCAGGAATAAGAAGGATGATAGAGGACTTGTCATCAAGAACAAGGCTAGACTAGTTGTTCAAGGGTATACTTAAGAAGAAGGGATTGACTACACTGATGTCTTTGCTCCTGTAGCAAGACTTGAAGCTGTTTGGATATTCCTAGCTTTTGCTTCATCCAAGAACTTTAAGGTCTATCAACTTGATGTCAAGTGTGCTTTTCTTTATGGAGTGATTGATAAAGAGCTGTATGTCAGACAACCACCTGGTTTTACAGATCCTGATCATCCTGATTATGTGTGCAAGCTTGACAAAGCTCTCTATGGGCTACATCAGGCACCAAGAAAGTGGTATGAGACTCTATCTTAGTATCTCTGTCAACATGGGTTCAAAAGGGGTACTATTGATGGAACTCTCTTCATCAAAGGAACAATCTGTATGCATATACAGATAGTGATTATGGTGGATGCAATATGACTGCAAAGTCTACATCAGGGGGATGTCAATTTCTTGGTGGAAGGATAGTCTCTTGTCAATGCAAGAAACAATCCTGTGTATCTGCATCAACTGCTGAGGCTGAATACATTGCTGCTGCAAGCTGCTGTGCTCAAGTGCTTTGGATTCAAAATCAGATGCTAGACTATGGATTCAACTTCAAAGAGACTCCCATTCACATAGACAACAACAGTGCTATCTCAATCACAGAGAATCCTGTGCAGCACTCAAGAACTAAGCACATCAACATCAGGTATCATTTGATTAGAGATAATTTTGAAAAGGGATTAATCAAACTAATTAAAGTTCACACAGATGAATAATATGTTGATCTGTTCACAAAAGCTTTTGATGAACAGAGATTTAAATATCTTATATCAGCTATTGGGATGATTAACTTTGAGTAGCTTTTCTTAAAAACTTAATCATATTATTTCTAAAACTATGTGTGTTCTATGTTGTCTATTCTAACACTTCAATAAGCCCCAGTTTCTCTTTGGGAGAAAAATCTTTTAAGATATTCCTTAGATTTTTTAGAATTTTACTCTTTTTATCCTTCGGAAGACTTTTTATCCTTCGGAAGATTTAAAGTTGCCTTCGGAAGCTTTTATTCATCTCAGAATGAAATTGGTATAAATTGCTTAAAATTCTTCAAAATCTTTGAAATATCTTCCGTGGCAAAATTTACCTTCGGAAGCTTTTTGGTCAAAACTTCCGAAGCAAATAATCTTCGGAAGATTTCTCGACTTCCAAGAAAACTATCTTTTGGGCAAAAGAAAACTACTTTTCAGAGGTAGGACCGACACATGGATTTCAAAGTTTATTCTCTTTCATTAACTTTGTCTCAAATCTAAATTCATACAAATACCCAACGGATACCCTTCTTTCTTCTACCTGCTCCAAAATTCGCCCATACCCCAAACCTAATCTCTTGGAAACCGCTTTTGTTCTTCACCTTTCTTCACCATTAATCTTTTCGAAATGGCCAACATTCAAAACAGAGACAACCCTGATATCTCCATGCAACTCCATAGGCAACACAATCAGGTCGCCTTGTTGCACTCTGAGAAAGATGATAGTTTCTCAGAGGTTTGCCGTTTTCTTGCTCTATCCAACTACTACACCTCCCTCACCATTGATCCTACTCTTTACGAGGATCACATGCTTGACTTTTGGAGGACATGTCAAGAGGTTATCATGGACGGGGAGAAGGCACTTTCTGCCACAGTACAAGGGAAGACAGTCTTTATCACTCCAGCCATCATCAACACCCATCTTCAGCTGGATGATGAAGAAGGTGAACTGTCTTTCCCAAAGGAAGATGTTAACTATTCCATTGAGCAGATGGGCTATGAAGGAGATTTTCAAGTAAAGACCTTCAGAAAAGGGAAGGTCTCATCCCAGTGGAAATATCTACTCCATGTAGTGATTCAGAGCTTGTCAAACAAGCATGGTGGGTGGGACCAGATTCCTGAGGATCTCTTCTTTATAGTTCATGGAATGGTACAAGGGGTCAAGTTCAAGTACTCATAATTTGTTTATGCAAACTTGCTTGCTATCTTGGACTCCTTAGAATACTATATGTTTCCTAGATATGTTTAACACATTACAACTGTGAACTTGGCTCACAGTTGAGGGAAACAAATACTATTCTTAAATTGGGACAGATGAAGCCAGGCATCTTCAAAATCATAATGAAGCCAACTGTAGGCTTCTCAGGGGTAGAAACAGCCCTAGTCCCCAAAATGTTAGAGCTCATTGCTCAAGGTGACAACCTAGCAACACAATCTAGTGTTGAACCCACACCTTCTACATCTCAACCACCAAAACAGCCTCAAATCACCCTCACCTACCAAAGAAAATCCAAACGAACCCCTGCTCAAGCTATTGAGTCTGTGCAGGCCCCCATATACTCACCCATACAAGAAGAAGTGGATACTAGAGCTCCCACTTCTCCTGAGGAGCAAACCACTCCCATCTAGACTCACCCATACAGGAAGAAGTGGATACTAGAGCTCCCACTTCTCCTGAGGAGAAAACCACTCCCATCTCTTCAAGAATCAGCACTGATGTTCCTCATGATCAGCCTGATGAGCTCATAAGCCCAATTGCCTTAAGCCTTCACTCTGAGTCTCAACACTCAAGTGAAAAACCTTCAGGGGACAGTTACCATCCCCAGCCTTTAAACTTAGACACCCAAATTCCTAACCTTGAATTCTACACTGATGAGGACTTAGGCTTCAGTGAGCACCATGAATCTCTCTACTCCTCACATACTCAAAGAGAGAGGAGTGCCTCTGAATTCCCTATGTCTACCCCACATCAGTCACCCATATCTGAGGTGGGTCCTTCTGAACCTGTTCAAGGGATCCATATGAAAGAGGCTCTCACTTTTGAAAGTGATTACATCATTAAAACCTCAACCATGGAAACTCAGCCCATTGACACTTCATTTGAGGCTGTCAATGAGCAGAGTCCAGCAGCCCAGAATACCAAGCTGGTGATGAGAGTGAGGACTTAGGTCCAATTCTTTCATCCCCCCATGATTCTTATGATGAAGATGAGGGAAATCTGAGACTAAAGGTGCAACAACTGTCAAAAACATGCACTTACTTAGTCTCAAAGGTTAGTCATCTTGAATTTCAAGTGACTACCCTAAACAATAGGTTCAATGATCAGCAACTTGAGATATCTTATCTTAAGGAAAAACTAGCTGGGAGACCTTTAAGAAGAGCTCAACCAGGAACACAAGAACCTGCGAATGTAGTTGACCTAACTCCTAGCTCACCTATACAAGAGGGTGATGCTAGCAAAAAGGGGGAGAAAGTCACTACAATTACAGAAACTGGGAGTTCTTCAAGGAGTATAGACATTGAGTACTCACCATCCTCTCTTATAATTGTACCTACTCAGCAACCTCCTTAAGTTCACATTGATGTGAACATCCTAGACTACTTGTTTCAGAGTCTGTTTGGTGAGGGTGTATCAAGGCAAGAAGCTGAAGAAGATAGACCAAGGCAATTAGGTAATGTCATTGGTCAACTGGATGTTGAGGCAGACCCTGAGATTAGCTTCAAAGGGAAAACCTTGACTGAAGGCCGAGTGATAGAGCCTGAAAGCCCTGTCTTACAATCAACTGATGAAATGACAGAGATTAAAACACCTGTCACAACAACAACTACTTTAGCAACTCAACCCCTCAGTGAAACACCTACTGGTGAAGGTGTATCACAGTTTCTCTCTGGCCAGAGCTTGGATGCTACACCAAGCAGTAAAGGCCAAAGCTCTTTCCACCCTATGTCATAAAGGTCTGTGGGTGATAAAGGGAAAAGGGTTCTAACCCCTGAGGAGATTGAGGAGGAGGAAAGAGAGAGAAAGGGGAAGCTAAGGGGAGTAAGTTCCACTGGGTCTTCAAGCTTCATGCAAGCTGCAATCAGGGCTGTCCATAGACCAAACACTCAAGATGATGAGTTAAGGGCAGTCAGGATTACTTACTTACAGACCCGAAACTATGACATAGATGAAATTATATCTCTCCCCTTAGAGGAATTAAATGATCTGGCTGACATGGAAATGTCAAGAGAGAGGAAGAAAGCTGAAGATACAAGAATTCTTCTTGAGATCAAAGAGAAGAAAAGACAATAAAGGCTATACAAGCATGTTCCTACTCTCTCACCAGTTCAAGAAAGTCCTATGCAAGAGGTTGTGGCTGCTACACAAGAACCTCAGGTAGATAAAGAAACAGATAGACAAAGAATGATAGACTACCTAAGTGCCACAGGCTTCTACCAGGCAGAAGCACTTCTTCCCTTGCCCTTTGCGTACATTGAGTTTGAGTATCTCAAACAACTTGAACTTCAAGTACTCAAAGAGCAGAAGTCAACAAAGAAGAAAATAAGGGAAGAAGCTGTTAAGTCAAGAGCTCTCATTCAGAAGAACTTGAAAAAGTCTACTGATAGACAAAGAATGATGAGCTTCTTGAAGCTGTATGGATTCTCCGGAAGGAGACTTGGCCCTATGTGTCTATCCACTATGGATGAGCATATCAGGGTAATCAAGCAGAAGATCAAGAATGGAGAGCTTGCTGACTTGCACACTCCTCCAAGTCAAGCTTCACCTGAAGTAGAGGTTAAGTTTGAACAACAAGAGACAACACAAACTGAACCTCCAGCTTCATCTTCTGATCCAAAGCAGGGTCAAAGGCCAGCCTCTTCAACTATTGACCAAAAGCAAGGTCAAAGGCCAGCCTTATCATCTGACCCACAACAGGGTCAAACTCCCTCTCCTTCTAAACCTGTGAGGGAGGAACACCCAACTGAGGAAGACATAACTAATCAACAAGGTACTGCAGGCCAGTCTTCTCAATTAAAGACTACACAGAGGAAAAAGAGGATGGCTTCTAAAACAAAGTCAAAGAAGAAGAAGAAGCCAAAATCAACCTCCTTTGATCCTCAGGGTGAATCAGAACACCCTAAGGAAGTGCAAGAAGAGGATGCCCAATCACCTTCAATTCAAACGGCTTCTCTTGCATCAGGAAGACCCATCTTATCCTTAACTTACTCAACTAATCCAGAGAGGTGGCATATAGTCTGAGATCAAGGTGAAGAGAATGTCTACTCTTGGGAAGAGCTTTTCAATTTACCTCTGCATGATCTTTTCGACATGAGAAGATACTTCACAAGTCTGAGTGATCCTGACCCTCTAATGAAGAAAGGAATGGTCATGATCATGTTGAGGATTGTGAACAGCTAAACATCTTCAAGTGTTTTGGTAGCATCAACCTAGGGGGAGTTTGTAAGGATTCCTATAAGTCTGATGCAGCCAAAACACTCTTAAGTCTTCCTGCATGCTGCACAGAAGAACATGAAGTATCTAGTCTTCTGCAGGAACTTCTGTTCTTCTGTAGGAACATGAAGTATCCAGTCTTCCGCAGGAACTTCTGTTCTTCCGTAGGAACATTAAGTATCTAGTCTTCCGCAGGAACTTCTGTTCTTCTGTAGGAACATGAAGTAGAAATGCTTCGGAAGTTTTACACCAAAAATATTCTAAGTGTAAAATCTTCCGAAGCCAAGACCAATATCTTCCGAAGCCAGAAATGAAGTCTTCCGAAGCTTCAAAGATAAAGTCTTCCAAAGCCAAGGAACCAAGACAGATTCTTTCGATGACTTTTATCATACATGCTTTCATCTGATGTACTTTTTCTGAAAAGCTGAACCACTTTCCCGCTGCCCACTCTAATTGGTCACCAACTTTCATGAGTTGGTGAATAGGTCCATGCTTTAGGAAAACTGTACATTGAGGTCTTAGGTCAAACCTTTCTACTTTATGTACTTTTATCCTTTTTGTAATATATTAGGATGTGAGCTATGGCATGTCATAGTCACTAGTCAAAAGGCAATCAGCATTTTGACTCTACATGGATTTTGTTGTCTAGTTCATGTATCCAGCTGGCCTTCAAAGTATGGCCATCTGTAGGTTGTAGTATATAGTGTCTCAAGTCTTGTAACTTTGCATGCATGCTGAATACTTGTAACTTTGAACTTGAGAAGCAATATACAACATCCTTGAAAACCAAACAACTTGTATTGTTATCTTGTTCTGTTTTTTCTAAGTTTACTTGTGTTCTTAGCATCATCATAACCGGTTCCCCATTTGATCTGTTAAGTGTTCTAATACACTCTCCTCATTGTATTGTTGTGTTGTAAGTGCTAACCCTTCTACCGGTCCTGCACAAAGGATAATCACCGAGGGAATCAAAGACACGATTCCTACCATAATCACGGCATTAAAAGAAAAAGAACCTCCCAGTCAAACTAAAGAAGTTTCAAGATCTAGAAAGAAAGATGATGATCGTCATAGCTCGAGTGGTGAAAATTTTGAAGATGAAACGCCTAAGAAAAGGAAGAAACGGGATGGATGTTCATATCGAACATTTCAAGCGTGTAAACCTACTGAGTTTTCAGGCAACGAAGGTGCAATTATAGCCATCCAGTGGCTAGAAAAGATCGAAGCAGTCTTAGCCATTAGCAAGTGTGCTAATGAGGACATGGTTCTGTTCACCTCACATTCTTTCAAAGATGAGGCATTGGAATGGTGGAACTCTATTATTCAGTCAAAGGGACAAAATAAGACTTATGCAATGACTTGGGATGAATTTCGTGCATTGGTAACTTGAAAGTTCTACCCAATGAACGAAAAGGAGAAAATCACCAATGAATTTCGGAATCTTCAAATGGTTGGTTCAGATAACAAGGGGTATAATACCAAATTCTTTGCATATGCCCAAATCGTGCCACATCTTGTGACACCCGAATGCAATATGATCAGTCGCTATATTTGGGGATTGGTCAATGAAATTCGTGATATGGTGAAGGCGGTCATGCCACAGGCAATAGAGTCTACGGTAGAGTTAGCTAGACTTTTGACAGATGGAATGGTTAGAACCCAAGAAGAGAATAAGAAGAAAGAGGTGATCCATGGAAAGGTATTGTATGATTCGGAAAGAAGGGAAAGTTAAGTCCTCGATTTGTTGGACCCTTTAAAATCATAAAACGAATCGGACCAGTAGCCTATCAACACCAAATGAGATGAATGGAGTACACGATGTATTTCATGTGTCCAACTTACGTAAATGTTTGGCTGATGAATCGCTACCAATGCCATTACAAGATGTAGAGGTTAATGAAAAGTTGAAATTTATCGAACAACCACTTCAAATCGAAGACCGTCAAGAAAAATATCTAAAAAGAAGGAAGCTAGTATTGGTAAAGGTAAAATGGAACTCAAGACGAGGTCCTGAATATACGTGGGAACTAGAGTCGGAAATGAAAAAGAAATATCCACACTTATTCCAATAAATCTCGAGGACGAGATTTAAATAAAGGTGGGGAGGATGTAACACCTATGAAATTTTCATATTATTTTTGTCAATAAATAATCATAGTTATGTTTCAACATGACTTCATGACCATGTTTTTAGATAAATACTTAATGGCTAAGCTTTCAGATGCAACTTAATAGTTAAGCTATGGATAAAACTTAAGAATTAAGTATTGGATAAAACTTAGTGCCTAAGTTTAGATAAAGAATAGGATAAAACTTAACGGCTAAGTTTTGGATAAAGCTTAATAGCTAAGTCTTGAATAAAATATAAAACTTAATAGCTAAGTTTTGAATATAATATAAAACTTAATGGCTAATGTTTGAATAAAATATAAAACTTAATTGCTAAGTTTTGGACTTGATAATTAAGTTTGGATAAAACTTAATAAGTAAGAAATACTTAATGAGTAAGAAATATCTATATATAAGTAGATGCTTCTAGGTTCATTTCATTTCACAATCCTTTTCCTACTTTCACACATGAAACTCTCTACTACCTTTTAAACACCATAAAGATAACCTGAGATTAGGAAGCCGGTGTATATGCTCTAGACAACAAGTATAGGAGTTCTGAATTAATCAAGGTGTTAGGAGCTCGTGACTTAATCGTTAAGTTACTTCGAGGTTCAGAAACAAAAGCTTATCAAGTTTAGAGGCTCTGTTCAACTTACCAGGTGAATACCTTTAATACTTTCAAAATTATTCAAATGATTTTATTTTGCGAAAAAGGCATTAGAACGTTAACCATGTTAATGCATAGAGGTATTCTGCTAAAACATTTAGACCAGAAGTATATGTATGTTTGATCAAATTATATCTTGGGGATGGGTGAAAATCCCATACTGGGGAAGGTTTAGACTCAGTGCAGATCCGGAGAGTCCCGTAGTAAGACTGCCTGAGCACCAATACCAGTATATATGGAGGGGGACTTCCAGTTGAAATAGACTACTAAATGTGTGGTTTACCATTAATTTATGATTAACTGTTTATCATTATTCATGCCAAAATATTTTTGTGTCAAATTAAATGTATTCACCAGCTTTTCGCTGATGTACTATTTTCAAACCTTTTCAGGTAAACATGATTAAAAATGTTTAGTCAGGTGTTAGTGCTGGATGGACTATGAATCCTAGACATGGAAACCCTGTGATGAACATATTAGCAAGAATAGTGCTGGAAGGACTAAAGTTTCCTAGGCATAAACCTTATGGCAAGTTTTGAATATCTGTCAGTAGACAGAAAATTTTGTAAACATTACGCTGAACACTGTTATGTAAAATTTTGGGTATCTAATCCCCAAAGAATGTATGAAAGTTTATTTTTATAAATCATCAGAGTTGTTTTATGAAATAAATTGTGAAATGTTCTTCCCGCTACATAAACGTCTTTTAAGACAAACAATAAAAAGTGAACAATGACGCGTACCAATCGGTCGCATAACACTGATACATACACTGACACTGACACTAGCATTGATACTAATACCGATACTAGATCTAATACTGATAATGATACTGATGTTGACATTGATATTTGTATGGATATTGATACTAATCCTGATAATGATACTAAAACTGATATAGACATTGATAGTGAGGCAGAGAATGACACTAACACTAATACAAACATTAATAATATTGATACTGATACTGACACTAATACTAACAATAACATTGATACTGATACTGATAACGATATTAATATCGATACTGATACTCATAATGATATTAAGACTTATATTGACGCTTATACTAATACTGATACTGATACTAACAATAATACTGACACTGATATGAACACTGATACTCGCACTGATACTGACACTAATACTAACACTGAGACTGATAATAAGAGTGATACTGTCACTGATACTAACAATAATGATGATACTGATACCGATACTAAGACTAATATCGATACTATGATATTAATACTTATATTGATACTAATAGTAATACTGATATTAACGCTGACCCTGATACTGAACCTAACACTAATACTAAAACTGATATTGGTACTAACATTAATATTGCTATTTATAATAACACTAACACTAACAATAATCTAATACTAATACTGACACTAATACCGGTACAAATACTGAGACTGAGACAGATAGTGAAACTCATACTAACACTGATGCTAATGTTGATACTGATACTGATACTGATAATAATACTGATAATGATACTAATAAAAATCCTGATACTAACATTGATACTGATAGTGAGACAGAGACTTATACTGACATTGACACTCTCATTGATACGAATTTTGATACTAATACTAATACTGGTAAAGATACTAGCGCTACCATTGATACTGATATCGATACTGATACTAATCATGATAATGATACCGATACTAACACTTATACTGATACTAATAATAATGATAATGATACCCATACTAATACTGACACTAACATTGATACTGACACTCACACTAATATTGACACTAAATTGATACTAATACTGATAATGATACCAATACTAATACTGAGACTGATACTAACACTAAAACTAATACTAATACTGAGACTGATACTAATACTGAGACTGATAATGATACTGATACCGATACTGACACAGATACTAATACTGATACTGATATTGATATGGATACTGATTCTGATACTGATATTTATACTGATACTGATACTAACATTGATACTAACACTTATACTAAAACTGATACTAACACTAAACTTATAACGAGACTGATAATGACACTGATACTAATACTGATAGAAATACTGATAGTGAGAATGAGACTGATAATGATATTGACACTCAAGCTGATATTGATACTTATACCGATACTGATACTAATACTGATAATGATAATAATACTAACACTAATACAGACACTAACACTTCACTGATACTGATACGAATACTATGACTAATACTAAGACTTATACTGATACTAACATTGATAGTAACACTGACACTGTTACTACCACTGATACTGATACTAACACCGATAGTGATACTCATACTTATGTTGATACTGAGATTAAGACTTATTGTGATATTAATACTGACGTTGACGCTAATAGTGATACTAATACCAATACTGATAATAACACTGATAATGATATTAATACTAATACTAACAGTGATACTAGTAATGATACTGATAGTGACACACACTTATACTGACCCTGACACTAACATTGACACCGATACCAATACTAGAACTAATACTGATAATGATACTAATTCTGACATTGATCCTTATATTGATACTAATACTAATCCTGATAATGATACTAAAACTGATACGGGCATTGATACCAAGACAGAGACCGATACTAACACTAGTAGTACTGATACTGATACTGATACTGATACTGATACTGATACTGATACTGATACTGATACTGATACTGATACTGATAGTGATACTGATACTGATACTGATACTGATACTGATACTGATACTGATACTGATACTGATACTGATACTGATACTGATACTGATACTGATACTGATACTGATACTGATACTGATACTGATACTGATACTGATACTGATACTGATACTGATACTGATACTGATACTGATACTGATATGATACTGATAGTGATACTGATACTGATACTGATACTGATACTGATACTGATACTGATACTGATACTGATACTGATACTGATACTGATACTGATACTGATACTGATACTGATACTGATACTGATACTGATACTGATACTGATACTGATACTGATACTGATACTGATACTGATACTGATACTGATACTGATACTGATACTGATACTGATACTGATACTGGTACTGGTACTGGTACTGGTACTGGTACTGGTACTGGTACTGATACTGGTACTGATACTGGTACTGATACTGGTACTGATACTGGTACTGATACTGGTACTGATACTGGTACTGATACTGGTACTGATACTGACTGATACTGATACTGATACTGATACTGATACTGATACTGATACTGATACTGATACTGATACTGATACTGATACTGATACTGATACTGATACTGATACTGATACTGATACTGATACTGATACTGATACTGATACTGATACTGATACTGATACTGATACTGATACTGATACTGATACTGATACTGATACTGATACTGATACTGATACTGATACTATTACTGACAATAACATTAATATTGATACTCATACTAATAATGATACTGACACTAATACTCATAGTGATATTAACACTGATACTGACACTGATACTAATACTTATACCAATACTAAGATTAATATTGACATTGATACACACACAAATACTAACACTAATACTAACACTAAGACTAACAATGAGACTAATGCTGACACTAATACTGACACTAATGTTGATTGTGATACTGATACTGTAGGATCCGTGTGGGTCTCACAACACAAGTTTATCTCACAAACTCACTTTATATCACTCGGTTGATGAAGCGGAATCTCTAACTAAGTTGACAACAATAAAATAAGCTAATGAACATAAGAATGGTTTTCAAGATACTTGTATATATTACTTCTCAACTCAATATTACAAGACTCTTACAAGTATGATTTCATGATTTACAATGAGAAAATATATATACTACTATCTACAGGTGGTTATACTTGGATGACCAGCTGGAATTTACAAGTAGACAAATACTACATTGCTAGAAGTCAAGCATCTAACATAAAATACTATCCTAGATTAGGAAGTCATGACAGGTCCATGACTTAGGGGCTGTTTGGTAGGATCTGAATCATTAAGTGCTGAATGGTTAAGAGGTCTGAATGGTTAAGAGGCTCTGAACCAGTAGGTGCTGAATCAAAAAATGTTGTTTGGGTGAATCTTTGAATAGTTTGTAAAATGACTATTTTACCCTCATGATATTTTCCTTTTCTTTCACCACCATGAAGACATCATCCACGGAATCTTTGAATAGCTTTCACTCCTTTTCTTCCACTCACCTACTCTCTCTTTCTACAAAAATACTCATCAAATCTTCTCTCTCACACACTTTCACACACTCTCCGATCGCATTCACGGTTGTAGTCGCCGGAATCTACAGCAAATTTTGAATGAAATATGAAGAAAAAGAAAGAAATTAAGACGGTAGAAGGAGCTGCGACAGGGGAGGCGGAGCTGCTACGGGGGACGAGTAGGTGCGATTTCCTCGGCGGAGGTTGACTCCTCACGGCAGCGGCGAGGCGACTGAGAGGCGGAGGTTACTGCGTGCGTCTGAGGTTCAGCGGGGCTTCAAAAAGGAGACGGCGGGGCGACGGTGGAGCTGGAGGTGAGATTGCAGAGGCGGAGGTGACCGGCGGCAGAGGCTCATTTCTGACGGGGGTGAGACTGGGAGACGGAGATTGGGACTGTTGCAGCGCCGATGGGTGTTAGGGAGGAAGTATACGACGGGATTGAGAAATAGGGAGGAGGTGGAAGAGGGTAATATGGTCTCTAACTTCATTCAGCGTTGTTTACAATCTGAACCATTCAGCACTGAATGGTTCAGTTCAAAGGTACCTTTTTTTTGAAACAAACATGTAAGCCTCTTAACCATTCAGAGGCAACCTCTTAATGGAACCATTAAGAGGCTACCAAACAGCCCCTTACCTTTTGTCACCAACTAAAAGTGGCAATTGTACTCATTGATAAAGGTGAACAATGGATTAAGGTATGGTCAACTACACGGGCGTGGGAAAGCGCCATGGAGTATGTCAGAGGTTGCAGGGGATGTCAGACAACCCCTACTTATATCCACTGGTTCATAGTTGATTCCTCCGAAGGTAAATGTATCGGAAGAATTAGTTCTTTCGAGGCCATTTATACTTCAGAATAATCAACTTCTTTTGAGTCTTCTACAAGTCTTTATGACTTTCTTCTTCGGAAGACTTTGCCTTGGATCTTTTAAGTGCGAATACTTCAAAAGAAAAACTACTTAGTCTCGGAATATTTGGTTTTCCTTTGGTAGTTCTTCATACTTAAGCTTCAAAAGATCTTCAACTTGTCTTCGAAAGAGCAACTTTGTCTTTGGAAGACTTCTTCAATTGTACTTCAAAATACTCTAAGTGTTGCTTTGGTTGCACCAGCCTCATATGATCCAACAAACTCCCCCTAGACTGATTTTACCAAAACTTCACTCCCTTCTGGTCCTTAAGGTCTTCAACACCTAGGAAAGCAAGTATTTATATGTCTCTTTGTTCTTCCCTGATGTGGTGGTGAGGAGCTTGTACAAGTCATTCATGGATAATAGATCAAGTATGTTGCTCTGAATGACATGCACTCTTTGCTATGTCCCTCTGAAGAGAGTTAGTTGATGGGAATTGTAGTTACATTCCCATCTAACTATAGGATCATAAGTTAGGCCTTCAACCATCTGTAGAAAGGTTTTTCCTTTTTTGGTGGCACCTTCTTCCTCATCCTTTGCTCTCATTTTCAAATCTTCTTCAGTCTTGGTTTTCTTTGTAAGTTCAGCCAGATGAAGACTGCTTCAGATGATTTCTGGTATAAGCAGCAACCTAAGAGTTGGAGGAATTGGATAATGGTTTCTCTACTAACTAAGTAATGTCAATCTGCTGGAGTGTAGCAAAAAAGAAGTATCGATAATGTTTACTTCACCATTCTCCCTTTCCATAACAAAGTTGTGAGAAGGTTCATCGAACCTCCACTGGACTATTTGCCTTCTAGGATTGAGGGGCTTGGTTGGCAGTTTGTCCCCTTTCCTAGTATCTAGCAAAGTCACCAATTTCCTTCTTAACTTCTTCTCTTCTTCTTTAAATGTGTCTGAATTAGTTACAAGAAGTTGTAAAGCTTGGTCCAGTGTTCCCCTAGGTAGATCAAGGAATGCACCTCTTGTGAGGGAACATGAAGAGCTATTAATGTCTTTCAGCTTAATTGACTCTTCCACACAAGAGATGTTGCTCAAAGTTATGCAGTTGATGAGCTTCCTCTTGATCTCCTTGAATTCTTCTACGTTTAGGGGCTTGGAAGGTTTAGAAGATGGTTTGGGTAGTGATTGGGTTCTGGGTTGTGTTTTGGGTTTAAGGATAGGTAGTGGTGGTGGTTGTTAGGAAGCAGTAGGTGAAGGTATAGGTAAGTCTGATGGTGTGGGTTCAGGGGTGTAAGGCTTAGTGGTTGGTTTTGTTTTGACAGGGAATGGAAAAGGTGTGGGCAAAGGTTGTGGTCTGGGTGCCATCCTCTGAACACTTGGTACTTGAGGTACCTCCTGCCTTCTTCCTAAGCGAATGTCAGCCTTGATGCCACTGACATGTCACTGTAGGGTCTTCTCAGACATAGGACACATTTGTCTCCCGGTGAAGCCATGGGCTTTGAGATAAGTTTTCATCCATTCCTTATCTCCCACCTTCTTAGCAGCGGTAAGATGTGCCTCTTCCTCCTTCTTCTTCTCCTTTAGATTCTCTTTGGCAGTCCTCTTCCTCTCCTTGGTGATTTGATCTTGTTCTTTGAAGAAAAAAAAGATTGAATCATTATCATGAGGTGTCAGTTCTTCCTGAGAATAGCCTCTAGAGTAGAGAAAGGCTATCCTCTTATTTTCCAATGCCTCATCCTTCTTTTTCCTTTTCTCCTCCTCTATGGCCAACCTTGTTGCTTCTTCCTTTTCCTTTTACGGCAAGGTTGCCTTCTCTAACTTCACAAGCTCATCAATTGGGAGTAGAACTATATCTTCATTGTCTACTGCAGCCAACAGCTTCCCAGTATCAACTCTTCTTTTCTTCTTGAGCTTTTGCAACCTTTCCTCCTCTAGAAGCTCCTTAGCAGTGTGCTTCCTCTTCCCCTTAGGATCAGAGGAAGATTCAGCCTTTGGAGACTCTGGTTTAGAGGGTTCAGGTTTGGGTGGTGGAGGTTGAACTTGAGGTGTAGGAGAGATGGGAGTTGTAAGAAAATCCTTATTGTTTACCTCAGAGGCTAGATCAAGAATGTACTTTATGATAAACATGTCATCGGATAAGGATGATAGTTCCATAACTCCTTCAGCTTGAATTTATGCTTCTGAAGAAACTTGAACTGCAGTACATGTCCCTTCTAAATCGGTTGTTGGTCCATGAATCTGTATATCCCCTTTGAAGTTAATCTCAGGTTTAATAGAGACCTTAGGTTGACTAATTTCCCCTTAAGAGGTAGGTGGTGCACTTAGCCTTTTAAGCTCCTCAGCTACAAAGTAGGCAACGACTACATCAGGGGAGGGTTGTTTAAGGGAGGAGCTTATCAGAAATTTGGTTGGAAACCTGTTAAGGTCAATAAACATCCTTGAGTCCACGTGAATGGTAATGAGAGTTGGTTGAGGAAAGATAGTTGCAGGGTGTTGCTATAGGGGGTAAAAAGAAGATGTAAGGATTCCTATAAGTCTGATGCAGCCAAAACACTCTAAGTCTTCCTGCATGCTGCACAGAAGTGCAAGAAGTAGAAATGCTTTGGAAATTTTACACTTCACTTCAGAAACATTCTAAGTGTAAAATCTTCCGAAGCCAAGACCAATATCTTCCGAAGCCAGAAATGAAGTCTTCCGAAGCTACAAAGACAAAGTCTTCCGAAGCCAAAGAACCAAGACAGATTCTTCCGAAGACTTTTATCAGACATGCTTTTATCTGATGTACTTTTTCTATAAAGCTGAACCACTTTCCGCTGCCACTCTGGTTGGTCACCAACTTGCATGAGTTGGTGAAAAGGTCCATGCTTTAGGAAAACTGTACATTGAGGTCTTGAGTCTGTGCTTTCTACTTTATGTACCTTTATCCTTTTTGTAATATATTAGGATGTGAGCTATGGCATGTCATAGTCACCTATCAAAAGGCAATCTACCTTTTGACTCTACATTTGATTTTGTAGTTGTCTAATCTTATGTATTCAGCTGGCTTTCATAGTATGGCCAGCTGTAGGTTGTAGTATATAGTGTCTCAAGTCCTGTAACTTAGAAATTGTGCAAATGCTTATGTTTGAATACTTGTAACTTTGAACTTGAGAAGTAATATACTGCATCCTTGAAAACCAACTACTTGTGTTGTTATCTTGTTCTATTTCTAAGTTTACTTGTGTTCTTTACATCATCATAACCAGTACCTTATTTGATCTGTTAAGTGTTCTTATACACTCTCCTCATTGTGTTGTTATGTTGTAAGTGCTACCCTTCACCGGTCCTGCATTTGGTATCAGAGCTTTCCAGGCTCTTGATATAAGATCTCACCATCTTAAGATCCCTCACACACACAAAATACTTAACAACTCAAATGGCTGCTCTTTCTAAAGCTGATATGGAAACTGGCACCATGACCAAGTCCCCACTGATCACTCCTGAAGACTTCAACACATGGTGCACAAGTATGGAAGGCTTCATCAAGTGTCAAGACTCAAGGATGTGGGACTCAGTTGTTAATGGTCCGTTCATACCAAGCACTACTTCTGCTACTGGTAATCATATCATTCCAAAAGATGTGGATGATTACTCAGAAGAAGATAGGAAAAGAATAGAGCTTGATCAAAGGGCCATGACTTCTCTTCAAGTGCTATTCCAAACTCCATCTACAGAGGCTTCAAGAAGTGGAAGACAACTAAAGATTTATGGGAAGCACTGAAGCTCATGTATGAAGGATCCAAGGAAACTAAAGAGAACAAGAAGGATCTCTTAAAGCGGCAGTTTGAGAACTTCACTTTCAAGGCTGGTGAGACCCTGACTCAACAATACTTCAGGTATGTTGAGATAGTGGACATTCTAGCGGATATTAGAGTAACTCTTGAGGACAGGGACATAGTAAGGAAGTTCATGTCTTCTCTTCCTAAACTATGGACACATTATTGTGTTATGATCAAGAGAACTTCGGACCTTAAGACTCTTACTCCTACAGAGTTGTATGGTATCCTGAGTGCATTCCAGATAGAGATGAACATGCATAACTCCTCTAGTAACTTCAATAACCAACTGAGTTCAGCTCTTTATGTGGATGAAAGGGAAAGCATTGAACCACAACATCAGTTGTTATGCTACCCTGACAACTAACAAAAGGGGCCTTTCATCATCTTCCCAGAGACACCAAGAGAAAGCTGCACTCAAGAAAGTCCCTTCCAAGAGACAAGTTCTTCTCATGCCTTTGTCTCAGCTGATGAAACCTCTGGCAACTTTCTCTTCAGTCTTGAAGACCTGGACTATATCCATCCAGATGATCTGGAGTATATGGAGATAGTTCAGCAAATGGCTCTTCTCACTCACAGGGCCAAGAAGTTCTACAAGAGGACTGGAAGAATGTTTCCAAGCAATACATCCAGTGGAAAGTTTGGCTGGACAAAAGCAAAGTAAAGTGCTACAACTGTAACCAGATGGGGCACTTTGCAGGAGAGTGTAAGGCACCAAGAACAAATGGTGGCCAAACACAAACCAGACCAAACTACACTGAGAAAGCTCAGCAGAATGAGAAGCCAAAGTAGCAAGCTGCATTTGCTGTTAAAGAAGGAGGCTTTGACTGGAGCTTTCAGATAGAAGATGCATCTCCAAACCAAGCTCTTATGGCAGACCATGATGAAACCAAGGTATTGAAAAATCTTTGCTCTTCTGAATGCATTGCTAAAGTTAATAGATACAGGTCATATAACTTAGAGCTGAAATCTGACCTTGATTCCTTAAACACCTTAAAAGCTGATTTTAAAGAGCTGAAAATGATTATAAACTCAAAATAGAAGATTTAGAGAAAACCATTTCAACTCTTAAACATGAGCTAACAAATTACAGGACTCAGATCAAAGATCTCATAGCTAAGTTAACTGAATGCCAGGCTGAGCTTGTGATCAGCAAAGCTAAGGCAGAAAACTATGTTCTTCAAGAAGAAACCTTCAAGAACATAATATCCTTATCCTTGCATGCAAAAGTGTATTATTAAAATAAGCAGGGACTTGGATCTAGTGAGATAGCTCCTCCACACACCATCTTGTCTGTAAGATCTCCTAGGTGTGGAACTTGTGAAGATGAGCTTCCCCACATAGATCCTTTGACTGAAGAGGATGAAGAGGAGATGGTGAAGAATGACTCTGGTTTGAGTGAAGAAGAGCATTCTAAGAAGGGTCACCATCCCTCTGAGGAGAGTAAAGCTCTTGGGATGACCAAGCTAAGAAGAAAGAACTTGATTAGGAAAACCAAAAGAAAATCAAAGAATGCTCAAGAGATCAAGGCCACTTTTGACTCTAAGCAGAAACAAGTTTTTATCTCTGCAGGGTTTGAAGTGGTTAAGACTGATGACATGAACTCTGGTTCATGTGCAACTCATCTCAGCAACAAGAAGAAGACTGATCAGTTGTGTGTTACTGCTACACAGCCTGGACCATCCAACTCCAAGAACAGTTCTCAACCCAAAAGAACTGTCTCAGCTCCTGCAAAGGTGAAGGTGGAGAAGGGATGTGACCAAAGTCAGTCCTCTTCTATGAAGATGACTCTTGGGAAAAAGAAACTGAAGTGTGTCATGTGTGAGAGTACTTCTCATTTGGCCAAGGATTGTCCATATAATCCTAAAGGTACTCTTCACATGATGAACAAAGAGACTTCCAAGAGTTCCAAGATGAACTTAGCTTCGGAAGAAAAATTTATTTCCTTCGGAAGTTCCAAAATGAAGAAGAAGGCATGTTGGTACACATGTCCCCAGTTCTAGTCTAGTGAGCTTCAATGTAATAGACTTTCATCTTGTAATACATATGTAATGTTTGATCTATGTAATGAAAAACTCTTCTATAAATGTTTGTTGGTTGTTTAATGTTATATCTATTTGTATTATTTATTGTTACACGCATATATGACCATGTTATATAGGTTTACAGGTGTTAGACATAGTTCTGAATCATTAAAGGTTCAAGAATGTGTTTAACTAAGGATCCTGATTCAGTCGCACGACTGGACCATGCGAATGGGCCAATCGCACGAATGAACCAGGTGATTGAGTCAGTCGCACGATTGAGTCATAAGACTAACACAGTCGTACGATTGAATCAATCGTATGACTCAGTCGCACGACTGAGCCAGTCGCTTGGCTCAGTCGTACGAATGAAAGTTGTAACCTATAAATACCACTTCATTCGTGGAATAACGTGACACTTTAAGATAATTCACAACCCTAGCCGTCCCAGATCGCACAGAGAGTCCCTTCCAACTTCATAGAGCGTTTCTGATCATTGCTAATCAATTCTTAACGTTTTCTCATCGTTAGTTTTGATCCAGTTTACGTTCTCCCTGATTGGATCGCCAATCAAATAGAATTCCGTGCTATTTGATTCGGTTTCATGTTGAATCAGTTAGTACTCCATAGTACATGGTCCTAACAAGTGGTATCTACCTCCCCCTCTGCCGAAGATCCAGCAATGCTTCAAGGCAAAGTTCAGGATTAGATGTCTATTTATTATTAAACTATTATCATTGTAATCATGTATTTAATATGTGTTTAAATTAAATAAATGAAAAGTTAAATCGACATCGGTTATGTGCTTAATGTATACTAACTTGTACTGTGTTTGGTTAATTTTTCAACAGGTTCATCAAAACAGGCTGACAAACACAACGTGGTACCCCTTCGACAAATCGAGACTTAATTGACAATGATTCTCGATTTGCAAGGGATAGTACATCGCTCTGTCAGTTACACGCCTGAAGAGGGCGAGATCATACATGATCTGACTGATGAGCAGATTGCAGAATTATTCAGTCTAAATCCTGATGAGCTGGTAAAGGATGCGCCCGAGGTCGAGGTAGTCAGTGATGAAGAACTACAGGATGTCGACGAGGTGGAGATAGCGGATGTGACTGCTGATCATTATCCCCAGTACACTAACGCCGAAGGCGAAGTGCTACCAGATCTGGGAGATATATTTGACAGCAGTACATTCAATAAAGTTGAAAAGATGACTGCTGCTAAAGAGGCTACAGCAGAGGATCCTCAGGTAGATGATGTTAATCTAGCATCTAAAAAGGCTGAGTGGGCAGCCTGCCTGGAGGAAATGAAGAAACAACGAGCGCCTACAAAGACAAACACCTACACCAAGCTCTACAAGGTAAAGAAACATCATAAGGTGTCAGGCAAGATTATTAGCTGGGCATACTTTGAGGTCCTCAAAGTATACGCCGTGAAGAGAGAGAAGGGAATAGAGTATTTCAGATTCCCACACGATCTGAAAACTCTCCCTGGATTTGAGCTAAACCGTCTAGCCAACTTAAGCCTCTTGTATGCTGTTCCCGGAAAGATATCGGGATGGTTCGAGAAGGCTCTGAAGAAGGAGTATCTTACGAGGTGGGTCAATTTTAAACCTCAAGAACCCAAAAGGTTGATTCATAAGACAGAGGTTGACGCCACCTCCGGAAGACCAAAGGTGGTTTTGAGATGGCACCCTCCGCGCACAATGTCACGTATTCCACTGAGGGAAATGCCACAAGATTTTGCACCCCATTTTAAATGGTGGTATTATAACTGGCGCACTGGTGAGGCCGTCATAGTATTGGATAAAGAAGGGACGATAGAGACGATTAGGGTATACGACCCTATGTGGCTAACCAACTTGTCTGCTTCAGATGTCTACATCTTGTACAAGTGGCCATTATTTTTTGACATACAGGATATTATGCAAGCACTTCAGTTTCAACATGTTATACATCTATGCTTCACACTTGATATTCATGCTGGGGTTTCCCGAGAAGAAAGGGTGAAGAGATATGAAAAGTTCAAGAAGGAAGTCAAAGTGTAAATAGAACTAGGTCCAAGGGGGAGTATGTTGGTACACATGTCCCCAGTTCTAGTCTAGTGAGCTTCAATGTAATAGACTTTCATCTTGTAATACATATGTAATGTTTGATCTATGTAATGAAAAACTCTTCTATAAATGTTTGTTGGTTGTTTAATGTTATATCTATTTGTATTATTTATTGTTACACGTATATATGACCATGTTATATAGGTTTACAGGTGTTAGACATAGTTCTGAATCATTAAAGGTTCAAGAATGTGTTTAACTAGGGATCCTGATTCAGTCGACTGAACCAGGTGATTGAGTCAATCACACAATTGAGTCATAAGACTGACTCAGTCGTACAAATGAATCAATCATATGACTCAGTCACACGACTGAGCCAGTCGCTTGGCTCAGTCATACAAATGAAAGTTGTAACCTATAAATACCACTTAATTCATGGAAAAACGTGACACTTCGATAATTCACAACCCTAGCCATCCCAGATCGCACAGAGAGTCCTTTCCAACTTCATAGAGTGTTTCTGATCATTGCTAATCAATTCTTAACGTTTTCTTATCGTTAGTTTTGATCCGGTTTATGTTCTCCCTAATTCAATCGCCAATCAAATAGAATTCCGCGCTATTTGATTCGGTTTCACGTTGAATCAGTTAGTACTCCGTAGTACACGGTCCTAACAAGGCAAGTGGAAAACTGTCTTCGGAAGAAAAATTGGTCTCGAAAGAAAGGAATGCTTTCGAAGTACTAAAGCTTGCTGCAGTAAAGGCAAGTTATTCCAAAGGTCCAGTCATCAAAACTTCAGAAGTTTCATGAACTTCCGAGGTATTGAAGGTCAAGTCCAAACTTCCAAAGGTGGTGTGGAATTCAAAGAAAGGCCAAATGACTAAAGGTTCTTCATCAACAACAGCATAAGATCCTCAAAGCACAACCATAGGATCTATTACTGTTGCATTATCTTCAACTGTTTTAAATAAGCCCAAGACCAATGAGGCTTGGGTTTCCAAATGTAACTAGCTATCTCTTTGTGCAGGAACAGGTAAAGTCAAACAAAAATGTGTGGATCATTGACAGTGGTTGTTCCAGGCATATGACAGGCAATAGGTCACTACTCCAAAAGTTTGAAAGAATTGATGGATGACCAGTTGCTTTTGGAGGAGATGTAGGTGGTTACATTAATGGAAGGAGCAAGGTCATAAATGGTAAGCTCAGCATTGAAAAGGTAATCTTTGTCAAGGAGCTTGGATATAATCTTTTGAGTGTATCTCAATTTTGTGATCAGAATCATAACATGTTGTTTACTAAGCATGAGTGCAATGTTCTCAAACCCGGGGTGGTCATTCCTGATGATCACATCCTCCTCAGAGCCCCCAGGAAAGGGAACATGTACAAGATGGATTTGCAAGAAACATCTCCCTTAGGAGAAGTTTCATACTTTCTATCTAAAGCAAATAGTGAAGAGTCTTTCCTTTGGATAAAAGAATGTGCCATGTAAACTTTAATAACATGAATAAATTAATTAAGAATGATTTGGTAACTGGCATACCAAAAAGAGAGTTTACAAGTGATGATCATTGTGCTGCATGCCTGAAAGGGAAGCAACACAAGGTATCTCACAAGCCTAAGGAAAGAAACTCCATCACTAATCCCGTACACTTGTTACATATGGATCTCTTTGGCCCCACCAGTGTAATGAGTTTAGGAAGGACTTCTTATTGTTTTGTGATCACAGATGATTTTACAAGATTCACTTGGGTCTTCTTTCTTAGAACTAAAGATGAGACCCCTGGGTTTCTAAAGAATTTCATCTTAAAGATTAAGAATCAATGTGGTCACAAGGTCAAAACCATAGGATGTGATCAAGGAACTGAGTTCAAGAGTCAAATACTTGATACATTTTGTGATGAAAAGGGTATTACAAGACAATATAGTGCTCCCAGGACTCATTAGCAAAATGGTGTTGGTGAGAGGAGAAACAGGACACTAATTAAAGCTGCAAGTACTATGTTGTCTGACTCTAAACTGCCCATCACCTTCTGGGTAAAGGCAGTCAACACTGCCTGCTATGTACAAAATAGAGTTTTAGTAGTTAAGACACATGGTAAGACTCCTTATGAACTTTGGCATAAGAGGAAACCTTTTATTGGTTTTCTCAGGTCATTTGAGTGTCCTTGCACCATCTTAAATACCAAAGATCATATTGCCAAGTTTGCTGAGAAATCAGATGATGGACACTTCATTGGGTACTCTTCTCAAGCTAAAGCTTATAGAGTATACAATCTCAGAACTAGAGTAGTTGAGGAGTCAGCCAATATGACTTTCAATGAACACACTCCCAGTGTGAAAGGTTCTTGTCCGGATTGGCTGTTTGATCTTGATTTAGTTACCAACTGTCTTAACAAATCTTGTGAGCAGGTTTCAGGGTCCATAGATATATTGCCTACAGGTGATTCAGATCCTAGATTTGAGCTAAGAAGACCTTCAAGCTACATATCTTCAGCTCCAGTGGTAACTAATCTTGCAAATTAAGCTTCTACCTGCACATCAATGACAAATCCTGCTGATACATCTGAGTTGCCTTCATCTTCCAGTTTTGAGGCACAAAACTCAAATGTAGGAACTTCAAATGTTGGAGAACATGGTAGTGGTGATAGTGATCAGGAATTTCTTGATGATGAGAACCATCCCATTGAAGAAAATTTCAATGGTGTCACACAATCATTGGATCAAGTTAATCTTGATAAGTGTACTGCTGTAGAAAGTGAATCCTCCTTGCCAGATCAGAATTTCTCCAATTTAGATCTATCTAAACAACTTGCTGTGATCCCTCAACTAATGATCCACAAGTCTCACCCTTCTACAAACATCATTGGAGATGTTGGTACAGGTGTAAGAACAAGAGGACAGTCTCATAATGCCAACAACTGTCTTCACTCTTGTTTCTCGTCCTAAATAGAGCCAAAGAAGATTGATGAAGCTCTAAAAGATGGAAGTTGGGTTGAATCTATGCAAGAGGAGTTGCTTCAATTCAAGAGGCAAAAGGTTTGGAACCTATGTCCTCTTCCTCAAGGGAAGACTACCATAGGTACAAAATGGGTTTTTAGGAATAAGAAGGATGATAGAGGACTTGTCATCAAAAACAAGGCTAGACTAGTTGTTCAAGGGTATACTCAAGAAGAAGGGATTGACTACACAGATGTCTTTGCTCCTGTAGCAAGACTTGAAGCTGTTAGGATATTCCTAGCTTTTGCTGCATCCAAGAACTTCAAGGTCTATCAACTTGATGTCAAGTGTGTTTTTCTCTATTGAGTGATTAATGAAGAGGTGTATGTCAGACAACCACCTGGTTTTACAGATCCTGATCATCCTGATTATGTCTGCAAGCTTGACAAAGCTCTCTATGGGCTACATCAGGCACCAAGAAAGTGGTATGAGACTCTATCTTAGTATCCCTGTCTGCATGGCTACAAAAGGGGTACCATTGATGGAACTCTCTTCATCAAAGGAACCAGGAATGACTTAATGCTAGTTCAAGTATATATGGATGATATCATCTTTAGGTCAACTAATCCAAAGCTCTGCAAAGACTTTGAGAAGCTGATGAAGGATAGATTTGAAATGAGTGCCATGGGGGAACTCAATTTCTTTCTAGGAATTCAAGTGAAGCAAGTTGACACTAGTATCTTCATAAGTCAGTCAAAGTATGTGCAAGACATACTTAAAAGATTCAACATGACTGAATGTAAGGTTGCTAAGACACCCATAGCTAGAAACCACTCCCTTGGACCTGATCTTAAGGGGGAGTGTGTTGATGAACATCTCTATAAGGCTATGATTGGGTCTCTTATGTATCTTACAGCTAGCAGGCCAGATATTATGTTTGCTACTTGCATATGGGCAAGATATCAGGCCAACCCCAAGATGTCACACCTAATCACTGTCACATGAATTTTAAGATACCTTAAGGGAGCTCCATCTCTTGGCCTTTGGTATCCTAAAAACTCTAATTCAATCTGTATGCATATGCAGATTGTGATTATAGTGGATGCAATATGACTGCAAAGTCTACATCAAGGGGATGTCAATTTCTTAGTGGAAGGATAGTCTCTTGGCAATGCAAGAAACAATCTTGTATGTCTGCATCAACTGCTAAGGCTGAATACATTGCTGCTACAAGCTGCTGTGCTCAAGTGCTTTGGATTCAAAATCAGATGCTAGACTATGGATTCAACTTCAAAGAGACTCCCATTTACATAGACAACAACAATGCTATCTCAATCACAGAGAATCCTGTGCAGCACTCAAGAACTAAGCACATCAATATCAGGTATCATTTGAATAGAGATAATTTTGAAAAGGGATTAATCAAACTAATCAAAATTCACTCAGATGAACAATACGCTGATCTGTTCACAAAGGCTTTTGATGAACAGTGATTTAAATATCTTATATCAGCTATTAGGATGATTAACTTTGAGTAGCTTTTCTTAAACTTAATCATATTATTTCTAAAACTATGTGTGTTCTATGTTGTCCATTCTATCACTTTAATAAGCCCCAGTTTCTCTTCAGAAGAAAAACCTTTTAAGATATTCCTTAGATTTTTTAGAATTTTACTCTTTTTATCTTTCGGAAGATTTAATGTTGCCTTCGAAAGCTTTTATTCATCTCAGAATGAAATTGGTATAAATTACTTCTGAAGCAAAATTCTTCAAAAATTTTGAAATATCTTCCGAGGAAAAATTTGCCTTCGGAAGCTTTTCAGTCAAAACTTCCGAAGTTAAATAACCTTCGGAAGATTTCTCGACTTCCAAGAAAACTATTTTTTTGGGGTAAAAGAAAACTGCTTTTCAAAGGTGGGACCGACAAATGGATTTCAAAGTTTATCCTCTTTCATTTACTTTGTCTCAAATCCAATTCATACAAATACCCAACGGATACCCCTCTTTCTTCTACCTGCTCCAAATTCACACCATACCTCAAACCTAATCTCTCTCAAACCGCATTTGTTCTTCACCTTTCTTCACCCTTAAGTTTTTCTAAATGGCCAACATTCAAAACAGAAACAACCCTAAATTCTCTATGCAACTCCATAGGAAACACAATCAGGTTGCTTTGTTGCACTCTGAGAAAGATGATAGTTTCTCAGAGGTTTGTCATTTTCTTGCTCTATCCAACTACTACACCTCCCTCACCATTAATCCTACTCTTTATAAGGATCATCTGCTTGACTTTTGGAGGATATGTCAAGAGGTTATCATGGATGGGGAGAAGGCACTGTCTGCCACAGTGCAAAGGAGGACAGTCTTTATCACTCCAGCCATCATCAACACCCATCTTCAGCTGGATGATGAAGAAGGTGAACTGTCTTTCTCAAAGGAAGTTGTTAACTATTCCTTTGAGCAGATGGGCTATGAGGGAGATTTCTTTGTAAAGACCTTCAGGAAAAGGAAGGTCTCATCCCAGTGGAAATACCTACTCCATGTAGTGATTCACAGCTTGTCTAACAAGCATGGTGGGTGGGACCAGATTCCTGAGGATCTCTCCTTTAAAGTTCATGGAATGGTGCAAGGGGTCAAGTTCAGGTACTCTCAATTTGTATATACAAACTTTCTTGCTAACTTGGACTCCTTAGAATATTATATGATTCCTAGATATGTTTAACACATTCTCAATTATGAACTTGGCTCACAGTTGAGGGAAACAAATAATATTCTTAAATTGGGACAGATGAAGCCAGGCATCTTTAATATTATGAAGAAGCCAACTGTAGGTTTCTCAGGGGTAGAAACAGCCCTTGTCCCCAAAATGTTAGAGCTCATTGCTCAAGGTGACAACCTAGTAACACAAGCTAGTATTGAACCCACACCTATCATCTCCTTACCCTCAAAAAGATCCCATATAACCCACACTTACCAAAGAAAATCCAAACGAACCCCTGCTCAAGTTATTGAGCCTGTGCAGGCCCCCATACACTCACCCATACAGGAAGAAGTGGATACTAGAGCTCCCACTTCTCCTGAGGAGAAACCACTCCCATCTCTTCAAAAATCAGTACTGATGTTCCTCAGGATTAGCCTGATGAGCTCATAAGCCCAACTGCCTTAAGCCTTCACTCTGAGTCTCAACACTCAAGTGAACAACCTTCAGGGGACAGTTACCATCCCCAGCCTTTGGACTTAAATAACCAAATTCCTAACCTTGAATTCTACATTGTTGCGGACTTAGGCTTCAGTGAGCACCACGAATCTCTCTACTCATCACCTACTCAAAGAGAGAGGAGTGCTTCTCAATTCCCTATGTCTACCCCACATCAGTCACCCATTGCAAGGTGGGTCCTTCTGAACCTGTTCAAGGGATCCATATGGAAGAGGCTCTCACTTCTGCAAGTGATTACATCATTAAGACCTCAACCATGGCAACTCAGCCCGTTGACACTTCATCTGAGGCTGTCAATGAGCAAAGGAAATCCAGTAGCCTAGAATACCAAGCTGGTGATGAGAGTGAGGACTTAAGTCCAATTCTCTCATCCCCCCATGATTCTTCTGATGAAGATGAGGGGAATCTGAGACTAAAGGTGCAAAAACTATCAAAAACATGCACCTACTTAGTCTCAAAGGTTAGTCATCTTGAATTTCAAGTGACTACCTTAAACAAGAGGGTTAATGATCAGCAACTTGAGATATCTTATCTCAGGGAAAAACTAGCTGGGAGACCTTTAAGAAGAGCTCAACCAGGAACATAAGAACCTATGGATATGATTGACCTAACTCCTAGCTCACCTATATAAGAGGGTGATGCTACCAAAAAGGGGGAGAAGTCATTACAATCACAGAACCTGGGAGTTCTTCAAGGAGTATGGACATTGAGGACTCACCATCCTCTCTTGTAATTGTACCTGCTCAGCAACCTTCTCAAGTTCACATTGATATGAACTTCCTAGGCTACTTGTTTCAGAGTCTCTTTGAGCAGGGTATACCAAGGGCAATGCCATTTGATAGCAGAGCCATCATCCTTCATGAGCCATCTACTCAAACAACTCAACCTCAACAAGCTAGTAGGTTGGCTCAGGTTACTCAAGAAGCTGAAGAAGATAGACCAAGGCAATCAGGTAATGTCATTGGTCAACTGGATGTTGAGGCAGACCCTGAGATTAGCTTCAAAGGGAAAACCTTGACTGAAGGCCCAGTGATAGAGCCTGAGAGCCCTGTCTTACAATTAATTGATGAAGTGACAGAGATTAAAACACCTATCATAACAACTACTTCAGCAACTCAATCCCTCAGTGAAACACCTGCTGGTGAAGGTGTATCACAGTCTCTCTCTGGCCAGAGTTTGGATGCTACACCATGCAACGAAGGCCAAAGCTCTCTCCATCCTAAGTCACAAAGGTTTGTGGGTGACAAATGGAAAAGGGTTCTAACCCCTGAGGAGATTGAGGAGGAGGAAAGAGAGAGAAAGAGGAAGCTAAGGGGAGTAAGTTCCACTGGGTCTTCAAGCTTCATGCAAGCTACAAGCAGGGCTGCCCCCAGACCAAACACTCAAGATGATGAGTTGAGGGCAGTCAGGATTGCTTACTTACAGACAAGGAACTATGACATAGATGAGATTGTCTCTCTCCCCTTAGAAGAATTAAACGATCTGGCTGACATGGAAATGTCAAGAGATAGGAAGGAAGCTGAAGATGCAAGAATTCTTCTTGAGAACAAAGAGAAGAAAAGACAACAAAGGCTATACAAGCATGTTCCCACTCTCTCACCAGTTCAAGAAAGCCCTGTGCAAGAGGCTGTGGCTGCTACACAAGAACCTCAGGTAGATAAAGAAACAGATAGACAAAGGATGATAAACTACCTGAGTGCCACAGGTTTCTACCAGGCAGAAGTACTTCTTCCCTTGTCCTATGAGTACATTGAGTTTGAGTATCTCAAACAACTTGAACTTCAAATACTCAAAGAGAACAAGTCAACAAAGAAAAAGCTAAGGGAAGAAGCTGCAAAGTCAAGAGCTCTCATTCAAAAGAACTTGAAAAAGTCTGCTGATAGACAATGAATGATGAGCTTCTTGAAGCTGTATGGATTCTCTAGAAGGAGACTTGGCCCTATGTCTCTATCCACTATGGATGAGCATATCAGGGTAATCAAGTAGAAGATCAAGAGTGGAGAGCTTGTTGACTTACACACTCCTCCAAGTCAAGCTCCACCTGAAGTAGAGGTTAAGTTTGAACAACATGAGACAACACAAACTGAACCTCCTGCTTCATCTTCTGATCCACAGCAGGGTCAAAGGCCAGCCTCTTCATCTATTGACCCACAGCAAGGTCAAAGGCCAGCCTCATCATCTGACCCACAACAGGGTCAAACTCCCTCTCCTTCTGAACCTGTGAGGGAGGAACACCTAACTGAGGAAGACATAGCTAGTCAACAAGGTGCTGCAGGCCAGTCTTCTCAGTTAAAGACTGCAAAGAAGAAGAAGATGATAGCTTCTAAATCAAAGTCAAAGAAGAAGAAGAAGTCAAAATCAACCTCCTCTGATCCTGAGGGTGAGTCAGAACATCCTAAGGAAGTGCAAGAAGAGGAAGCCCAATCACCTTCAATTCAAATGGCTCCTCTTGTATCAGGAAGACCCATCTTATCCTGGACTTATTCAACTAATCCAGAGAGGTGGCATGTAGTCAGAGATCAAGGTGAAGAGAATGTCTACTCTTGGGAAGACCTCTTCAATTTACCTCTGCATGATCTTTTTGACATGAGAAGATACTTCTTAAGTCTGAGTGATCCTGACCCTCTAATGAAGAAAGGAATGGTCATGATCATGTTGAGGACTGTGAATAGCTGAATATCTTCAAGTGTTTTTGTAGCATTAACCTAGGGGGAGTTTGTAAGGATTCCTATAAGTCTGATGCAGCCAAAACACTCTAAGTCTTCCTGCATGCTGCACAGAAGAACATGAAGTAGAAATGCTTCAGAAGTTTTACACTTCACTTCACAAACATTCTAAGTGTAAAATCTTCCGAAGCCAAGACCAATATCTTTCAAAGCCAGAAATAAAGTCTTCCGAAGCTTCAATGTAACATCCGATTTCTAAATCTGGACTTGTAATTGTATTATAGTTATGTTTAATTAATTAAGTTGAGTTTGTTTTTTAAGATTGGTGTTCAGTCACATAACTTGCATGCGAATGAACTTCAGTCGCACCCCTTACGTGCGAATGAGACTCAATCGCACGAATGGTAGGCGTATGGGCTTCAGTCGCATGATTCAGTCGTGCGAATGGGGTTCAGTCGTGCGACTGAGGGTGAGGCGGTTAAGATGTATGTGTGGATAAGTAAGGCGGTGCAGAGGGTTCAAAAGCAGATTCCTATCTGTATCATCTTTATTATCTTGTTCCCTTCACACCCAAGCACCCCTGTTCTCATGAAATTGACTAAGGCAACTCCATTTTGGTAAGTTTTGGATGTCACGTATCAATCTTGATATGTTATAAGCTGTGTATATGATTGAATTTGATCCAATAACACGTTTAAATCATTAATTTGGCCTGGTTCTTTTCTAAGTTAAAATCCGGGAATTTGGATCTGCGTTTTTGTGTAGTTTTGATGAAATAATGATCCGAAGCCATTGTAAACGATGTGTATATGATCTGTTTTGAATATGACATGATTTGAATGGTTAAAACTCAAATTTTGAGTAAGTTTGGATCAAAAACCTCAAGAACACAGCTGCTGATCCGTTTCGGACGAATGGGCTCAGTCGCATGCCTCAATCGTGCGAATGAGAGTCTAGTCGTGCGACTGAGTGCGAATAAAGGTTCAGTCGTGCGACTGAGAACCCAGTCACCTGGTTAGAAGACCGAATGAAGATGAGTGATCACTATGCACGAATGAGGACTCAGTCGTGCAAATGAATGGTCAGTCGTACGACTGAAAGTTCAGTCGCATGAGGTCCATTCGCACGATTGGATGTTCATCCGCATAGGTCCAGTCACATGAGTGCTCATTCGCATAAGTGTTCATTCGCATAGGAGACTTGTTTGAGAATAGTTTATTGAATCAAGGTTTATTGCTTTAGATATACCTTGATTAGAAGAAGGATTAGTTATCTCATGTACGTGGACTGTGTAGATTGTCGTGAGGGAGTTAATAAGGTGAGTTCTAAGCCCTTTTTAAATGTGTGGTTTTAACATACGGGCTAGCATACATACAATGATGAATAATTTGAAGGTTTTAGCACCAGAATTGTGAAAATAATGTTATACATTACTAACAGCTCGTGGGGCTGTTAGGGTAAAGTTGGGAGGATGAATGGTTGGGACAATGAATGGTTATCTAAACATTGTTAATCATTACGTGATGGTAATGATTCCAATGGGTCAGATGGGGTTTAATGACAAATGAAAATGTATTGAAACTGGTGCTATAAGAAAGAATGTATGGTGTGTAAATTAATGTGATAATATTGGCAATACGTAAAGAAATTGTTTTGATGTAATGTAAATCTCAACAGGCGTGTTAGGGTAAGATGCCTGTGTGTGTAGACTGTGTAGTGAAAAGGAGTGATGACGATCACTCAGCTTTGTGAACATCTTGTGGTGACGACCCTAGATGATTAATTTGGCATCCTACTGGATGAGAGATAATAGTTACAGTTTTTGGTGGGAAACTGACGTCCGGTGGGACGAATCCGGTGGGACAAAGTAAAGTTAAAGTTGATTTTATTATATTGCCAATATAAATATGACTTTTGTATGTGATGAGATGTCGTTAATGTTTTAATAAAAATTTAGAACTCACCAGTTTATCTGCCATTTTGAGTGTGTTGTATGTGTGCTAGGTAAGGAAGAATCCTCTAATAATAGAGGAAAGCAAGTATGAGCTGAATAAGGATGCTATCCCGGAGTAGCTGCTGGCATAGGGTGTAGGACCTGTTAATAATGTGAAAAGGATATGTATAAATAAATACTATTATATGTAAAACATGTTTTTATAAAGTTAGGTTGACATGTAATTATGTTTAGTCTTCCGCTGTATGACAAAGCCTCTGATTTGTATTTAGAATGTTAATCCAACTATGTGACGTGCCTCCGGTGCCCTGCCGGGTTTAGGGCGTCACAGGTTGGTATCAGAGCAGTAGTTAAAGGAATCTAGTGTCTTAATAACTAGACTTTAACTAGAAGATAGATATGCCAGCAGGGATAGCTAGATAGATTAGTTTGTTAAAACAAGAGAAAGTGATGGGACAAACATGAGAAGGAATAACAAGAATAGTAAAAGTAAAGTAAACAATTAATAGTACTTGGCCAACACTATTAATAATTTACTTTACTTATAGTATTCTGGTTATATACTTACATGCGAATACCAAATAATCCTGATCTCATTTTAATAGGTGATGGTTGATAAGGAGAGTGAAAGAATGCAAGGTGGAACCTCAGAAAGAAATGTTGATGAAGGCACAGAGGTGCTTAGTATGACGAGACAGCAATTTCGTGATACAATTGCTGAGGAGGTTCGTAAGGCCTTGAATGTAGCTAGACCTAATGAGAATAGGAATGTTGATAAAGCTGAGAGGTCTAGTGAAAGAAAGGGAGTTACGTATAGTCAGTTTAAAGAATGTAATCCTCCATAGTTTTCTGGGGCTATAGATGTGGTAGCCACTTATAAATGGCTTCCTGAAATGGAAGCTGTGATCAAGTTGAGTTAGTGTAGGGAGGATCAAAAAGTAAAGTTTGCAGCCCACTCGTTTGTAGGTGAGGCTTTGTATTGGTGGGATACGATAATCCAAACCTTAGGTGAAGAGGCTACTAATAAAATGTTGTGGCCTGAATTTAAAAAGTTAGTGTCGGACAAGTTTTGTCCGAAAGGCAAGATGGATCGAATAGAATGAATTTCCTGTAGTTTCAGGCAGGTAATATGTCCCATAGGGAATACATATCTAAGTTTGAAGAGATGGCGAGATTGGTGCCACATTTAGTGGTTCCTGAAGAGAAGAAAATCTTGAGGGATACCCAGGGGTTGCCTCAGGAGGTTAGAAAGTTCGTTAGATCATCTTCCTCGGGTAGTTACCAGTTGACGGTAAACTTAGCAGCAGATATGTATCAAGAAGTTTTTGGTAGTGATGTTGCTCCTGATGAAAGTAAAAGAAAACGTGAAGAACCTGTAGCGTAGAGAAGATTTGAGAATCTAAGTTTCCAGAAGAAGAGTAAGTTTGGAAGGGGTCAATTACAAAGGAATGTTAGAAATGAGTTGCCGCGTTGCAGGAAATGTGGCAAGCTACATAAGGGTGAATGTATGACTGGTAGTAGAACTTGTTTTAAATGTGGAAAGTTAGGACATTATGCTAATGAATGTAGTGAAGGCCTTCGTAGATGTTATGAATGTGGGGAAATGGGGCATATTCGAAGTGAATCTCCAAAACTAGCAGTCAGAAAGCCTGAACCGGTGAGGTCGATGAAAGGATCAGGAGAAGGATCGAGTGTGGCGAAGGGGCGAGCTTATTCTATGTCAGCTAGTGAGGCTAAAGCTTTGCCAGATGTAGTCTCAGGTACTTTTCTAGTTAATGGGATTTCAGCTAACGTGTTATTTGATTCTGGTGCGAGTGGAAGTTTCGTATCTGTTAATTTTTGCCCTATGCTTGCATGTGAAATTCGACCATTAGAGGTAGCCTTTATAGTGGAAACTGCCAATGATAGATTGATGATAATTAGTAGTACGATTAAGGGTTGCTTTATTGAATTAGAAGGATATAGATTGCCTGTTAAACTATATCCTATGGTGTTAGGAGGGTTTGATGTAGTTTTGGGTATGGATTGGTTGGCAAACCATGAAGCCCATATTGTGTGTAATAAGAAGCTGATTCAATTAGGAGCGCCGGATGGGAAAACGATTAATGTATATGGTGATAGAGAAGAGTCAACTGTAAAGATAGTATCCATGATGAAAGCTGATAAGTTAATGAGCCGTGGGTGTGCATCTTATTTAGTATATGTGATCGATTCTCAAAAGTCTTTGAAAAAGATAGAGGACATTCCTGTGGTTAGAGATTTTGTAGATGTGTTTCCAGAAGAATTACCGGGTATTCCTCCAGATCACGAAGTTGAGTTTAGAATTGATTTAATTCCGGGTGCTAAAGCAGTTGCCAAGTCACCTTACAGACTAGCTCCATTGGAATTGAAGGAATTAATGAAGCAGATTGAAGATTTGCTAGAAAGAGGTTTTATTAAACCCAGTTCCTCACCATAGGGTGCTCCAATGTTGTTTGTGAAAAAGAAAGATGGGAGTATGCGTATGTGTATCGATTACAGAGAATTAAACAAGTTGACGATAAAGAATAAGTATCCACCGCCATGAATAGATGATTTGTTTGATCAGTTACAGGGAGCCAGTTGGTTTTCTAAGATAGATCTCCGTTCTGGTTATCATCAATTGAAAGTTAAGGAAGAAGATATACCTAAGACAGCGTTTCGTACACGTTATGGTCACTATGAATTTTTGGTTATGTCTTTTGGGTTGACAAATGCACCTGCTGCTTTCATGGACTTGATGAATAGGGTGTGCAAGCCAATGTTAGATCGATCAGTAATTGTGTTTATTGATGATATACTGATCTATTCGAAGAATGAGGGAGATCATGCCTGCCATCTTCGTGAAGTGTTGGAAAGATTGAGAAGAGAAAAGCTTTATGCGAAATTTTCTAAGTGTGAGTTTTGGTTGCCGGAAGTACAGTTTTTGGGACATGTGATCAAGCAGAAGGTATTTTAGTAGATCCTACCAAGATTGAAACAGTAATGAAGTGGAATCCTCCAAAGACGCCATCTGAAATCCGCAGTTTCTTGGGTCTCGCCGGTTATTATAGAAGTTTTATTCAGGATTTTGCCAAAATTGCATCCTCGTTAACGAAGCTGACAAGAAAGATGAAGAATACGTATGGGGATCAGAACAAGAAAATGCATTTCAAGAACAGAAGCAGAAATTAACTCGATCACCAGTGTTGTCGTTGCCAGATGGAAATGAAGATTTAGTAATCTATTCAGATGCTTCGTATCATGGTTTAGGTTGTGTATTGATGCAGAGGGGACGAGTAATAGCTTATGCTTCCAGACAGTTGAAAGAACATGAAAAGAATTATCCGATGCATGATCTGGAATTGGCAGCAGTGGTATTTGCCTTGAAGATATGGAGGCATTACTTATATGGGACGAAATGTACAATTTACACGGATCATAAGAGTTTGAAATATTTCTTCGATCAGAAAGAATTAAACATGCGCCAGTGGAGATGGTTAGAATTGGTGAAAGATTATGACTCTGAAATACTTTACCATCTTGGTAAAGCAAATGTGGTTGCTGACACGTTAAGCAGAAAGAATGAACACCCTCTGATTCGAGTTAAGTCGTATAAGTTAGTGATAACCCCAGATTTCATGCATCAGTTACGGGAAGCTCAATTAGAAGCACTAAAGGAGGAAAACGTGAAACGAGAACGAATGAAAGGTCAAACAAAGGATCTGGAAGAAAATAGTTTTGGGGTTAAGACAAAATGTGGTCGTATGTGGGTTCCGATTAAGATGAAAGAGTTGGTGCTAGATGAAGCTCATAAATCCATATATTCTACACATCCTGGTGCTACTAAGATGTATAAAGACTTAGAACGAGAATATTGGTGGCCAGGTATGAAGTTTAATGTGATGCAGTATGTGAATAGGTGTTTGAAATGTCTTCAAGTTAAAGCTGAGCATCAAAAGCCATATGGTAAGCTTCAACCCTTAGAGATCCCAAAATGGAAGTGGGAGGAGTTGACAATGGATTTCATAACTAAGCTTCCGCGTACAGCTAAAGGTTATGATACCATTTGGATCATAGTGGATAGATTGACACGTAGCGGGCATTTCTTACCAATCAAAGAAACGTATAACTCTAAGAAGTTAGCAGAACTGTTTATTCGAGAAATTATTGCTCGTCATGGAGTACCATTATCAATTGTGTCGGATAGAGATACTCGTTTTACTTCGAGGTTTTGGAGAAAATTCCATGAAGATATGGGAACTCGTTTATTACACAGCACCTCTTTTCATCCAGAAACTGATGGGTTAACTGAAAGGACTATTCAAACAGTTGAAGATATGTTACGAGCTTATGTTATAGATTTTGGTGGTAGTTGGGATAGTCATTTGCCATTAGTTGAATTCTCCTACAATAACAGTTATCATTCCATAATTGGGAGAGCCCCTAATGAGATGTGATATGGCAGAAGGTGCAGGAGTCCGATATGTTGGGGAGAAATTGGGTAGAAAGAGTTGGGTAGTTTGGAAATTGTACAGGCTACAAATGAGAAGTTGGATCAGATCAAAGCTCGGTTTAAAGCAGCTCAAGATCGACAAAAGTCTTATGAAGATAAAAGGCGAAGGCATATAGAGTTTGAAGTAGGAGATAGAGTTATGTTGAAAGTATCTCCTTGGAAGGGGATTATCAGATTCAGAAGGAAGGGAAAGTTGAGGGGATATGTATAAATAAATACTATTATATGTAAAAAAAACTGTTTTTATAAAGTTGGGTTGACATGTAATTATGTTTAGTCTTCCGCTGTATGACAAAGGCTCTGATTTGTATTTAGAATGTTAATCCAACTATGTGACGTGCCTCTGGTGCCCTGCCGGGTTTAGGGCGTCACATTTAAAGACAAAGTCTTCCGAAGCCAAATAACCAAGACAGATTCTTCCGAAGACTTTTATCAGACATGCTTTTATCCGATGTACTTTTTCTATAAAGCTGAACCACTTTCCGCTGCCACTCTGGTTGGTCACCAACTTGCATGAGTTGGTGAAAAGGTCCATGCTTTGGGAAAACTGTACATTGAGGTCTTGAGTATGTGGTTTCTACTTTATGTACCTTTATCCTTTTTGTAATATATTAGGATGTGAGCTATGGCATGTCATAGTCACCTGTCAAAAGGCAATCTACCTTTTGACTCTATATTTGATTTTATAGTTGTCTAATCTTATGTATCCAGCTAGCTTTCATAGTATGGCCGGCTGTAGGTGGTAGTATATAGTGTCTCAAGTCCTGTAACTTAGAAGGTGTGCAAATGCTTATGCTTGAATACTTGTAACTTTGAACTTGAGAAGCAATATACAGCATCCTTGAAAACTAACTACTTGTGTTGTTATCTTGTTCTGTTTCTAAGTTTACTTGTGCTCTTTGCATCATCATAACCAGTTCCCTATTTGATCTGTTAAGTGTTCTTATACACTCTCCTCATTGTGTTGTTGTGTTGTAAGTGCTACCCTTCACCGATCCTACAGAAGATATGGCATCAAGAAAAGTTGTTGTGATGGCAAGGGTGGGTTTCTCATGTCTTTGTTTCTGTACATTCTTCCCCTTTTTGGTAGCATCATCTTGAGAAGTAGATGAGCTAGAGGAAGAACTTAAAGAAACCTTAGTGTGTACATGCCTAACAGACTTCTCAATCTATGTCTCAGCTAGTTAATCCTTGAGATTTTCAATCTCAAATTGCTGAGTGGCAGATCTATCTTCTAAAGTCTTAACCTTGAATTCAAGGTTTGAGAATTTAGAAAGTAGGTACCTGAGTGAGTTGCAGACTACCCTCATCCTCTTTTGAAGGATCATTAGGAGATGAGATAACATACCTGGTATAATTATCATCATCACCAGTAATAGTTTCTTGGCACCTGGATACTCTTGAGTACTGATGTCTCTTTCAGATGAATCAATGGGCGAGGTTACCGTAGATTCAGTCCCACTTATATTATCACAATCCTGAGAAGCTAATGTTACCACTCTTTCATGCTAATGTTACAACCTTATTTTTTTTAAAAAGAAATTGCACCATAACATCAAGCATTTTATTCTCTTTATTTGAGTATAGTATTGATATATCTTTTTTTATAAAATAATCAACCTTTTTTAAAAACATCTATATGCTCTGCGTATAACTTGCGTAATTATTAATTGTGTAATTATAAGCATAATTTGCGCAATTATTGTATAACTTGCATAATTATAAATATAACTTTCGTTATCCTTTTATAACGTGAGCAATTTTAATTTACATAATAATATATATACTTTGCGTAATAATATATATAACTTGTGTAATTATGAAAATAACTTATGTAAAATTATGTAGCTTATATGCATAATCATGTTGCTAATGAAATTACGTATCTGCCAAAAAACACGTGTCACGCTCTGGTGACTTCGCACGCTTTGCACGAAAATAACAATTCGTATAGTAACCAGCCTTGTGTGTGTGTATTTAAAGATAAGGGTAGGGATGAAATAAAAACCGCAACATAGTTCTACATATACGCCACACATAGGTTATATATACGTAACAATTTTTTACTCAATATGGTGTTGCTACACAAAGCACTCTTGATTCTCGTATTTATGTCCAATATATATAATATATTAAATTACTCTTTTAACATTTTAAATGAACAAAAATGTTATAAATTATTATAGTGTTTTTCGTGATTTCTTTGGTTTCCGTATAACCATTGGATTTCGTATAAGCCTTCCACTATTGGTTCCTTCGTTGACTATCGATTATTGTGACAACTTACATTAACCCGTCAAAATTTAAAATCATTATTTTTTAAATAATGTTATTACACATATGTCACACCCCGACCAATGGCCCACGCTTGACGATTGACATCATCCAAACACAACAGAAAAATACTACATATTTGTTTCACTAGAACATATTGTTCGGTCCCAATTACAAATACATATGTTGAAAGAAAAGAAAAGGGAAATAATAAAATACAACCTAATAAAATTTATTTAATAACAAAGCTAGATTATACTAAAGTCTTCTTGCTTTGAATAGGGTTGGTCTTTCTAGTGGATAGTGCATCACACTTCACTCTTGAAAATTACCTGAACAATACACATTCAAAATACGTTAACAATATGTTAGTGAGAACATGAGTTTCAGACACAAAACACAAATAAATAAGCATGGTGTAAATTCACAATCAAACTTGTGCCAATAATACGTGGACATCAAAATAAAATTTCCTTACTTATGCTGGCCAACGTAAGTTATCAAATAGTACGAATATATGGCTCGGTATAAACATATATCATTTAGTGGATGGTAGTCCCAAATAGGTCTATTGTATGTGGGGGTTTCCCCATATAGTATTTACCCATATATCCCATAGTATTTAGAAGATGTATCCTTGTTGAAGTGAAAAAATAAGATCTAAGTAGGAAGTTCATGTTTATGAAAGAGATGTATCTTTGTAGAGACATTTGCATAAACACTTAAAAGGTAGATTGCTTGTACGTACCAGTCCCCAGATTCTTTTGTTAGAACTGAAAAGATTTTGAAAGGATTGAGGGTTTTCAGGAGATTTAAGAATAATAAAATATCTTTCAAAGATTTTTTTAGTTATTATATGACTTAGTCAAGAAAATAAAAAGTATATGAAACAAAGAGAGATAAAATATCTTATACTATTTAAGAATAATAAAATATCTTTCAAAGATTTTGAAAGGATTGAGGGTTTTCAGGAGATTTAAGAATAATAAAATATCTTTCAAAGATTTTTTTAGTTATTATATGACTTAGTCAAGAAAATAAAAAGTATATGAAACAAAGAGAGATAGGAGGAGATTTTTTTTAAATTCTTATACTATTTAAATGATATGTATCGACCTTGTTATGTTATGAAGATGATAACAAAAAGAAATTTGGATGTAGCTCACATACAAAGATAGTTTGGTAGGTTTTGTTTTATTTATTATGTATACACACATTATATATATATATATATATGTATGTATGTATGTATGTATGTATGTATGTATGTATGTATGTATGTATGTATGTATGTATGTATGTATGTATGTATGTGTGTGTGTTTGTGTGTATGTATATATAAAAGATTTAAATTAGTAATCCCTTAGGATATTTAGTTTAGGTTGACCCAATCCTAAAATATGAATATACCATAAGGACCTACCATGTAATTAACTCTGAATATTATGATTATATTAGTTAGATAGTTAGTCTAATTAAACCAAAATATCTATCACTAGATACATATACATCTTGGTTATGGATGAATATGTGTATTTAAGAATAAAGAAATAATTGTTAAAAAAGAATAGTGATGGATGTTTGAATTCGTATCAAAAAAACTACTTTTGCATTCATCATACTTACAATTTACTTTACATAAACTAATAACTACATGTGCATACATAACGATTAATTTCTAAATAGATATTAAGAAAGAAGTTTGTAATTTTTGATTGTCATATACAAAATAACTGCGTAATTATAAGCAACTATCTTTTTATGATGTAATAGTCCCTTACAATTATAAATAAAGACTCACTAGTGCATTTGTAAGTGTGTACTTTTCTATGGTGTGAATCATCCACTTAACAAGATGTGACAACCGGCAATTTCAGGTCAATACCCGGTCTAGACTTGGTTATAATTACACCTATGACACTTGATTTCCAATTTAATTACAATTATTGAAGTCGTTTTAGGCATTGCAAACTTTCGCGTATAACATCTCATGCATCGGTAATTCGCTGTAATTACCATTTTTACACAGGATACAACCGACACACATACGAACGTTGGTGAAAATTAATATATGTGTACTAATAAATACTAGGTGTTTCAAAGTATTTTAGATTCCATTGTTTCAAAGTATTTTAGATTTCAAATTAAATACATTGAAAAAACACAAATTTATTAATAAACCTAATCGCGTAAATTGATATTTTACCCGGAACGAATCCTTTTAACGCAATTACTAAATACACGATGTATCATTAACATACCATAAATATTAAATGATATGATATTATACAAGTACTTATACAACTTTAATGTATTTTAAAAATTAAATAGTAAAAATATTAAAGTATATATAAATTACTATAATGCAACAAATACCACCCAAATACCCAATACTACAAAAAATTGAAAAATCAACCCATTTCCCACCCCCATAACCGTCCCTTTACCCCCCCCCCCACTTTTCTTTTCTTCTTCTTCCCTTGTCAAATCCTTACAAGACAAGTTGTCTTTTGTGAAGCTCAAGATTTGCTATTTTAGTGTTAAAGAAAAGGTTATGAACAAAGCTACATGATTCCTTTCCATATGTGTAAAGCTCTTTTCCCTATGGTTGACCAAGAGACAAAGTTAGGAGTTGTAGAGCTTATAAATACAAGCAAATTCACACACTTCATCCACACAAATCACCAACATACTCTTCTCCTTCTTTCTTTCGCTCAAAATTCGGCCAAGACACCACCTCCACCATTTCATTTTGTTTTCAAATCATTTTCCACAAATCTTGGGTGATTCAAGTGCCATTGTTGAAGACCAAGTGATTTTTGAAGCTTCCAAGCATCCTACAACATCTTCTCCACTTTTCCTTGTTTGGTTCTTAGTTCAAATGATCAAGTCTTCTTTCCCTTGCATTTCAAGACTACCTTCTCTTTCTTTTTACTTGTTTAAGGTTAGCACCTTGTTTCTAATATTCTATACATCACCATGATGTGTTCATGTTCACTAACTCGTCCAAAAGTGCTCTAGCAAAGTTTAAAAAGTAACAAAACATGTAAGACATTTTCTGGCAGATTCATGTTCTGTGTTTTCGACACCATAACTCAACCTAAACATGGTCAAATGAACTATTTCTTGAGCCTAACATTAACTTTAGGATGTCTAGTTTTTAACTCATCCAACCTTGAAATTTTTAGATGAGTATAACCTATCCAAAACGTACAAACAAATTAAAGTGTTGAACCTAAATTTTTGGCAGAATAGATAGGGCAGAAAGATTGAGGCATAAGTTATGCTTAAAGTAATCAAATGGAGATTTTCCTTATGTGGTAACTTAGCTTAAGGTGTTAGATTTAAAAGTAATATAGGCTCTATTTGTGAATGTAGGGTTTGACCCCTCAAAAAGGTGAATTCCATAGACATGTACAGAAAAATGCTGCACTGACATCTGTTGCTTCATGAACCATTTTGAGGCACTTAAACTTAGTTACATGTTACAAGCTATAACTTTTTCAAATCCTAAGACATAGATCGATGGCTCATCTTCTATCTAAGACCTCCTCAATGAGAGGATGCCTGAAAGCTGTTGTTTTCTCTGGTCTAGTTGCGGTCCGCTCTTTTTGGTACAGCAGCTTCACTACGAGGGTTAGGTCTAGATGTGATAAAAGTATCAGATTTTATAAAAATTCTTTGTACCATGAAAAGAGGATGACAACCAGACCCAAAAATCCCCTTGATTCCGTCAAATGCCCATATTTACATAAAGTAAACTTTTGGAGATATTTGGTAAAAAAGAAATCCATACACATGGAAAGTATAATACCATTATACTTAATATAAAACACATTCAATACATTATATACTTCTAGGAAGATAAATATGAAGACAAGAATCTAAATAAAACATTTACGACTCGACGTGTTTAACTAGTCAAGTGACATTTTCAAAACTAATTTTGTGGATGAGTTATGCATGACCATCTAGGGTTAGTAATCATGACCTCATGAATATATTATGATTTTGTTTAGGAGATTCCTAGACCAATCATACGTACAGACTATTGCTAGTATTCAAGCATGCATTACAGGTGAGTTTCACGGCACCATTTTCACTTATTTTCCTTTTAGGGGAGATTACATGCAAATTACTATTTTCTTGGACACATTTACTCGTCAATGATTTCACATGTTATATAAGTTGTTTACTTACCGTATAAAGTCCCCTGTTATCGGACCGTTAGTTTATTTCCTAAAGCGAGGTAATCATGGATAGTACTATTGGGTTTGACTACCCCCACCTGGGTTAATTACCCTAACCATGACTGGAGGTCTAAACGGGTGCATTATTAGCTTGTTCACCCCGTGCTTACGGTAGGCACGGGTAGGGGAAATTTATTACAGTTACAGTCTAGCTTTGGTTGCGGTGCTTATATAATATTGTAGTATTGTATGATCGACAATCAAATCATGAAAAGACTTGTGGCCTATTACACTGTTTACTATTAATTTAAAACCTGTGAACTCACCAACTTTATGTTGACATATTTCATGCATGTTTTATTAGGTATTTGACATTTTCATCAAGTTAAGCTAGCTTGGGCCACATCGCATTTAGGGTCATTCATGCTGTTTGGGAAATTTATTGTTGTATTTGTCATATTTTGAAAACAGTTACATTAGTTCTACCGCTTCCACAATTCAACTCTAAAACAACTTTGTATTTTTAATCTTAATTGTAACATATGTTTACCAAATCATGTAGTGGTCGATCAATGACTATCGTTTCCATGACATTCACGCCCCGCGGGAAACCGCCGTGGTTTGGGGGTGTTTAATTATTGGTATCAGAGCCATTGGTTATAGGGAATTAGGTTGCATTTAGTGTGCCTAGTCTATAACCTTAGCTTATTGGACTACCTTAGTACATTATGCATTAACCTTATTCATACTAAATTATACTTGTGCATTGCTTTGTCATAGAGAAGTCGTCTACATCGACGCCGATCTACATTTTTTTACTCAGATGAGGAGTATGAGCCGACATCTTCGACCTCGTTCACAGGATCTACGTTTGCCATCCCAACCCCTACGCCCGACGTCGTGCACCAGCCTACTGACCCCACCGAGGCTGAGACCCCTGCACCTCCTCCTACTATTGTCCCTCCTACTACAGATCTCATTTATGATGCCACTGAGGCCATACCCATAACCTAATATTCTAGGTTACCTCCCCCTCCCCTAGGCACATATTAGTGGATGCCTGCACCCGAGATTCATGCCAGTCTCCCGGAGGAGCTCATTCCAGGAGTCACACGTATCATTGAACCGATGATGCTGATGGCCATTCCGGTGACCGAGTCACATATTTGTATCGAGTCATAACTTGAACCTAGACACACGGTCACCGTTGTCCAACCATCTGACCCAGCCCCCGAGCCAGTTGATACCTTCCCCAATCCTACTGATTTCACCCCTCATCCAGCCGACACTAAGGTAGTTGACCTTGATTCTGAGACTACTGATTCTGTCTCTTAAATGGCTGACACCGACCCAGTGGATTCCGATCCGGAGCCTACTGAGTCCATTCCTCATTCTGTTGACTCTATTCCATAGCTGGTCGACCTTATTCCCCAGCCTACTGATTCAGCCTGCCAGCCTACTAACCCTACTCCCTGGATTCCTAACACTGATCCTTATGATTTAACTTCTGAGCTTGCAAACCCCACCCCTGTGGCCACTATTCCTAAGCTAGTGGCTGCAGATATCCACTATCGCATCGTTCTGGCACTATCACCACCTTCGTTGCAACCCTACTAGACTCACCTTGTGGATGTGCTTTATTTTCACACAGCTAAGAAGTGAGTTCGTATTCTGATCTCTATTTTCTTCGATACGGGTGTCGACAGGAGTTTTGTTACTAGCAGTTTTAGTCATTACACCGAATTACACCAACATATTTAGCTTAAGTATACGATAGGTTTAAGTGATGGTAAATTAATCGAAACAAACACGATAATACAAGGATGCACTTTGAATTTGGCTGATCACTCGTTCTATATAGAATTATTACTCGTGACTCTTGGGAGTTTCGACATCTTTATTGGCATAGATTGGTTGTCGAAAAGTCAAGCGGAAATTGCTTATCGTGAGAAGATTGTTCGCATTTCACTTCTAAATATGGAGACAATATCGATTCAAGGAGAAAGACGTGGTACCATGCTAAGGGTCATTACGTATTTAAATCCCAGAAAGTACTTATGATAATACTATCATGCAATCTTGGCACACGTGGTAGAGAAGCAAGCGGATGAGAAAAAAAATTGAGGACATACCTATCGTGCGAGACTACCCAAAAGTCTTTCCCAAAGACTTGCCCGGACTCCCAACGTAAAGACAAGTCGAATTTCGAATTAACTTGGTACCTGGAGCTGCTCCAGTAGCACGATCACCATACCGACTAGCATCATCAGAGGTGCAGGAGTTGTCAACTCAATTGCAAGAATTGTTAGATAAAGGATTCATAAGATTGAGTTTCTCACCCTAGGGAGCTCCGGTCCTGTTTGTCAAGAAGAATGATGGATCATTCCGAATGTGCATTGCCGAGAATTAAACAAACTCACTATCAGGAATCGGTATCCACTTCCACAAATCGATGACTTATTCGATCAACTTCAAGGTTCTAGCTATCACTCGAAAATTGATTTACGTTCGGAATACCACCAATTACGAATCCAAGAGGAGGATGTCCCTAAGACCGCTTTCCAAATTCATTATGGTTACTACGAGTTCATGGTCATGCCATTTGGGTTAACCAATGCACCAGCCGTATTCATGGATCTCATGAATAGAGTGTGCAACCCCTCCTTGGATAAATTCGTGACCGTCTTCATCGATGACATTTTGATATATTCATGAAACAAGGATGAGCACGAACAACATTTAAGGTTAATCTTGGAACTACTTAAGAACGAGAAATTATACGCAAAATTCTCAAAATGCGACTTCTGGATCCGAGAAGTGCAATTTCTCGGGCATGTGGTTAACGAGAAGGGAATACATGTTGACCCATCCAAGATAGAGGCCATTAAAAACTGGGAAGCACCTAAGACCTCGAATAAGGAGCGACAATTGCTAGGTTCGGTAGGCTATTACCGACACTTTATCGAAAATTTCTCCAAAATAGCCCAACCACTGACAACCCTGACGCAGAAAGACAAGAAATTTGATAGGGTGATAAGCAGGAAGCAGCGCTTCAATTATTAAAACATAAACTGTGTTGCACGCCAATTTTGTCTCTACCAGAGGGAAACGATGGGTTTATGGTGTACTACGACGCATCACGACAAGGACATGGCTGTGTCCTAATGCTACGCGACAAAGTTATTGCTTACGCGTCACGACAATTGAAAGTGCATGAGAAAAGCTATACAACTCACGACCTCGAATTAGGAGCTGTTGTTTTTGCACTAAAGATTTGGAGACACTACCAAGTGTATTATATTCAGCACATCTTCGATCAAAAGGAACTAAACATGAGGCAACGCAGGTGGGTTGAGTTACTAAACGATTATGACTGTGAGATTCGTTATCATCCTGGAAAAGCGAATGTTGTAGCAGACACTCTGAGCAGGAAAGAACGAACCAAAACTTTATAGGTGCGAGCGTTGGGAATAACGATTCATACAAGTCTAACTACTCAAATTCATGATGCTCAGTCTAAAGCACTAAAGGAACAGAATTTGAAGGAAGAATCCCTTCGTGGCATGGATAAACAATTTGAGATCAAGTCTGATGGAACTCGCAACTTCATGAATCGAATTTGGGTACCAAATTTTGAAAGTTGAGTGATCTTGTGATGAACGATGCACACAAATCCAGATACTCCATCCATCCGGGCTCTGATAAGATGTATCAGAACCTGAAGGAGTTATACTGGTGGCCTAACATGAAAGCCGACATAGCCACCTATGTTAGCAGGTGCCTCACGTGTTAAAAGGTTAAGGCGGAGTATCAGAAGCCATCCGGATTACTGCACCAATCAGAGATTCCATAATGGAAATGGGAGCAGATTTCCATGGATTTCATCACAAAACAACCCAAGACATCCACCGGTTGTGATACGATTTGGGTAATTGTGGATCGACTGATAAAGTCTGATCACTTCCTACCAATTAAAGAAACTGATAAAATGGAAAGGTTGATGAGGGTTTATCTCAAGGAGGTTGTTTCGAGACACGGAGTACCGATCTCCATTATCTTCGACTGAGACAGTCAATTTACCTCGAGATTTTAGAAATCATTACAAAAGGCCTTGGGTACACAGTTGGATATGAGTACCACATACCACCCTCAAACAGATGGTCAGAGTGAACGGATTATTCAGACATTGGAAGACATGCTTAGAGCTTGTGTGATAGACTTTGGAAACCGATGGGATACTCATCTACCCTTAGCTTAGTTTTCTTACAATAATAGCTATCATACCAGTATCAAAGCTGCACCGTTTGAAGCACTATACGGAAGGAAGTGTCGATCACTACAGTGTTGGACAGAGGTTGGCGATAGTCAACTCACTGGTCCCGAGATCATACGCGAGACCATGGAAAAGATCGCTCAGATTCAGAACTGACTAAAAGCCAAGCGTGACCGTCAGAAAAGCTACGCTGATGTGAGATGTAAACCATTGGAATTCCAAGTGGGAGATAAGGTTCAACTTAATGTCTCACCATGGAAAGGAGTCATTCGTTTTGGCAAACGTGGTAAACTAAACCCTAGATACATTGGACCATTTAAAATCCTAGCCAGGATTGGTCCTGTAGCTTACAAGCTAAAACTTCCTCAAGAACTTAGTAATGTTCATGACACTTTCCATGTGTCAAATCTAAGGAAGTGCTTGTTGGATGAAACTCTGGTTATACTACTTAATGAGATTCAGATTGATGAACAACTTCATTTTATTGAGAAGCTCGTAGAGATTCTAGATCGAGAGGTAAAGAAGATGAAATGAAACCATATTACTATAGTGAAGGTCCGATGGAATTCCAGAAGAGGGCTCGAATTTACTTGGGAACGTGAGGATCAAATGAAGCTCAACTACCCTTACTTGTTTGAAACCCTAGCATCTGCAGACAACCCTAACTAAATTTCGGGACGAAATTCTTTTTAACATGGGGAGTATGTGACAACCGGCAATTTCAGGTCAATACCCGGTCTTGACATGGTTATAATTACACCTATGACACTTTATTTCCAATTTAATTACAATTATTGAAGTCGTTTTATGCATTGCCAACTTTCGCGTATAACATCTCATGCATCGGTAATTCGGCGTAATTATCATTTTTACACGCGATACAACCGACACACATACGAACGTTGGTGATAATTAATATGTGTGTACTAATAAATACTAGGTGTTTCAAAGTATTTTAGATTCCATTGTTTCAAAGTATTTTAGATTTCAAATTAAATACATTGGAAAAACACAAATTTATAAATAAACCTAATCACGTAAATTGATATTTTACCCCAAACGAATCCTTTAACGCAATTACTAAATACATGATGTATCATTAACATACCATAAATATTAAATGATATGATATTATACAAGTACTTATACAACTTTAATGTATTTTAAAAATTAAATAGTAAAAATATCTATACTATATAATAAAAGAGTAACTAGGATGTCACATGGCATCCTCATGTTACTCCTCAAAAATATTTTTCCGCCTAAACTAATATATTATTTTAGTCAAGTTTTTTTATTTTAAGAAACTCAATTAATAGTAATAATTCATTTTATTTTAAATTTAATTTTTTATATTATCAACTTAATTGTGTAATCATATTGTTTTGAACTATACACATTTTTATAGCTAAATAAGATAAACTAAAAAGAAAAAAATATTTATTGATATATTTATATATTTTAGGTTAGTGTGATTTTAAGATAACTGGTTTTAATTTTACATGGGTCAATTATATATTATATCATTCAAAAAAATATTTGAATATTTATAGTTTATAAATGTAACTTTTTAATTTTCAATGTTATAGTAATACGTAACTTAATCATACGAAATATTTGTACATTTATGAATTATGTTGTTTTTATATTTTCAACCCGTGTATTACACGGGTTTACTAAAACTAGTTAAAGTATATATAAATTACTATAATGCAACAAATACCATCCAAATACCCAATACTACAAAAAATTGAAAAATCAACCCATTTCCCACCCCCATAACCGTCCCCTTACCCCCCTACTTTTCTTTTCTTCTTCTTCCCTTGTCAAAACCTTACAAGACAAGTTGTCTTTTGTGAAGCTCAAGATTTGCTATTCTAGTGTTAAGGAAAAGGTTATGAACAAAGCTACATGATTCCCTTCCATATGTGTGAAGCTCTTCTCCCTATGGTTGACCAAGAGACAAAGTTAGCAGTTGTAGAGCTTATAAATACAAGCAAATTCACACACTTCATCCACACAAATCACCAACACACTCTTCTCCTTCTTTCTTTCTCTCAAAATTCGGCCAAGACACCACCTCCACCATTTCATTTTGTTTTCAAATCATTTTCCACAAATCCTGGGTGATTCAAGTGCCATTGTTGAAGACCAAGTGAGTTTTGAAGCTTTCAAGCATCCTACAACATCTTCTCCACTTTTCCTTGTTTGGTTCTTAGTTCAAATGATCAAGTCTTCTTTCCCTTGCATTCAAGACTACCTTCTCTTTCTTCTTACTTGTTTAAGGTTAGCACCTTGTTTCTAATATTATATACATCACCATGATGTGTTCATGTTCACTAACTCATCCAAAAGTGCTCTAGCAAAGTTTAAAAAGTAACAAAACATGTAAGGCATTTTCTGGCAGATTCATGTTCTGTGTTTTTGACACCATAACTCGACCTAAACATGATCAAATGAACCATTTATTGAGCCTAACATTAACTGTAGGATGTCTAGTTTTTAACTCATCCAACCTTGAAAATTTTAGATGAGTATAACCTATCCAAAACGTACAAACAAATTAAAGTGTTGAACCTGAATTTTTGGCAGAATAGATAGGGCAGAAAGATTGAGCCATAAGTTATGCTTAAAGTAATCAAATGGAGATTTTTCTTATGTGGTAACTTAGCTTAAGGTGTTAGATTTAAAAGTAATATAGGCTCTATTTGTGAATGTAGGGTTTGACCCCTCAAAAAGGTGAATTCCATAGACATGTACAGAAAAATGCTGCACTGACATCTGTCGCTTCATGAACCATTTCGAGGCACTTCAACTTAGTTACATGTTACAAACTATACCTTTTTGAAATCCTAAGACATAGATCTAGATGTGATAAAAGTATCAGATTTTATAAAAATTCTTTGTACCATGAAAAGAGGATGACAACCAGACCCAAAAATCCCCTTGATTCCGTCAAATGCCCATATTTAGATAAAGTAAACTTTTGGAGATATTTGGTAAAAAAGAAACCCATACTCATGAAAAGTATAATACCATTATACTTAATATAAAACACATTCAATACATTATATACTTTTAGGAAGATAAATACGAAGACAAGAATCTAAATAAAACATTTACGACTCGACGTGTTTAACTAGTCAAGTGACATTTTCAAAACTAACTTTCTGGATGAGTTATGCATGACCATCTAGGGTTAGTAATCATGACCTCATGAATATATTATGATTTTGTTTAGGAGATTCCTAGACCAATCATACGTACAGACTATTGCTAGTATTCAAGCGTGCATTACAGGTGAGTTTCACGGCCCCATTTTCACTTATTTTCCTTTGGGGGACATTACATGCAAATTACTATTTTCTTGGACACATTTACTTGTCAATGATTTCACATGTTATTTAAGTTGTTTACTTACCTTATAAAGTCCCCTGTTATGAGACCGTTAGTTTATTTCCCAAAGCGAGGTAATCATGGATAGTACTATTGGGTTTGACTACCCCCACCCGGGTTAATTACCCTAACTGTGACTGGAGGTCTAAACGGGTGCATTATTAGCATGTTCATCCCGTGCTTACGGTAGGCATGGGTAGGGGCAATTTATTACAGTTACAGTCTAGCTTCGGTTGCGGTGCTTATATAATATTGTAGTATTGTATGATCGACAATCAAATCATGAAAAGACTTGTGGTCCATTACACTGTTTACTATTAATTTAAAACTTGTGAACTCACCAACTTTATGTTGACATATTTCATGCATGTTTTCTCAGGTATTTGACATTTGCATCAAGTTAAGATAGCTTGGGCCATATCGCATTTAGGGTCATTCATGCTGTTAGGGAAATTTATTGTTGTATTTGTCATATTTTGAAAACAGTTACATTAGTTCTACTGCTTTCGCAATTCAACTCTAAAACAACTTTGTATTTTTAATCTTAATTGTAACGTATGTTTACCAAATCATGTAGTGGTCGATCAATGACTATGGTTTCCATGACATTCACGCCCCGCGGGAAACCGCCATGGTTTGGGGGTGTGACACAAGAAATTCTCCTTTGGGTGGGTTTGATCTTTTATTGTTCAAGTATGATTTTTATTGTAATTTATTATCAATAAAATCATCTTATTTTCATAATCTGTTAGTGTTCTTGGATTCACACACTCATACCAATCTTAAATTTGACTTTTGATCTTGAACATGGTGAATTCTAAGATCCAAGCTCAATAAATTTGAAATATTAATTTAGCAAAGTTCTTAGTTGTGGCTATATAAAATTAATTTCATTCCCAACTTCTCAAACTAATGAATTGATAATTTTGTCTGTTTTTGATAATTTTAAATAATGTTTCTCACCTGTGAATAAAATTTCCATCTTATTATAAACTAAAATGTAACTTTATAAGTATGATGAATGAAAAAAAGATTTCAAGGGTGTGTTCTAAAAAATGTGAAAATATTTTTTGGTGGTAAACAAGAGATCAACAAGAGAGAAAGAAGATAGGAAAAACTATTTCAATCTATTATGGTTATTAAACATAGTGTGTACATCATATATTTATAGAAGGTCAAACCCTAAACCTAAAGCCCACAGACATTAGGCTCGGCTGGTAAAATAGTATGTAATATTATAACACTCACTCTCAGGCATTTTATATTGTACACTATCAATATTATACTTTTGGATAATGTTAGTTCAGTTCTTCAAGACCGATATTAACCGATACAACATGATTAGTTATGCTGCTTTGTTAAAAGCTTACTAAGAAAACCAGTGGGGCAAAACTTAGTTAAGAAAAAGAATAGAACATGAATAATACCCCCTTAATTAAATGCACATATTTTAGTCTTTGAAGTTTACTCTTTTACGACTACGTCTTGCTTATCTTCAATGTGGTTTTATTTTGTGTGAGACATGGTGTGTTGTCTTCATATGGTGTATTTGGACTTGTTTTGTTTGGTATGAACTTGTCCTATCTCTGTAATCAAACTCTATGCAGGTCCAGTAGATATAATGCATAATCATAATCAACTAGCCAAGACTTCGGTTCTTATCATACCGCATGTCTTGAATTCTACAAAAATTAACTTAGTCTTTAATACGCTTGTGAAGCTACCTCGTTAAAAACCTTTTCAAAAAAACCCAGTGGGACAAAACCATAGCTAAGGAATAGAGTGTAGCGCGTATCATACATAATTAATAACATATCATTTCTTTCTAAGAAGTCAGATCCTCTTTCATGTGCAATGGTTAAGAGTGGAAAATCGCTCCTCTAACTTGAGTGGCTTGCTTTAGAACCTATAAAATAAACTAATTCAACCAGATCAATTAACTTACCTCGTTAAAACCTTCCTAAGAAACCCAAAAGCACAAAAACTTAGTGAAGGGAAAAGGAGTGCAACGTGTTTATTTAGAACTAAATTTTGCTAGCCTATGTGTTAATAAATACAAAACCATATCATTTGATATTTACATGATACATTAATGCATAGATCATGCTTAAGTATATTACTTATAGATCAAGTACTTCTTCGTCCTCTGTATGAAGGTGGTAAGCATCCTTTTGTATATATATTGATTGGACAACCATAGGTGTGCTTAGTAGATTAACACTATTGTAACGCCCTAAATGTCTAAGCAAACAACTTAGTAATAATGGATTAAGTTGAGAATAAAAGATATATAATAAAAGGGGGAAAAGAAAATTATTAATATTATGGATTTAACCCCAATTAATCCATGGGCTAAGTGTTAGGTGTGTTTAAGGGCCCATAATCAACCCTTAAACAAACCCTCATTAGCCATCTCCCATACACTTGCAACCCAAGAAAGAAAGAAACCCTAGAGAGAGAGAGTAGAGAGAGACAATTAAGATTTAAAGGATTTGGAGCACTGGTTGCTTTGAAGATTTAAGATCTGATGTTAGTGAACGAAAGTAGCAAGGAAAGAGCAGGAAATCAAGGTAAGAATCATCCTCTAAACATCCCTTTTGAACATATTCGGATTTCTAGGGTTTTGGGTTCAAAAAGTTTCAAAGAATCACATAAAGGTCAAATTTTTACGTATGAAAACGTGTAAAAAGGTTAGATATGGTTTCATGGATGGTAAACCAAGGATTTGGACGTAAAAAGTTAAGATTTTGAGTTAAAAACAGGCTGGTTCGTCATTTTTATTCGTCCAGCAAAACTGTGAGCCCGATCAGCGAAACTGTGGGCTCATACAGCGAAACTAAGAAAGTTCCAGAGAAACTATAGTTTCGCTGGTAACTTCACTAGTGATTAGGTTGACAATAATGGCCTGTTTGGGTATGACAGTAAAGCCTGAATTGACATGTCGGTAAAGTCCTATGTTTATCATAGGCACCGATAGTAACTGGGAATTGACGGGTAAAGAAGAGTAATAGTTAAAAATTAATCAAAATTATTAATGATAAAGTATTTGATAAAGTGATAATATGTGTACATCAATGTTCTGATAGGTGACGATCATCTTCAAATATTAAAGCTAATATATCTTACAAAGAGTTATTTAATGAAGTAAACCTAAATGATAAAGTATTTGATAAAGTGATAATATGTGTACATCAATGTTCTGATAGGTGACGATCATCTTCAAATATTAAAGCTAATATATCTTACAAAGAGTTATTTAATGAAGTAAACCTAGAATTCACTCGGCGAAGCTGACTTTTTTTATGCATATTAGTTGACAGGTGAGCTTTAAGGCTTAAGGGATGCGAGCATGGATCTAAAGCTTCTTGACATTTGAAGGCTGGCATCCCTGACTAAGAAGATTGTTAAGAAGACCATTAAATAAAGACAATATTAGAGTTTTAATTTGATTATGTTGTAAAATTTGCTTTACTTTTCCACTGCAATATACATCTAAATGAATTTTTTAAATTTATGTTTTGCTGTGAGTGACCAACTGTAAAGTTTCCTAGGATCAGGGCCTTACAACTATTCAAATAAAGGTGCTAACATCTTGTAGATGTAAACCGATAAACTAATCCATAACACAAACTCAAACTACATATCAAGAAATTTTAAGCTATGTAAAGCTACTAACTATAATTCTATCAAAGTTTTACCTAAAATTTTTATTGAGTCGATTGTACCACATACGACCGGCTTGTTTAAGACCATATAAATATCAAGCATTCATATCTTGAGTAACTAGTTTTAATACTTCAGGCAATCTCAACCCTTAAAATATTTTCATGTAAATGTCACTTTCAAGTGTCTCATATAAATGTATGGTTATGACATCTATAGGTTTCATCTGAAGTCCTTATAAGATTATGACTCAAATGATCATGATAGCGCTATCATATCCATTTTAGGTGACTACATTTATAATCACCATCCGCGAATTGGAAAACTCCTTCTTATAACAATTCATAACTAATATTGCACAACCTATTTCTTTACGTTTCTTTTTATCTCTAATACATCAATTTTTAACCTACTGGTTGAAGTCTATGAATGTTTGGACTTTTGGTCTGAAAATGTTTTGCTAGTCAAGCAATTTAATTTGGCATTTTAGGCATTTTGCTATTTCGACAAGTCATCTCTGTATATTTACTCTTATAGAGTTTCATGTAAGTAATCTTTCTCATTGATTACATTTGTTGCTATAGCATTTCCAAATATGTATTTTATTTCAGTTTTATATTGTACTATATCATATATAATATATTGAGATCTTAAATTTTCTTGATACTGGAGTTTGTTATGGAGCTCTATTGTCCTCTTCTGGAATTTCACTAATCTCTAATGCGATTATAATTCACTTCTAGGACATTTACCTCTTTTAAAGTATCATTATTTTCTTTGGAAAATATACCAGTCCTTCTAGGACATTACCACTTCTGGGGTGTTGTATATGACCTTCAAATAAGGTTAAACCAACTGCATTATTCTACTCTTTTCATTTTTATGGATGTTTATAATTGGAACTAATTTATTTACCATGTTTTGATTGTATGAATATTTTAATTTGAGTGGGGTGAATTTGATGTTGGTATATTATCACACCCAACCAGCAATGGAATGTGTCGGGGCGTGTAAATTGTCCATAACAAGTGACACTATTAAAGTGATAACTAATTTAATCAACCTAATTAAAGAAGTCTTACAATAAATCCATAAATTGTTCAAACAAACAAACATAAAATAAAGTTCTATTTATTAACTAAGTCCACAAACATCCTAAGTGTCATAAACTTGTAGGTATTCCGTATGACATGTATAAAATAAAGGTTAACTAGCAAGTTGGTGAGTAAACATATGTTCTGTTACATATACTAGATTTAAAACATGATTTAAGAGTCAAAGTATGAATTCAAGCAAGTATGACTAAACAAAATGCATTGATTAAGCCTTTGTTAACATGTGTACCTAACCAACGACTTAGACTAAAATATCGGTTTTAATACCCAAATGTCGTCTACTACGGCCCGTTCGGGTGGTTGTCAAACCAATAGTGCTATCATCATCGGTTTAGGCTTTAGAAAGTTAATAATCATATGCTAGCAAGTAAACAAGAGTAACCACCACATGAAAGACTAATCCAACATGTTTATCACAAAAGCATAGAATATACTCAAGACGTAATTAAACAAACAAACAAACATACCCAGTGTATCCCGCTGAAGAGCAGGGTTTGGGAGGGGTAGATGGTGGCAAGTCTTTCCTCTATCTTGAAAGATAGAGAGACCGATTCCGAAGATACCCCCGACTCGTTAATATACTCAAGACGTAATTGAATTGTATTATTTGCAAGAAAAATTTAGAATTGAATACATACACATGTCACATCCTAAAACATAAAAGGAAAATAGACTATGAGTACTCACATTGAGTTCTTGAGTATGAATTGGACTTATGAATTGAATTATAGAAATGGTGAAGCCTTAAATTAGCATGATTATGTAAGGCCCCATTACCGGGACGCTTACAATTAGACATTCATCGCACATAATATTTAAAACATTACACATTTTATAAGATTAAGCAGTGTTTCATTAACAGAAACCATTCATCTCATTAATAATTACTATTGTTAAGCAATACAACATTGTTTAAGTTACAAAAGCATCTTTTAAATGCACTGCAAAACAACAATATTATTAGGCGTGAATGGATGTCAGTCTTGCACTGCCGAGTAACTTTCCCCGCATGCCATCCTCAGCAAAATTACCTGGCAACCGAAAATGCATAAAAGTCAGCGTTGTTGAGTGAGTTCTAGTTTTAAAAGTATTAAAATACCTTGTGTGTTTTATATACGAAAATATCCTTCTTGAATAAATACATTACTTTCGTATGTGAGCACACATCATATGTACATCCGGAGAATGTTCATTATCATCATCATTATCTTTCTCATTCTTCCTTTCATTATTATGCTTCACTTTCTGTCGGAACAATGTGCAATATCCCAAACATAATGCACGAAGCTGATGCTGGACCTGAGGTCTATAAATAGACCCCGAACGTTGTGCATAAAGCTGATCCAGTTACCTAGGGTATGCTACAAAGGTCATGTCAATCTCAGTGATTGACCCTGTGTGCATCCTCCGGGTTAGCTAAACCGCACACAGTTGAGCTAACGACAACATGGTCGTGCACCACCATTCAATTTGCTTGCAAGTCTTTCATTCGTTCATTATGTTCCATTTTTCATTGATATTAATCTTTCACTTGATTAATAATAATACTTTACTAGCATAAACACACCACATAAAGTCATATAATAATATAATAATAGGGAACATAAGAACAACCCACAACATGAATAAAATAATCAAATAAAAGCATCACGTCAAACCAAGATCAAACCTTAAAATTCTGATTTCTCCAAAATTACAGAAAATTTCTAAGTGTTTTAGGCGCATGGGAACTATAAAGGCGCATGAGCCCTACTTAGATGCATCAACACTATACGGGTGCATGATCCTACATTTAGGTGTTTTCAGCCTAACTCTTGGGCGCGTGAACTGTTCAGGCGCATGGACCTACACTTAGGTGCCTGAAGAAAAAGTTAGGCGCATGGTGGCGCATGAGTCAACACTTAGTATTTTCAGGGAAGATTTTGGGCGCATGGGCACTATTGGGGCGCATGAACCCCACTTAAGATTTTTGTAAGGCACATTTCCAGGAGCATGGACCCTGTTTGGGCGCATGACCTGTACTTAGGCAGTTAAGTTAAGTTTTCAGGCGCATGGGCCCTGTATGGGCGCATGACCAACCATTATACGTATTCTAAGTTATTTCCAGACCCAATCCACATTCTAACATGTTCATAACTTAACTCTAGCATTCTAAACATCAATAACAACTTCACAACCCCAAAACATAAGCATTCATACACACATGCATACGGTTAACATACATAACAATTGTAAACATGTTTTACATGCATTTTCAACTCCAAAAATGTTTAAAACACATAAAAACCGGGGTCTAGAACTCACTTCTTTCTACTTCTGAGCACAACTCCTTTAAATTCACGAGCACAAAGAGTTCTAACACCTAAACACGTCAAAAACACACACAATCGAACACACATACACATAAGAACGTATAAAACTCGGTCACAAGGCTAAAACTCGGTTGAAACCGAACAAAACGTATGAAAAACTCACCTTTCAGCAATTTCATCTTCTTCTTCTCACTAGGCACCGATGGAAATCTGCTCTCTGTCTAGAATGTCGAAAGCAGTTGATGTAACAGAGTTATGGGCGGCCATGCCCACTTTAAACATAATAATAATATAATTTTGTCCTTTTTGCACTTTTAGCCCCTCCACTTATGTTCCTTTTCCCTTCTTCCAATATACCTTTATTTCTCCTTTTATTATTTTCTTTTCTTTGGCTTGACAAAATTTTAGGTGTTGCAGATTATATGCAGTAGAGCATATGTTTAAGGTTATGGTTAAGAGGATTGACCATAGTAATAAAGGAATCAAAATAAAAGGAAAAGAAAGGTTGTTGCAAGATCAAAATAGATTTGTACAGATTCATTGTTACAGTTTCATATGATTACTAAAAATATCAAACCTTAATTAAGAATTTTGAAACTCTCTAGTCTAGAATTTAGGATGTTATGAACAACTTTCATTTAGAAAGGTTTTTCAAATTCGGATCGGAAGCCGATCAAAAGAGTGCAAATCCAAAGGTGCAAATATGTGCACTTACTTTGTAGAGGTTGTTACGGAGTCGTCGGATAGAATTTGAAGTCATGTAAACTATGGTTGGAAAGATAACTCAATGAACTTATTCATGGAATTTAAGTTTGGTAATTTTTAATTTACTTTTACCTAGTTATGGTCGCTTGAAGTTGTAACAGATTCTGTCCAAAATCAATGGTAGCACTTATGTGTGGCGGTGCAAGAATTTTTGTTTTTTTAATTGACCATGTTGATGTGAAGCTAATAGACACAAGTTTATGCATTGTTTTCACGACTGGATCGGACCGGCTGGTCCGACCGATTCAACCGGGGATCGGTCCGGTGGCCGGTCCTGTCAGGTATGATTCATTTTTGAGTGGTCGAACCGGCCGGTTCTTTCCGAACCACTGGTCGGACCGGGAAACCGGACCGGTTTTCGGTATTATTTTTTTTGATTTTTTGAGTAAAAATGGGGTGTTGAACTATAAACTAATGTGTTAGATATACAAATATACCTAAGTTTTATATATAACTATAAAATACATATATAAATCATATATAAATTACTTATATTTGATTATATATATAACTATATATATAATATACTATATATATAACTATGACGTCATCCGGTTCTTAAATCCGGTCTGACCGACACGTCGAACCTAACGTGTAAAACGTTCGGTTCGACGTCCGATCCGGTTTTAAAAACATTGAGTTAATATGCTTTAAATAAAAAAATTGACGATCTTCACTTTTGAAGAAACACTTAAATTTCATTTTCATCAAATTGTAATTTAGTGTTTTAAATATTTGTTTGAGCAATGAGCAGCAGAAGGAAAAGGGTATGGAGAGAAGAAGCATAGTGGTATGTACGGTAGTGGGGTTTCTAGGGCTCCTGTCTGCGATTTTGGGGTTTGTTGCAGAGGCGAAGAGGATAAAGGTAATCAAATCAATTTCCATTTCATTTGATTTTAATTCTTGTGATCTGATTTCTCAAGAGTGAATGAGGTTGCAGGGCTCCCAGGTTAGGTTTTCATCTCCGTCTGAATGCGTGTACCCGCGGAGTCCAGCTCTGGGCCTTGGATTAGCCGCTGCTGTATCTCTTATGCTTGCCCAAGTCGTTATCAATGTTGCAACCGGTTGCATCTGTTGTTGCGCCAGAGGACCTCATCCCCATCAGTCAGCCTCCAAGTGCACTCTCGCTCTTGTCTGCTTTGTTCTTTCCTGGTAATCCATTCATTCATTCATTTATTTCTTTTTATTTATTTGTTTGTTTATCTGAGGGGGTATGAGATTGATTGGTGTATGCAGGTCGACGTTTGTTATAGCATTCCTTCTGTTGTTAAGCGGGGCGGCACTAAATGATGAGCACGGAGAAGACAACATCTACTTTGGGAGCTACTACTGCTATGTGGTCAAGCCTGGAGTCTTTGCTGGAGCTGCAACCTTGTCCCTGGCAAGTGTCGTCCTGGGCATCATCTATTATCTCACCTTCAAATCAACAAAGCAGCCGCCGCCTGTTATTGTTAATCAAACACAAACAGGCATTGTTATGGGCCACCCCCACCCCCACCAAGATCCTGTTTTTGTGCATCAAGATACCTATGCTAGACGCCAACTCTCTTAGACTTAGATCATCCCATGACCTTCTCTTCTCTTGTCTTGTTTTCAGAATTTTATAATCTTTTATTTTGCAGCATTCACTTGTATTAAGAAGCTATCTACTTCATTTTGTTTTCTACAACTCACCAAGTCAATGCCCAAAACAAAACGACTACAAAGCTTACATAATACAAACGACTTCCTATCAAAACACAAAATAAAAATGTTTCATCTAACCTGTAGCCCATGTTGCTCAGCATGATATTTGTTTTCACATTGATTCAAGCCTAACGTACTTTACTTGTCAAATGAGGCAGTGAGGCACACACATCTTGGCAGCTGAACATCTGACATGATAAATATACAAGTAAGAAACCGGACGTTTTCATTCTTAAGTGAGATGTCTACATAAAAAGACTCCTTTCTGGTTTATTTGTAGTGTACATTTATGCATTCAATATGGTCTCCTTCATATAACTGCTGTATTGTACCCTCCACATCAGTTCCCTGTGCAGGTACAAGACACAAGTGTACATAAGAACGTGTTATCAAGAAGAAACAATGTTCCAGTTTGGTAACAAAATAATTCTGTACCTTCATTTTACCGTTCAAGTTTATCATAGAGAACTCGATTTAGTTATTGAGCGTCATGCTGCATAATAGAACCATATGTATCCCAGCCAACTCTTTTGTGGGACACTTGTGTCAGTATACTGAAGCTTAAAAAATCAACTCTGCAAATCAAGAGGAATGCCCCTGATGGCATATTGTTTTTACTTGTTGGCATATGATACACAGCCTGAATAAACCAGGTATAATGTAAGTGTTTTTTTTTTCAAATGCTATATGTGATTGATTAATGTAGTTACTAGTAAGATCACCAACCTTCCTGAAATAAGGGATATGGTATAATGTTGGTAGCAGGGAGTTCATTATAATACCCAAATAAATATAAAATATAGAAAGAGGACTTAAGATGTTGATACAATCAATGTTGTAAAAATCTCTAGGCGCTAGTCAGGCGGCGAGGTGGAGACTAGGGATTAATCGGGATTAATCGGTTTGGAATTTTTATATATAATTTTCATTTTTATATATATAAATACACATTTTTATATGTAATTTTTATAAATATGTTTAGTTTTATATATATATAACAAATTTGGCCGAATTTCAAAATTTTCACCGGAATTTTTGAACTTCGCCGGAATCTCGCCGGATTCTGCAAAAATGCAGAATAAAGGCCGATTAACAGCCGACTAGCTCCGATTAGGGCCGATTTTTTCCCGATTTGGACCAATTTTGCCGACTAGCGATTAATGTTGCCGATTAGGGGAAATCCAATCGGTGAACCTCCGATTGCCGACTAGTCGGCGATTAATCGGCCGATTAGTCCGATTTTTACAACACTGGATACAATTATCAAGGGACTAGTTTGTCATAATCATTAAACTTAAATGTTTCAGCCTTACTGAACCAATTGAATATTGTCCTCCTGCTGTACTTGGGAATGGTGAGAAGGTGGTTATTATTCAACCTCTCTTTTTAGAAAAAGCTAAAAAAGAATAAAGGCCGATTAACAGCCGACTAGGTCCGATTAGGGCCGATTTTTTCCCGATTTGGACCAATTTTGCCGACTAGCGATTAATGTTGCCGATTAGGGAAAATCCAATCGGTGAACCTCCGATTGCCGACTAGTCGGCGATTAATCGGCCGACTAGTCCGATTTTTACAACACTGGATACAATTATCAAGGGACTAGTTTGTCATAATCATTAAACTTAAATGTTTCAGCCTTACTGAACCAATTGAATATTGTCCTCCTGCTGTACTTGGGAATGGTGAGAAGGTGGTTATTATTCAACCTCTCTTTTTAGAAAAAGCTAAAAAAGAATTCACTACTCAGCTGTATGGATACTTTGTTGGTGAAGAAATGGGATTACAATTCGTGAGATACAATTTATTTAGAATGTGGAAGAAGTTTGGTAGTGACAACATCTCCTCAAGTGGTACTCGTATCTTTCTTTTTCAAATTCAAACATGAAGAGGGATTAAGTGAAGTATTAAAATCAGGCCTGTGGATTGTGCATGGTGTTCCTCTATGCATAAAGAAGTGGCAGATTGGTATGAGCCTCACAAAAGCTAACCATGCAGTATTCCTATTCGGACTATAAAAAATTTACCACTGGAATTATGGAATACCAAATGCATATGCCAAGTTGCAAGTTGCATTGGCAAACCATTAATATTTGATAGTATTACTACTGAAAAGTGTACTAAGCAAAATGGTGTTGTGGGATATGCTAGGGTGTTAATTGAAGTCCCTGCTAAAGATACCTTTCCTGACCATGTCAAGACCATATATCCAACAGATAGTATATATGGGGAAAATAATGTTATTATTAAAGTAGAATACCAACAACACCCTCCAAAATGTAGTCACTGTTTGGTGTTTGGTCATAGTTTTGAAACTTGCAACATTAGACCCTTAACAACAGAGGAGGAAAAACCTAGAAATTTAAAGGATTCTGCGAATAATGTTCAAAGAGCTGAGGTAACAAAACACAATCAAAGGATTGGTTGAGATGGTTTTGAAAAGGTGGGAAGAAAGAATAAAGGAGTGAAGCCTAATAATGCTAATGGTCCCCATGGAACATCTCCAAAGAAAATGGGTAATACAAACATTCAAGGTGAAAGATCTCCAACCAGTAAAAAAAGTAACATGGGTGGTTATAAAGAATATGGTATCAATAGGCAAAAGGGCAATAAACAAGATAATGGGGTTACTTATGGAAAGGGTGGTAATATTAAACATATAGAAATCAAAGCTGAAGATTTAAAAGTTCCAAGTGGAAAATTAAATGACAACATGGATTCTCCAGCATAGAATACCAGGAAGAAATATGGTGATCAGGGCCAAAGCTCTCAACAGAAGGAGATAAAGAAAGAGTATGTCAAGGCAAGGACGAATCTTAGTAAAGAAGGTGTTGTAGAGGAGAATGATGGTTTCATGAGGAATAGTTTTGAGATATTAAAAGTGGTATTGAAGATGAGAATGATAAACAAGATATGGGGCATGATGAGCAAATGGAATGTACTCCTGTGTATGAAAAAGTTAAATTGTTTGAAGAAAAGCAAATTCCTATGAAGAGAACAGACAAGAGCTCTGAAGATAAAGGTTGTAAGGCTGACAAAGGAAGTTCCTTAAAAGCTGCTGTTTTGAACTCTAGCAGGGGAGGAAAACTTAAAGACAATCACTATGAATGGGCCAAAAAGTTTAAATTTCTAAATAATAGCGTGGGCTTAAAAGGGATGGATGTGAAAAGAGTTATGTCAATTCTATATAAAGACAAGCCTAGATTGAGTACCATACAAGAGAAGAAATATTGAATCGTATTGAAGCAAAACTGTTCCGGATGTTTGTATTCTAGCTAGATGGTCCTCAGATCAACGAAAGTACTTCTCTCATCTTTGCACTCTTACTGGATTTTTTGAGGGATGCAGAAATATTGCTATATCTGAAGACATGTTCAATACGGATTATGAAGTTGCTTCAGATGATAATGCTAATGCTCAAGCTATGAAAGTGGATCTTATGGAAGATGGAGTCATGGTTATTGATAGAGATGGATAGTCCAGGATACTCAAGGTATGGAGTATGCTGATACTCATTCCAACATTTCCCAATGGTTAATGCTCTTTCGTGGAATGTTCGGGGACTCAATAGTAGAGATCATCTGGACCAAATTTTGAATATGATCTGTGAGTATAATCTTCATATATGCTGAGTCTCATGTCAAAGGTGCTAATCTTCAGAAAGCCTGTAGCAGAATATTTGGTAGATGGTGTAGGATTCTATATGCCCAAGACACATAAAATATTGATGTGGTTAGTACATCATGATCCAAGTCGGGTTATACCCAATAACAAGCTTAGCAAACACCAACTAATATTTAATTGATGATATGATCATGCAATTAAATATTTACACCAAATTTAGAAAATGGGTTTTCTAAATAAGTTGCATATGAGATGGAACAATTTATTAGGATATCTTGTTCAATAATATTATTTGAAGTGTTATTTAAATTAGTTGTATAACATCAAATAATAATGAGAGTATACTACTTATACAATTAATTGGTTAATTGTATAAACTAGTTAGAATACTAGACAATACATATGTGTATGTTTATTATTTATAAAAGACTAGTTATATGTGTGTGTTAAAACTTAATATTGGTATTTATAAAAGAGAAACAAAAACCCACTATTTCAGCCTTGTTTTGGCCGTCCCATGCAAGGGAAAAGTGGATGATTATTCTCTTGAAACACACACACATATGCATGCTTGTCTCCTCCACTAGCAAGCATATATTCTCTCTTGTTCTCATGACATGCATATGATGCAAAACAACAACTAAATCAGCTCTCCATTCTCTCTCAAAGTTCACGGATTCTTCATGCAGAAAAGAGGGTTTTCTGCAGAAAAATAGAGAGTTTTGAGGTTGTTCTTGGTGATTTCTACCTAGCAAGAAGAGGTGTTTGCAACTAGCTTGGGGTATGCAAGCTTGAGGACTTCTAAACTTGAAGTCTTGGTCGTTTTAGGAGCATCATCTACCCCCTTTTGGTCGACTTTTGTTGCTGAAAAGGCTGCTGGAAGTCCACGGTTTTGGTAGGAGTTTTGGCAGCTCATCTCTTGATGTTTTGGCGTCCAAATCCAAGCAAGTGTATGGCTATCTTGAAGCCTTGTGGGAGCCAAGGTTCAAAGACTTCCAACCTTGAAGTTTTGGCTATCTTGAAGAGTCTAACACCCCACCTTTGGTTGTTTCTTGCTGCTCAAAGAGGTAGAAATCACAGCTCATTGAAGCTGTGATTTTATGTGTTTTACATGTCATATAGCTTGTCCATTCACATATTAAAGATCCTATTGTTTTGGGTTTTTGTTTTCATCTTAAAACAACATTTAGAACACGAATTTTTCAGATTATAAACATGTTATAATCCATCACCTCCGCTGCGTTTTTCAGAATGTTTAAAAGGTTAAACTATGTTTTAGTGTTCTAACAAACCCAACAATGGCATCAAGAGCCGGTTATGTGGATGACTTGCTTGTTTTATCTTTTGAAATTGGTTTTAAAAGATGTTATTAGACATGTTATAGGCTGTTTTGGGCTGGAATATTATGTCTTGTTGAAACCCCAACTTTCAAGGTTACATTACACATGCTTGTGATTAAACCTTGAAAGATATGTATGTTGATATGTTGATTGTTTGGACAATATTTAAAACCAAAAATTTCAGTTTATGTTGGCTGAAATTTAAAGGTTTTAAGTGGGGTTTCATTGTATATTTTGATGATTTGATCATTGGATGTTTTAGTGCATAATCTAGCCATTGACCTTGTGATTGTTTGGATATTTATGATGGTTGTATTCATTCATTCGATTGGGTTGTATTATTTGTTATTTGTGCTTTATTTCAAATGTAATTTATTTATTATTGGGTTGTAATAAATAGATTAGGTGTATTTTCATTTTACTAGATATCTTGTATTAGGACTTTATATCTTGTAATATGAAGACATACACATTGGAAGCACAAAGGAAGGTCACAAGAGAAACATGGAGCATTTTGGATGCGGTTTCAAGTGGGAGGCTTTTGGAAGCTTTCCATATGATTGTTTGTGACCCTTAGGAAAGACCTATGGACCACACTTGTGATGGCAAACAAGTGTGGACCACCTTAGATGCTATGGTTATGCACATATGCACATATGCACATATGCACATATGCACATATGCACATTGTGGTTGTTTATATTATGCTTGTTTGGTTGTTTGTTGTATGATTGTTGTTTGATATTTGGATATGCATAACAAACTCATTAGCAAACTTAACAAGCTGGAAATTTATGGTTTCTTAATCATTAAGTAATTAATAAGAGGTTATTAAAAGGATTGATGATTTAATAAAAGAGGTTTTATTAAAAATGAACCATAGGATACCTTGTATTTGAAAGCATGCAAATACAAGGTACATAGAGTTTTCAAAACTAGAATTAATGAAAACTAAAAATCCCTTTTCAAACAAGTTTAACACCGTCCTTTTGCACAACACTTAAGTCATTTGGAAACTCTTAATGGGATAAAGGTCACCTAACCATTTTGAGGGAACTTATGACTTAAGGTGGGAATACCACATTGGTGGGATAAAGGTCACCTAACCACTTGTGTTGGTAAACTCACATGTGTGTGCAAGTAGGGTAACTTGATTTGCAAACCATGTTGAATGGATCACCTAAAATATGGTTTTCAAATGGTGTTGATGGGATTAACATGCCGACTTTACATATGATGTTTAAAGTCAATCCCATACCGCTAGAAGTTGCAAAAGGTTGCAATTGTCAAATGTTGATTACCTTGTTAATTTGAATAATGGGATAAAGGTCACCTAACCATTATTTGAATGTAACGTTGGATTCTAGATTTTAATTATTAATTGTCTATGAGACATAAAGGGTATTAATAATTAAAATGAAATTTTTCATAAATACTAAAGGAACTTTGTAAAATTTGTAGAATGACCGCAAACAATAATGCTACCACCCCGACTGTCCATACCCTATCACTGAGATCTATTTTAGAGAGGGATCGTCTGAACCATAATAACCTTATGGACTAGTCTCGAAACTTAAGAATTGTTCTCAAGCAAGAGCAAAGGCAATGTCCTTGACGATCCTATTCCTAACCAACCTGACCCCGACGATGTTGAGGCTGCCTCGAGAGGCTTAGCTGTCTTGTCTCAAAGGAGTTGGCCAAGGATTTGATCCTTAATGGCCTAACTAAAAGTTTGAGACATTCATAATGAAAAGCAATATGAATGGATAGGACAAGAGCATTGGTGAGTTTCACGCAATACTCACAACAGCTGAGGCAGGGATGGGTAGAAAGGTTCTACCTATACTCTAGATCAATAAGGGAGGCAATCGAAAGGCCATTCCCGATCCCAAGGCAAATGTTGCCAAAGGAGAGGGCACATCAAAGGCAAAGGGGAAGGGAAGATCAAAGCGGAACCTCCAAAACCTAAGCTTATGAAGCTTAAGGTAACCGAAAACGATCCATGCTTTGAGTATGGTGAGATAGGTCATTTGAAAGGGAATTGTCCAACCTATCTCAAAGAGTTGAGAAATAAGAGGGATGCTGGGCAAACCTCAAGCACAACTTTCATAATCCATATTGACTTAAATGTTATTTCTTTAAAGCACATGGGTAATTGGATACCGCATGAGGAACTCACTTTTGCAATCTGTTGCAAGGGTTCAAAAGAAATAAGCACTTTAAGAAAGGAGACTATGTTTTGAAACTTTCAAAAGGTTTGGAAGTTGTTCTTCAAAACATGTTATATGCTCCTAGTTTGACTAGGAACATGATTTAAGTTTCCCTTTTAAAACGATATGGTTATGATTTAAAGTTTGTAAATGATGGTATTTATGTTGCTATGGATGATGTATATTATTTCAAGGCTATGCCTTCTAATGATATTTATGAATTGGTTCATAAAGATTCGTCCTATAATAACACATCATACCCATCATGTACCAAGAGACTTAAAATGGTTTAAGTAACTCTTATCCTTGTCATTGTCATCTTGGTTACATAAACAAGAATCGGATTTAAACACTTTAAAAGAATGGTCTTTTGAAAACAAATGAAAATTGTTCATTTGATAAGTGTGAATCTTGTTTACAAGATAAGATGACCTACACGCCCTTTAGTGGTACTAATGAGAGGGCAAAAGACTTATTAGGAATCATACATTTGGATGTATGTGGTCCTTTTAAGACAATGACAAGGTATGGTGAAACTTACTTCATTACCTTAACCGACGATTATAGTCGCTATGGTTATGTGTACTTGATGGCACATAAACATGAAGAATTTGAAATGTTCAAAAACTTCAAGAATGAAGTAGAAAATCAACTCAATAGAACTACCAAAGTTCTCCGTTTAGATAGAGAAGGTGAATACCTAAGTGAGACTTTTGGGGATCATCTAGGAAGTTGTAAGATTGTCTCACAACTTACTCCTCACAGAACACCATAATATAATGATGTGTCTGAAAGGAGATCGAACCCTATTGGATATGGTTCGACCTATGATGCCTATAAGCTCACTACCTCTATAATTTTGGGGTTTCGCACTATTCTCCAAGGCTCGTATTTTGAATATAGCCCAAACCAAGAAGGTGGATTCGACGCCTTTTGAAATATGAAATGGAATAGTTCCATCACCATCATATTTAAAAGAATGGGTTATGAAGCTTATGTTAAGCTTAACACCCAAACCAACTGAAAGTCGATTCACTAAGTGTATATTTGTTGGATATCCAAAAGGACTATATAGGATACTACTTCTTTGATCCAACGGAGCAAAAGGTATTTATTGCTCAAAAGGCAGAGTTCTTGGAAGCCAAGTTCCTTATGGAAGGAATGACGCATAGAACAGTGAAATTTGATGAGGATCAAGATCCACAAGCCGATACACGTTTGGTTAACACTAGCTGTCAACAAGAGGTTGTTGATAATGATCAAGAGGTTGATCAATACACACAAAACGTTCATAGATCTGGTAGAGTTAGCATTCCACCTGAAATATATGGATTTTTCATGGATGGATGCTATGAGATTGACTCCGATGAGCCAACTACATACCATGATGCTATGTCCAATTTGGATTGTGACAAATGGCTGGAAGCCATGAACGTAGAGATGCAATCCATGTATGACAACCAAGTTTAGGAATTGGTTGACCCTCCACTTAACTCCAAACCGGTTGGATGCAAGTGGGTTTTCGAGAAGAAAACAAATATGCATGGAAACTTAGATATTGACAAGGCTCATGTGTATAAAAAGGCTAGTGGGAGTGTAATCACAATCTTAGTATTGTATGTTGATGACATACTACATTTTGGAAATGACATTCCAACCATGGAAGGTGTTAAAACCTGGCTTGGAAATTGTTTTTCCATAAAAGATCTCGGTGAAACCATCTGTATTTTGGAAATAAAGATCTATAGGGATAGATCGAGGCGGTTGATAGGGTTAAACCAAAGTGCATACATTGATAAAATCTTGAAAAGGTTCAAGATGGAAAACTCTAAGAAAGGTATGGTACCTATTCAAAGAGGGACAATATTGAGTGCATCTCAATGTCCAAGCTCAAAGGATGAGCAAGATTATATGAGGGACATCCCATATGCGTCTGCTATAGGATCCATCATATATGCGATGATATGCACTAGACTGGACATGTCATGCGCGTTAAGCATGACAAGTAGATATCAGCAGAATCCATGTAACACCCATTGGATGGCTGTTGAAAGTATATTGGAATACCTTAGGAGGACTAAGGATATGTTTCTAATATACGGATCTGATGAAGAGGAACTAGTTGTAAAGGGTTACATGAATGCTAGTTTCCAAACTGATCGAGATGATTCTCGATCACAATCGGGTACGTCTCCATTATGAATAGGGTAGCGTTGTCCACTACAGAATTCGAATACATAGCCGCCTCATTAGCAGCTTGGGAAGCTGCATGAATAAAAAGGTTTATCACCAATCTAAGGATGGTCTCTACCATTCAAGACTCCTTAGAAATCTTTGTGATGACGAGGGTGCGGTTGTTCAAATCAAGGAACCCCGTGCACATCAAAAGATTAGGCACAATGAGCGGAGATTCAACTACATAAGGGATGAAGTTGAAAAGGGAAAGATATGTATTCGCAAAGTTCACTTTGATCAAAACATTGCGGATCCACTCACGAAGCTCCTTGAAAGGGCAAAGCATGAAAGTCATACCTATGCCTTAGGACTTCGATATTCTAGTGATTGGACTTGATCAAATTTTGTATTTGAATATGTGGAACTCTTTATTATTTGAGTAAAATTATTTGGTTATAATGCCTCAATTAATGTTCCGATTTAGCATGTTTAATCCATGAGTAAATTATTTACTCTAAATGTCCGTAGTCGTTCATACTTGTGGGAACAAGTGTGAGGGTAAGACTATTATGAACTTGGATTGGTTGATATTCATAAGGATGAATATAGAGCAATGGGTTGCTACCAAGGTTCATAGATATTTGTGGGATACAAATATTGGACTAACCCGCATCTCAAATTTTACTACATGGAATCTTGTCGATTGATCATAAGTAAATTTGAGTAAAGGCGAATATCATTTGGTATCCTCCGACCTGAGATACATATTGGGTTTTGATATTCACCAAGTGTTACACCTTGAACTAGTTCTTCACTGATATGAAATAATTGTCAGTACATAAGGCTATGTTCAGGTATGACATAAGGTGATTGTGAGAAACGTATGTAGTCAAGAAGGGATTTGTTCCTCTTATTCGTTGAGAGTAAGATGTCTAAGGCCTGATTAAGTTAAATCAACAAGGAATGATCATTCTGTGTCCTTGGATTTAACATAACATCTGTAACAAAAGGATAGATGATTAATTCACCTAAATCATTTCAAGTAGGGTACTTGAATGGGATGATGTTATTGAATGGCCATAAGTCATGCGTATTAAGGGTAGTAAACCGTTGTTAGGCGTTATTTACTGCTTGCATCAATCTTCTATGAATCTTGGGCAAGTGGGAGATTGTAGGATTCTGTATGCCCAAGACACATAAAATATTGATGTGGTTAGTACGTCATGATCCAAGTCGGGTTATACCCAATAACAAGCTTAGCAAACACCAACTAATATTTAATTGATGATATGATCATGCAATTAAATATTTACACCAAATTTAGAAAATGAGTTTTCTAAATAAGTTGCATATGAGATGGAACAATTTATTAGGATATCTTGTTCAATAATATTATTTGAAGTGTTATTTAAATTAGTTGTATAACACCAAATAATAATGAGAGTATACTACTTATACAATTAATTGGTTAATTGTATAAACTAGTTAGAATACTAGACAATACATATGTGTATGTTTATTATTTATAAAAGACTAGTTATATGTGTGTGTTAAAAATTAATATTGGTATTTATAAAAGAGAAACAAAAACCCACTATTTCAGCCTTGTTTTGGCCGTCCCATGCAAGGGAAAAGTGGATGATTATTCTCTTGAAACACACACACATATGCATGCTTGTCTCCTCCACTAGCAAGCATATATTCTCTCTTGTTCTCATGACATGCATATGATGCAAAACAACAACTAAATCAGCTCTCCATTCTCTCTCAAAGTTCACGGATTCTTCATGCAGAAAAGAGGGTTTTCTGCAGAAAAATAGAGAGTTTTGAGGTTGTTCTTGGTGATTTCTACCTAGCAAGAAGAGGTGTTTGCAACTAGCTTGGGGTATGCAAGCTTGAGGACTTCTAAACTTGAAGTCTTGGTCGTTTTAGGAGCATCATCTACCCCCTTTTGGTCGACTTTTGTTGCTGAAAAGGCTGCTGGAAGTCCACGGTTTTGGTAGGAGTTTTGGCAGCTCATCTCTTGATGTTTTGGCGTCCAAATCCAAGCAAGTGTATGGCTATCTTGAAGCCTTGTGGGAGCCAAGATTCAAAGACTTCCAACCTTGAAGTTTTGGCTATCTTGAAGAGTCTAACACCCCACCTTTGGTTGTTTCTTGCTGCTCAAAGAGGTAGAAATCACAGCTCATTGAAGCTGTGATTTTATGTGTTTTACATGTCATATAGCTTGTCCATTCACATATTAAAGATCCTATTGTTTTGGGTTTTTGTTTTCATCTTAAAACAACATTTAGAACACGAATTTTTCAGATTATAAACATGTTATAATCCATCACCTCCGCTGCGTTTTTCAGAATGTTTAAAAGGTTAAACTATGTTTTAGTGTTCTAACAAACCCAACAGATGGGACTTGGTTTCTAACAGAGTTTACTGCAGTAACTGGGTCAGGATAATAATTGGATGGGATACAAATGTTATTGATTTGATGGTGGTTGATATGTCTGACCAAATTATACATTGCCTTGTGAAGTCTAAGACCTGTAATAAACAATTCTGCTCCTTCCTATATGGACATGTCAGAGCTCAATATAGAAAACCTGCTTGGAATGATTTGAAGAAATTCTGTAAAGTGGTAAAGCAGGATCCCTGGTTAATCCTGGGTGACTTTAACAGTGTTCTTAGCCTTTCCGAATGTTCTATGGGTTTCTCTAGTATTACTCCTTCAATGCAAGATCTTATTGAATGCTGTGAAGACTGTTGTTTAGATGATATTCCAAGTCCTGGCTTTAAATTTACCTGGAATAGAAGTCCTGGTAAAACTGATGGGGTATTGAAGAAGCTTGATAGAGCTAATTGATAATATAGAATTTTTTAGTCACTTTCAAGATGTTATATGCAAATTCTTGCCTTTTTATACTTCTGATCATTCACCCATTCTTGTTTCTATTCCATCTGTTACCAAATGGAAGCCTAGACCTTTTAAGTTCATGAACTTCTTGACTAGGAAGGATGAATTCCTCCTTATAGTTGGAAGGATATGGGATAAAACGGTTAAAGCTTGCCATATGTTCTCTGTTACCAATAAGTTAAAGGATCTTAAAAAGCTTTTAGGAAACTGGGGAAAGAGCGAGGGAGTATACATGATAAAGTCCTCAAATTAAAAGCTGAATTAGGGAAGATTCAACAAGAGGTTCATAATGATCCTTTAAACCAAGATCTGAAGGATGAAGAAATAGGATATATAAATGCTGTCAAAACTGCAATAGTAGATGAGGAATCAATGCTTAAGCAACAAGCTAAAATTGAATGGTTATCAGCAGGAGATCAAAACACTAAATATTGCTATAATGTTGTTAAAGGAAGAAGAAATAGGAACAGAATCAACTCAATTAGTGACATGGAAGGGGGCTTTTATGATGGAGATGGAGTTGGGGATGCTTTTGTTAAACATTTTAGTGCTTTTTTGGGAGAGGAAACTACTGTTTCAAGACTGATGAATCCACAAAGTTTGTTCACAAAAAAACTCCTACAATATGTTGCTGATACCATTGTTACATCTGTTTCCATACAATTGCATTACAAAGATTATTTGTAACAGAATAAAAGGATCTCTGGACCTGATTGTTGGGAAAAATCAATCTGCATTCATCCCTGGTAGGCAGATTACTGACAATATATTGCTAACTCAAGAACTAATGAGTCATTACCACAGAAATAGAGCTGCAGCCAAAGGAGCCCTTAAAATTGATCTACAGAAAGCCTATGACACCGTCAACCACAAATTCCTAGAAGACTGCCTTGTTCAGTTTGGCTTTCATCCTTGTATGGTGGCTTGGTTTATGACTTGTATTAGATCAGCAAGTGTCTCTATTAATGTCAATGATGATAGCTGTGGTTTCTTTAAAGGAAAAAGAGGTTTAAGGCAGGGGGACCTGATGTCCCCTTATCTATTTACTTTGGTCATGGAGGTATTGTCTTTAATAATTCAAAGAAAAATCAAAGACTGAATGTTTCAAGTATCACTGGAAATGTGAAAGCTTGAAGATCACTAACTCGTGCTTTGCGGATGTTCTCATCTTTATTCATGCTGATGAAAATTCTGTTAAAGTCATTAAAGAAGCTCTTGAAGAATTCAGCTCTGTGTCAGACCTTATCTCAAATCTTAACAAAAGCACTATATTCTTTGGTCATGTGCCACAAATTCTGAAAAACAAAATATTATAGCAACTTCTAATGTTTTTAAAACCGGACCGGACATCGAACCGGACGAACTAGAGGTTCATTGGTCTGACCGGTTGGACCGGTCGAACCGAATGACTTAATAAATTATATTATAAATATCAAAATGCAAATATATAATATATATAATATATTATTATAAAACTCAACATAGTGTTACTAATTAAGAATTATTATATAATATCAAATAAACTATTAATTGTCTTCAGACTTGTGGCTTAGTGGTAAGAATCCCCCCTCCCAAAGTGGAGGTCAGGGGTTCGAACCTCTTTGGTATCGGTTTGGGGACATTTAAAGCAATGAAGAGAATTCTCCTTTAAGCCAGTGGTTGCGGAGGTCGATTCTCAGAGCTCGACCCCGGTTTTCATCCGGCTGTTACTCCAGAGGGGCAACCCTTGTGGAGGCAGTACGGTTTCCGGGGGAACGCCGTAACTAAGTCTGACAATCCAGCGTGGACCCGGTTCAGACAACATAGTCTGGGGCAGATCTTGGCTAGGGTCGCCCAGGAGGGCGATGTGACATTGAGTCACTCATAAGAAAGTCACCGTTCAAAAAAAAATAAACTATTAATTATTATTAAATAAAAAGTTGGATTACGGCTTATTGATGAAAAGATTTAAAGAGCATCTTGACAAATCTTACCTTCCACCCTGAATTTTTTTTTTCTACCTATTTCCTCCTAACTCTCAAGATCTCCTGAATCTTCTTATTCTCTGATTCATCATCGTTTACCATAGCAAACTCACCATCATCGCCTTTCACTGCCAGCAGCGACTATAGCTCTTAGATTTGTTTCAACAATCATTTTTGCGTGGTACACCTTCTTTGATCTGCATCAGTTCAGTGGTTTCTTTGCCTCCTTCCATTCCTTCTAGATCCACTGATGACAAATGTTTTCTCTTCCTTTTCTTCTTCTAGAAAGAAGTGCCGGTTCACGAGCGACCCGCCGGTTCACGGTCCAACCGTTGGCCGCTTCGTACCGGCCGGTTTTCTGAGAAACAGTCTGGTGCTGCCGGCCGGTCCGGCCCGGAATCATTGGAAACTTCCATTTAATGAGGGCAAACTTCCTGCGAGATGCCTTTGGCATCCCCTATTATCTAAACGGCTTTACTCAAAGGATTGTCAAATTTTATTAGAGAAAGTGAAGAAATAGGTTCATGATTGGAAAAATAGATCCTTATCTTTTGCTGGCAGACTTCAACTTATTAAATCTATTCTATCCTCTATGCAAGTCTATAGGGCATCAGCCTTCCTTATTCCTACCTATACCATAGAAGATTTTGAAAGACTTATGAATAGGTTCTTATGGGCTCAACAGGATTCTGTTAAAGGAAAGGTGAGTGTCAACTGGCAGGAAGTTTGTTTACCAAAAAACAAGGTGGGTTGGGAATAAAATCTTTGAAGACTAGAAATAAAGCTCTTGTTGCTAAACTTATATGGATATAATAAGTGGGCAGCAGAATATATGGACAGAATGGATAAGAACCCATAAGAACCCATAGAGTCAAACCTTTTCTCTTTAAAGAGTCTTGTGTCTCCTCATCTTTGGGGAATGAGATACTGGGACTTATTGGGTTGGGATGGTTCCACAAGATGCCGTGAGAAATTTTTGCAGCCTATGACATGGATAAAGCTCTGGTGGAGGGATTGGCCATTCCCAATTGAATAATCATGGACTAATCATCTGATGGACGCTTGGAATTTCTGGAAAATTAGCAGTATTGAAAGCGAATGCTAAGGTGGATGTGTGGCCATACAAGACTGGATCGGATAAGAAACGAAGTGTTTCGACAGAAGTTAGAAGTGGCTCCAATTGCAGATAAAATACGAGAGGGAAGATTAAGATGGTATGGACATGTCAAGAGGAGACCAATGGCAGCACCGGTCAGAGCAGTGGAGAACATCATCATAGAGGGTAGGAAGAGTAGAGGAAGACCTAGGTTGACTTGGGAAGAGAGAATTAGGCGAGATATGGTACACTTGCACCTCTCTGAGCACATGATCGAGGATAGGAGTGAGTGGAGACGTAGAATTAAAACTAAGGACTTTAACGGTTTCTGTAGCTTGGAAAGGACTTTGATTTCTTGTTACGGGGGTTGATGTATATGTAGTACGCTTGGACCTTTTTAGGGGAAACTTGCTGCTTCCCTGATACATGCTTGTTCATTTTATACTTCCTTTTGGTGATATTGTAATGTTTGTTGTATGATGTGTGCTGTACCATATACCATATATCATATATCATATGTTTGATTACATGTTTCGCTAGCGTTATTGCTTTTGTTATCGAGCCAGGGGTCTCTTTGGAAGCGGTCTCTCTACCTACCTGGATAGAGGAAAGACCTGCCACCACCTACCCCTCCCAGACCCTGCTCTTGAGTGGGATATACTGGGTTTGTTTGTTTGTTTGTTTTAGCAGTATTGAAAGCTTATGGAAAGGGATCAACAATATTGAATTCAGTGTTAGTAAATCTGGTGGATTATGGATAAATATATTCTTTGTTGTGGCCAATTCTTCTGAAGGGGGGATCATAACATGGAATTCTTATATTTTATCCAAATATATTGGTTCTATTTGCAAGATTTTCTCTATTGTAACAAGAATCAAACTGGGAAGGGCAAAACTATGAAACTTAAGAAGGCTGCCACTAATTTGATTTTATGGGACCTGAATGCGTATATGGGTAATTGGAGGGTAGGCCTTGAATATTATATTCTAGATTCACAGTGGACACATCTAAAGAAGGCTACTATCAAATATAAAAATGGGTGTTGGTATAATGCTAGATTTTGACTTGTCGAACTCAGATTGTTCTCTATACCTGGAGTAGCATCAAGTTTGTTTGTGCCAAATTGTTTCTATAAGGAAATTTTGGATCTTCAAGTTGATAATGGAGATATGAGTTTGAAAATTTTTAACAGCCGACGGATTTTGATGATGATTCTTAAGTGGATTAAGGAGTGGAACTGTAGAAAGGAGGATGGATACAACATACACATGAATACAGTTAGGCATATGGATACTAGATACTATTGGATTCATGGTTGGTGTATAATAATCGGAAAGAGGTGCAACCTGATCCCTTGTATTGTGGGGGATATTCATCAAATTTGTCTAAGGAGGTGGATAGATGGGCAGCTGTTAAGCCGATTAAGCTAAATGAACAATGTTGTTTATGGGTAATTGTAGGATTCTATGTGCCCAAGACACTTAGAATATTGATGTGGTTAGTACGTTATGATCCAAGTCGGGTTATACCCAATAACAAGCTTAGCAAACACCAATTAATATTTAATTGATGATATGATCATGTAATTAAATATTTACACCAATTTAGAAAAATAGGTTTTCTAAATAAGTTGCATATGAGATGGAACAATTTATTAGGATATTTTGTTCAATAATATTATTTGAAGTGTTATTTAAATTAGTTGTATAACACCAAATAATAATAAGAGTATACTACTTATACAATTAAATGGTTAATTGCATAAACTAGTTACAAGACTAGACAATATATATGTGTGTGTTAATGTTTGATATTTATAAAAGAAAACTTCTCTTTTATAAACTTCAAAACCGTCCACCATAAAGATGCATGTGCATGTGTAGTGTTCCTTTTGATTCCCTTGATAAGAGAATACACATGCATTTGTCTTCCACTAGCTTGGTCTTGGAGAAATACACACATGCACTACTTGTCTACCACTAACTAACTAGTTAATATATACTCTCTCATTCTCATAATAAAGACATGCAACACAACAAAACACTCCTCTCTCCCCCTCAAAGAAGCTACGGACCAGCAACATATTTTCAGGGTTTTCTTGAAGTGTTTTGGTGTTGTTTTGGTGATTTCTACCTAACAAGAGAAGGTGTTTGCAAGGAGGCTTGGGGTATACAAGCTTGAGGACTTCTACTCTTGAAGTCTTGGCCATTTTCAACATCATTCAACCTTCTTTTGGTCGATTATTGGCTGCTGCAGTAAGGTATATCACAGCCCAATGAAGCTGTGATTTTATGTGCATTTACATATGTTCATAGCTTGCATATTCACATAAATGATCCTTTGTTCTTTGGGTTTGTTTTATACATCAATATGGTCATCTAATGAACATATTATTCAGCTTATAAAAAGGTTTATAAAGTTGTAATTCCGCTGCGTTTACAGAAAGTTTAAATGGTTAAACTATGATTTTATGTTCTAACAAACCCAACAATGATATCAAGAGCCGGTTATGTGAATAGCTTGCTTGATCTTATCCTTTAAAAATCATTTTAAAGGATGTTAATCAACTAACTAGGGGCTGATTTTGGTTGATTTAATAAACCCCAAGTCTTTCAAAGTTATATCTTCATGCTTATGATTAAACTTTGAAAGATAGGAATGTCAATTGGTTGATATGTTTGGTTGTTGTTTGTTTGGACAAACAAACCCAAATTTTCAGTTTATGTTGGCTGAAAATTTAGGGTTTGGTGGGGTTTATTTTGTTTATTGAATAATGTTTATGATTGTTCATATGATAGTGCATAACCTAGCCTTTGGCCTTATGTTATTTGGATTATTGGAATGGTTGTTTTAATTCATTCAATTGGGTTGTAATATTTATGTTTATTATTTGGGTTGTAATTATTTATTCATTTCGTTATGTAATAAATAGATTAGGTGCATTTCTTTTATTAGAAAAATGTGTTAGGATATAATTTTGTAAAAGGAAGATGCACAAGATCAAGACCCAAAGATGGACATCAAAGACATGGACCTTGAAGTATTTGGATATGGATTCAAGTGGGAGTCCATGGATACATATAATGTGTCATTACAAACCCTTAAGAAAGACCTTATGACAACACTTGTGATGGCAAACAAGTGTTGTCAACTTAGTAGTTATGGTTATGCACTCATGTTTATATGTTTATGCTTGTTTGAATGTTTGTTGTTTGATTGTTTGGTTGATATTTAGACATATATTACAAACTCATTAACAAACTTAACAAGCTGAAAATTAATGGTTCTTAATCATTAAAAGTTAATAAAAGGTTATTAAAAAGGATTAATGATTTTATAATAAAAATGGGTTTTATTAAAAGAACCATAGGGTATCTTGTATTTGAAAGCATGCAAATACAAGTACATAGAGTTTTCTAAACTACAATTATGAAACCTCTAAATATTCAAATCCCTTTTAAAATAAGTCAAACACCATCCTCTTATACAACACTCGAATCATTTGAGAACTTGATGTGGGATAAAGGTCACCTAATCACATTAGAGGGAACTTATGAGTTTGAGATGGGTTTGCCATATTTATGGGATAAAGGTCACCTAACCACTAATATTAGCAAATCCACACGTGTGTCTAAGTAGGATGACTTAATTTGGAAATCATGCATTAGGATCACCGAAGCATGACGTACAAAGGGTGTTGATGGGATAAACATGCCAAACAAACATAAGATGTTTAACCGATCCCATACACTAGAAATTGTAATAGGCTACAATTGTCAAACGTTGACTACCTTGTTAATTTAAATAAAGGGATAAAGCTCACCTAACCGATATTTAAATGTAACGTTGGATTCTAGATTTTAATTATTAATTGTCTATGAGACGTAAAGGGTATTAATGATTAAAATGTAATTTTTCAGAAATACTAACAAGAACTTTGTTAATTTTGTAGAATGGTCGCAAACAACAACACAAACCCGACTGTCCATAACCTATCACTAAGAACAATCCTTGAAAAGGAACGTCTAAACCATGGGAACTTCATGGATTGGTACCGAAACTTGAGAATCGTTCTCAAGCAAGAAAAGAAGTCCTATGTGTTAGACGATCCCATTCCCGATCAACCCGATGAAAATGACGTTGAGGCCTTTGCCGAATGGGTCAAGTACACCGAGGACTCTGTGCAAGTTGCATGTCTCATGCTACCAAGTATGATTCCCGATTTGCAAAAAGACTTTGAGAACCACAATGCCTATGACATGATCACCCAGTTGAAGGAAATGTTCCAACAACAATCAAGGGTGGAGCGCTTCGAAACGGTTCGAGCACTCCATGCATGTTGGATGGACAAGACCCAATCGGTGTCATCTTACGTTCTTAAGATGAAGAGCCACATTGATCGCCTCGAAAGGCTTAACTGTCGTGTGTCCAATGAGTTGGCAACGGATTTGATCCTCAACTCTCGATCCAAGAAGTTTGATAGCTTTGTTATGAACTATAACATGAATGGATGGGACAAGAGCATTGGTGAGCTTCACTCAATGCTCAAAACGGCCGAGGCGGGCATGGGTAGAAAGGTTCTATCGGTCTTTACGATCAATGAAGGAGGTAGTAGGAAGAGGCACCTCCCCGACCCTAGGGCAAGTGTTGCAAGAGGGAAGGGGCACGTCAAAAGGAAGGGAAAAGGAAAAGCAAAAGTGGAACCGCCCAAACCAAAAGAAAAGAAGCAAAAGGTTGCTCAAAATGACCCGTGTTTTGAGTGTGTTGAGGTAGGCCATTGGAAACGCAATTGCCCGGTCTATCTCAAAGCATTGAGATCAAAGAGGGATGCGGGGCAAACCTCCGGTACAATCTTTATGATACATGTTGAGCTAAATGTTATTTCTTCTAACACATGGGTACTAGATACCGGATGTGGAACTTATATTTGCAATTTATTGCAGGGGTTCAAAAGAAGTGAGCATTATGCAAAAGGGGAAATTAGTCTCTTTATGGGGATTGGTGCAAAGGTTCACGTGGAAGCCCAAGGAGATTACATTTTGAAGCTTCCAAGTGGTTTGGAAGTTATTTTAAAGAATGTTTTGTATGCTCCTAGTTTAACTAGGAACATTATTTCTGTTTCCCGTTTAAGACAATGTGATTATGATTTCAAGTTTGTTGACAATGATATTCATGTTTCTATCAATCATATGTTTTATTTTAAGGCTATACCTTGTAATGGTATTTATGAATTGGTTCATGAAAACACAACATATGATAGCTCAATGTACCAAGCAACCACCAAAAAGCTCAAATTAGATTTGAGTGATTCCTATCTTTGGCATTGTTGCCTTGGTCACATAAACAAGAATCGTATGCAAAAACTCCAAAAGAATGGTCTTTTGAAAACTGATGAAAATGATTCATTTGATATATGGAGTCTTGTTTACAAGGTAAAATGACAAAGGCCCCTTTTAGTGGGACTAATGAAAGAGCAGGATTTATTAGGAATCATACATTCGGATGTATGTGGACCTTTTAAACCAATAACTAGGAATGGTGAAAGATACTTCATTACCTTTACCGATGACTATAGTCGTTATGGGTATGTGTACTTATTAAGGCACAAAGATGAAGCTTTTAAATTGTTCAAAATCTTCAAGAATGAAGTAGAAAATCAACTCAACAAAACGGTCAAGATTCTTTGTACAGATAGAGGAGGTGAATACCTAAATAGTGAATTTCAAGAGTATCTTAGAAGTTGTGGGATTGTCTCACAACTTACTCCACCTGGAACACCACAACATAATGGTGTGTCTGAGAGGAGGAATCGGACTCTATTGGATATGGTTCGATCTATGATGGCTAGAAGTACACTACCTCTATCATTTTGGGGTTTCGCTTTGCTCTCCGCGGCCCGTATTCTAAATATGGCCCCAACCAAGAAAGTGGAAAGGACACATTTCAAAGTATGGCATGGAAGGGTTCCATCATTATCATATTTAAAAGTTTGGGGGTGTGATGCTTATCCTAAGCAATACACTCAAAACAAACTGGAAGCCCGATCCACAAAGTGTATCTTCATTGGATATCCTAGAGATTGTATTGGATATTATTTCTATGATCCGACAGAATAGAAAGTGTTTATTGCTCGAAAGGCAGAGTTCTTGGAAACTAAGTTTCTTTCGGAAGAAACTAGTGGAAGAGCAGTGGAACTTGAAGAGGTTCAAGATTCACAAGACGATACACAATTGATTGATACTATCAATCAACATGAGGATGTTGAGAATGATCATGTGGATGATCAAGATACACAAAACGTTCGCACATCTGGTAGAATTAGTGTTCCTCCTGAGAGATATGGATTTTTCATGGATGGGTGCTATGTGGTAGATTCGGATGAACCAACCACATACCATGAGGCAATGTCAAAACCTGATTTTGACAAATGGCAAGAAGCCATGAACGTTGAGATGCAATCCATATATGATAACCAAGTTTGGGAATTGGTTACACCACCTCTTAAGTCCAAGATAGTTGGAAGTAAGTGGGTTTTCAAGAAGAAAACCGATATGCATGGAAACTTGGATACCTATAAAGCTAGACTTGTAGCAAAAGGTTTCACTCAAACATAAAGGGTTGATTATGATGAAACCTTTTTGCCTGTGGCAATGCTAAAGTCTATTAGGATATTGTTTGCCATAGCAGCATATTATGACTATGAGATTTGGCAAATGGATGTCAAGACCGCTTTTCTTAATGGATATCTTGAGGAAGATGTCCATATGAAACAACCTGAAGGTTTTGTCGATCCAAAACATCCAGACAAGGTATGCATGTTAAAGAAATCAATTTATGGATTGAAACAAGCATCAAGAAGTTGGAATCACCGTTTTGATGATGAAGTAAAGAAATTTGGCTTCATCAAAAACGCTGATGAAGCTTGTGTATATAAGAAAGCTAGTGGGAGCATTATTACTTTCCTTATATTATATGTCGATGACATTCTACTAATTGGAAACGACATTCCAACCTTGGAAGGTGTAAAAACCTGGCTTGGAAGTTGATTTTCCATCAAGGATCTTGGTGAGGCCACTTATATTTTGGGAATAAAGATCTATAGGGATAGATCAAGGCGGTTAATAGGTTTAAACCAAAGTACATACATTGAAAAGATCTTGAAAAGGTTCAAGATGGAGAATTCTAAGAAAGGTTTGGTGCCTATTCAAAAGGGGACTATATTGAGCTCATCTCAATGCCCTAGTTCAAAGGTTGAACAAGAAAGAATGAATGGAGTCCCATATGCATCTGCTATAGGATCCATCATGTATGCGATGATATGTACTAGGCCGGACGTGTCATGTGCTCTAAGCATGACAAGTAGATATCAACAGAATCCTGGTAATAGTCATTGGATGGCTGTTAAGAGTATTTTGAAGTACCTTAGAAATACTAAGGATATGTTCTTAATATATGGATCTGGTGAGGAGGAGCTTGTTGTAAAGGGTTACACGGATGCGAGTTTCCAAACTGATCGAGATGATTCTCGATCACAGTCGGGATATGTCTTTATTATGAATGGAGGAGCAGTCTCTTGGAAGAGCTCAAAGCAAGATGTAGTGGCACTATCTACAACAGAATCAGAATACATCGCCGCTTCATTGGCAGCTCAAGAAGCTGCGTGGCTTAGGAAGTTCATTGCTGATCTAGGGGTTGTTGCTACCATTCAAGACCCCCTAGAGATCTTTTGTGACAACGAAGGTGCTATTGCTCAAATCAAGGAACCTCGTGCTCATCAAAAGACTCGGCACATTGAACGGAGATTCAACTACATTAGGGATGAAGTTGAAAAGGGGAATATATGTATTCGCAAAGTTCATACCGATCAAAACATTGCGGATCCATTCACGAAGCTCCTAGATAGGTCAAAGCATGAAAGTCACACTTGTGCCTTAAGACATCGATATTCTAGTGATTGGACTTGATTGAATTTAGTATTTGAATATGTGGAACTCTTTATTATTTGAGTAAAATTATTTGGTTATAATGTTTCAATTAATGTTCCAATTTAGCATGTTTAATCCATGAGTAAATTATTTACTCTAAATGTCCGTAGTCGTTCATACTTGTGGGAACAAGTGTGAGGGTAAGATTATTATGAACTTGGATTGGTTGATATTCATAAGGATGAATATAGAGCAATGGGTTGCTACCAAGGTTCATAGATATTTGTAGAATACAAATATTGGACTAACCCGCATCTCAAATTTTACTACATGGAATCTTATCGATTGATCATAAGTAAATTTGAGTAAAGGTGAATATCATTTGGTATCCTTCGATCTGAGATACATATTGGGTTTTGATATTCACCAAGTATTATACCTTGAGCTAATTCTTCACTGTCCTGAAATAGTGGACAGTACATAAGGGTATGTTCAGGTATAACACGAGGTGTTTGTGAGAAACGTATGTAGTCAAGATGGAATTTGTTCCTCTTATTCGTTGAGAGTTAGATGTCTAAGGCCTGATTAAGTTAATCAACAAGGAATGATCATTCTGTGTCCTTGGATTCAACATGACATCTGTAACAAAAGGATAGATGATTGATTCACCTAAATCATTTCAAGTAGGGTACTTGAATGGGATGATGTTACTGAATGGCTATAAGTCATGCGTATTAAGGTTAGTAAACCGTTGTTAGGCGGTATTTACTGCTTATGAATCTTGGGCAAGTGGGAGATTGTAGGATTCTATGTGCCCAAGACACTTAGAATATTGATGTGGTTAGTACGTTATGATCCAAGTCGGGTTATACCCAATAACAAGCTTAGCAAACACAAATTAATATTTAATTGATGATATGATCATGTAATTAAATATTTACACCAATTTAGAAAAATGGATTTTCTAAATAAGTTGCATATGAGATGGAACAATTTATTAGGATATTTTGTTCAATAATATTATTTGAAGTGTTATTTAAATTAGTTGTAAAACACCAAATAATAATGAGAGTATACTACTTATACAATTAAATGGTTAATTGCATAAACTAGTTACAAGACTAGACAATATATATGTGTGTGTTAATGTTTGATATTTATAAAAGAAAACTTCTCTTTTATAAACTGCAAAACCGTCCACCATAAAGATGCATGTGCATGTGTAGTGTTCCTTTTGATTCTCTTAATAAGAGAATACACATGCATTTGTCTTCCACTAGCTTGGTCTTGGAGAAACACACACATGCACTACTTGTCTATCACTAACTAACTAGTTAATATATACTCTCTCATTCTCATAATAAAGACATGCAACACAACAAAAACACTCCTCTCTCTCCCTCAAAGAAGCTACGGACCAGCAACATATTTTCTGGGTTTTCTTGAAGTGTTTTGGTGTTGTTTTGGTGATTTCTACCTAACAAGAGAAGGTGTTTGCAAGGAGGCTTGGGGTATACAAGCTTGAGGACTTCTACTCTTGAAGTCTTGGCCATTTTCAACATCATTCAACATTCTTTTGGTCGATTATTGGCTGCTGCAGTAAGGTATATCACAGCTCAATGAAGCTGTGATTTTATGTGCATTTACATATGTTCATAGCTTGCATATTCACATAAATGATCCTTTGTTCTTTGGGTTTGTTTTATACATCAATATGGTCATCTAATGAACATATTTTTCAGCTTATAAAAAGGTTTATAAAGTTGTAATTCCGCTGCGTTTTCAGAAAGTTTAAATGGTTAAACTATGATTTTATGTTCTAACAAACCCAACAGTAATATGGGACGAACAATTGAGTGGGCTTGTAAATGTAAAGGATCAGCATAGTGTTGGGCTTATGGACATAAACAAACTTACTAATGGTGAAATGGGCTATGGGAGGCTGATAACTACAAACTACAAAGCTGGATCAATTGGGCTGATAAGAAATTGTGGGCTAAGAATGTTTGATGGATATGGATATATTACAAGAATGTGGATATATTGGCTTGGCTCTTTCAATGCGTTTTGGATTTACTTCCTATGCCGCCTCTGGTCCAGAAAGTATGATTATAGGAAAATATGCATAGTGACAGGCTTTTAGAACTCACCTAGTTTGTCATAATCATCAAACTTAAATGTTTCAACCCATAGATTAAGGCAGCCACGTTCTATCCATCGGGGTTATCAAAAAGAACACCTTGCAAGCTAGGAAGACACTTGTAATGATCCTTATGCACGTGTCTCGATTTAGAGGGGGGCGGGAGGTGGGGTGGTGGTGGGGGTGGGGAGGTGGGGGGAGGGAGGGGGGTGGTGGGGGGGGAGGGTGGTGGGGGGGAGGTGTGGGGACGGGGGTGGGGGGAGGGGGGTGGGGGGACGGGGGTGGGGGGACGGGGGTGGGGGACGGGGGTGGGGGGGACGGGGGTGGGGGGGACGGGGGTGGGGGGGACGGGGGTGGGGGGGACGGGGGTGGGGGGGACGGGGGTGGGGGGGACGGGGGTGGGGGGGACGGGGGTTGGGGGGTTGGGGGGTGGGGGTAGGGGGAGGGGGGAGGTTGGGGGATTCAAATTAATCACCTTCTGGTAAGTTTTAAGTTCTTGTTCTAGTTAGTAGGTTTCTATGTATGTGAGAAATTGATGATTTAAGTCAAGAGTGGTATGAATAATATTGAAACAGAAGAAATTTTGAAGTGCTAGTTGGTGTTTGAGTGAGGATCGATTGAAGGCAGTAGACCCTAAGTTTCTTCAATTCTTATAATATTTTCAATTAGTAAGTTTCCAACCTTAAGATTTCCTTTGTTGTAGAATTATCCTATCAGTTTTTATGAAATTAATAACCATAGCACTTGGTTAATGGACACCAGGAAGAAAATGGAACAGAAGCTGCTATGGTTGAATCTACTTCAACAATCCAATCAAATTGGTAAGTTAATTACACTACCGCAAATTCTAAGAGTTTTAGTTTTAAGATAAGAATATGTATTAATTGGATTTACAGGTGTATAAATTATAAACAACAAATTTTGATGCACGAATTCAGTAGAACTCATTGGCTGCTATTAAAGGAATAGAAGAAAAACAATCAAGAAGTTCAAAGCTGGTGAGTTTTCTATTTTAAGGCTTAATTACTTTTGATGGTAACATGGTGAATGTAAGTTGTGAATGATCATCAAATCAAGGATTTTAAACAGAAGGATTTTTATATATTTCTAAGTTATGAATTGAAGACTTTATCTGGTATCATTTTTCTTGGGTAAATGTGGGTTCATTGTAAGGCATAGTCATTAATTTTTAGGGCTACACAGTTTTGCTTGTTTGAAAGGAATTAATAGACCCGATACGGGTCGTATGACCCATTTTGAGTAAAATGTCATAAACTAGTTTAATATATTTTTTACTCGGATTTGTTAACCCAAATTCACTCTCGATTGCTAAGAGTAGGTTTAAAATTTATAAGATTATTGGTTACGGTAATTTATAACATCCTTGATTTTTGTTATTTTTACTGTTGTTGATGATGTTGGTGTTGTGGTTGTCGTCATGGTGGTGTTATCATCATAGTTTTGTTGTTTTATAAGCATAGTTTTTGTTGTTGCCCTTATGTGTTTTGTTTATGTAATAATCTAGCATCATTTGTAAATGGTTACCTATGAAACTACTAGAATCATCAGTAAATTAAGCACGGAAAATCAAGGATGTTATAGGGTTTTAGCATCAAGCGTGTGACAAACCAGCTTCTTAGTTATTAGTTACACAGAACGACACATTTATCACAAAGTCGTTTACTTAAAGTTTTCCATTTATTAAACCATTGCTAAAACCATGCTTCATATTTTGAATATGCGAAAGCGAAATTGTAAAGTAATTCCAAAACAATATTGCACAAGAACACGACGACAACCATGATGAAAACAACCATGACGACGACAACCATGACGAAGACAACCGCAATGACGACAACCACAACGAAGACAACCATGTCGACGACGACTATGACGACAACGATTATGACGAGAAAACAACAATGACGACAACACACCGACGGCAACAACAAGAAAATCCATGACCATAACAATGAGAACAACAATGATAACTGCAACAACAACAACCATGTGATGACAACCACAAAAAGACAACTATGCAGATGACTACCACAATGATGAGTACAAGTACGATGACGATGACAACCAAAACACGAAGATGATGAAATGCATAATGATGACAACCCCAATGACAACAACCACAACAACAACATTGAAGATCACAAAAATGAAGACAACGACAATGACAACAACGATGATAACAATAACGACAAAGACAACTACAATGATGATGACACACATCACCACGACGAAGACGACCACGTCGGCGACAACCACGATGACCACAACCAGAACGATGACAATGGCGGCAACCATAACTACAACCACCTTAACAAAGACAACTACAATGAAGACAACCACAAGAATGTCAACCACCACAACGATGACGGCAACAACAATCACGACAACAAATCAAGCACAACATCGCTTGCTTCTTGATTGTGGCGATCCCCTTCTTCTGTTCTTGACTCGTACCTGAAGCTAAGCCGGACTCAAGGAGGCTTCAAAGCCAGATCTTCGTCTTTCATATAGAAAGGAGACCTCTCCTTCTCAGGTTATCCCATTTTTTGCTTGAATCCGGCCGTCAACTTCTTCAACTGCTGAGTCACGATGATGACAACCACAACAATGACAATGACGGCAATCACAGCAACGATAACTAGCACAACGAAGACAACGATGACAACCACAACAATGATAAACAACACGATGACAACCAAACGAAAAACGACGATGACAACCACCATGATGGCAAGCACAATGACGACAATCACAACGCTGATAACAACGACGACGAAAACAATAAAAACAACCACCACCACAACGATGACAACCACAATGACATCAAAAACAAGGACAACAATAACTACGATGACAAAAACAACAATGACATCCACAAGCATAGCAATGACAATGATGACAACCATGATGACAATAAACCACGACAACCACAATCAGAACACCATAATGAAGACAACAAAGACGACAACACCATAACAAAGCCAACCATGAAAATGACCACAACAACGGCGACACCAACAACGACAACACTACAATGACGGCGAAATCTACGACAACAACGACGACAACGACAACGATGACGACGACAACAATGAAGACAACGACAACAATGAAGATGACAACTACGATGGCAACGTCCACAAACACGACAATCAAAATGACGAAAACAACAAAGAATACAACAAAGACAAAGACGACGACAACCACCACGACAATAACAATGATAACGAGGACGAAGAAAACAATGATAACGACATCGACAAGAACAATGACGACAAAACAACAATGACAACAAGAACAACCACAATAATATAGACAATGACAACGACGACAACAACCACAATGATTACAACAATGAAGACAACCGTTGATGATGACAACCATAACGACAACCACAAAAATGATGACAACGATGATGAAGACAACCACATGACAACAAAAACAATGATATTAAAAACGATGATAACAATGACAACACAAACACAATGTCACCATGACGAAGACAATCACTTTAGCGGCAACCACGACGAAGACTACCACGACAAAGACAACCATAATGATGACAAAGACGACAACGACATCAATGATAACCACCATAACGACGACCAAAACCATAACAACCACGATGATGACAACCGTAACGACGACGACAACAACACCACAATGACGACGACAACAACACCACAATGACGACGGCAACAACCATGATGAAAACGACGACTTCGATAACGAAAACAACAATGAAAACTAAACAAATGATAATGACAACAACGACAATGACAAAGTCATCTACTATGATGGCAAGCACAATGACGACAATCACAACCATAACAACAATAATGACGATGACAACCACAAAAACAACCACCACAATGACGACAACCACAATGATAAAAAACAAGGACAACAATAACAATGATGACGAAAACCACCACAATGACAACCACAAGCATAAAACAACAATGACGACAATAAACTACGAAAACCACAGCCACAACAATGACAATGATGCAACCATTACGACAAAAACACCAGTAACAATAAACACACCATAACAACGCTCACAACAACAAGCATGAAAATGACAACCAACACGAGAACAACCACAATGACGACAACCACACCAACAACAACATAACGATGAAAATGATAATGGCAACCACAATGACGACAATAACAAAAACAACTAAGAAGACGACTATGACAACAATGACGATGAGACCCACTAAAACAACAATCACTATGATGACGACCACCATTGTCGTCGTTATTATGGTTGTCATCAACATCTTTGTCGTCGTTGTGGTTGTCGTCGACGTCATTGTTATATTTATTATTGTCTTTGTTTTTGATGTCATTGTGGTTGTCCTGGTTATGGTGGTTGTTTTTGTTGTTGTCATCATCTAAGTTTTGATTGTCATCATTATGCTTGCCATCATAGTAATCATCGTCATTGTAGTTATTATTGTTGTTTGTGTGGTTATCGTTGTTGTTTTCATTCATGGTTGTTGTCGTCGTAGTTGTCGTCATGGTGGTGTTGTCATCGTTGGCGTCGTCGTGGTTTTCACCATCGTAGTTGTCATCGTTGTTGTGGTTGTTATCATTATTGTTGTTGTGGTCATTTTTATTGTGGTTGTCATTGTTGTAGTTGTAGTCATTGTCATCATTATAGTTGTCTTACTTGTGGTGGTTGTCATTGTTATGGTTGTCGTCATCATGGTTGTCATCATGGTGACGTGTTTGTGTTGTTGTCATCATTGTTGTCTTTGTGGTTGTTGTCATCGTGGTTGTCATCATTGTTGTGGTTGTCATCATCTTTGTCGTTGTGGTTGTCCGTCATTATCATTGTACTTGTTGTGGTTGTCGTTGACATGGTTGTCTGTGTTGTGGTTGTAGTTGTCGTGGTTGTTGTCATTATTTTCATCGTCGTTGTTGTCTTCGTTTTTCTTGTTATCATTGTTATTGTCATGGTTGTTCTTGTTGTCATCATTGTTGTTTTCTTGTTATTTTTGTCATCATTGTTATCAATGTAGATGTCATTATTATTGATGTAGATGTCATTATCATTGATGTCATCATCGTTGTCTTTATCATTGTTATTGTCGTGGTTGTTTTCATTGTCGTCTTTATCATTGGTGTTCCTAGTTGTCCTCTTTGTGATTGTCGTGGTTGTGGATGTTGTCATTGTAGTTATTGTTGTTGTCTTCAATATTGTTGTCATTTGTTTTATAGTTGTCGTCGTTGTTATTGTCGTCATAGTTTTCGTTGTCGTTGTGGTGTCGTCGTTGTTGTGGTTGTAACCATTGTTGTTGGTCGTTGTTTTGTTATAGTAGTTGTTGTTATTGCTATTGCTGTTATTTATGTTATGGTGGTTGTGGTGCTTGTCATTTTTGTGGTAGTTGTCATCGTTTTCGTGATTGTCTTTATTATGTGGTTGTCGTCTTTTTTGTTATTGTAATTGTCATCGTCCTGGCCTTCATCTTCACGGTAGTCTTTTTTGTTGCAACCATAATATTCTCATTGTTGTTATGGTTGTTGAGGTTATCTTTGTTGTGCTTGTCGTCATCATGGTTATCGTTCTCATGGTTGTCTTCCTTGTATTTGTTGTTGACGTCGTAGTTGTTATAGTTTTTTTCCGTTCTTGCTATCATTGTTATTTCAGTTTTACTTATTGTTGTGGTTATTTTTACTATTATTGTCTTTCTCGTTATTGATCTCATTGTTGTTATTGTTGTCATTGTGGTTGCCATTGTGGTTGCCATTGTGAGGGTTGTCGTCATTGTTGTGGTTGTCGTTGTCGTCATTCATTTCTTTGTGATTGTTGTTGTTGTGGTTGTTGTCATCATAGTTTTCGTGGTTTTCATCATTGTGGTGTTGTCATTTTTGTTGTTGTTACAGTTTTCATTGTTTTGTTGTTGTTATCAGTTTTTTTTGTTGTTGTTGTTATAAATGACAACAACAACATCAGCAACAACAAAAAAAACTACACCAAGACCACCACAAGCACCACAACCAGCACCACCACCAGCACCAACAACTACAACAAAAAAACAACAACAAAAAGAGTAGCAGCAACAACAACAATAGCAGCAGCAACAACAACAACTACGAGAACAACAACAACAACTAAGACAACAACAACTAAGACAACAACAACTATGAAGACAACAACAACAACAACGACGACAACAACAACAACAACAACAACAACAACAACAACAACAATGGAAACAACAACGGCAACAACGACAACAACAACAACGACAACAACATGAACAACAACAACGACAATAACAACACAACGACAACAACAATGGCAACAAGGCCAACAACGATAACGACGACGACAACAAAAATAATGACAACGACGAAAACAACAACAACGACAACAATAACAACAACGACAAGAACAACAATGATGAAAACAACAACCACGACGACAACAACAACAATGATGACAACAACAACAACGATGACGACAACAACAACAACGACAACAACAATTACGACAACAACAACAACAACTATGACAACAACAACAACAACTATGACGTCAACAAAAACATCATCATCAACAACAACAACAAAAAAAAAAACAACAACAACAACAAAAAAAAACAACAACAACAACAATAGCAATAACAACAACAACAATAACAATAACAACAACAACAACAACAACAATAAAAGCAACAACAACAACCACAATGAACTTGCTTGTACACGAGTTCAAACACCTAAACAAACCAAGAACACACAACCCGAACACATAAAACACATATAAATTGGTTCTAAGGTGGAAAACCTCACAAAACCGAACCAAAAACACAAAAAAACACTTACCGAGTTCGAATTTCAGCCCTTTTTCTTGAAGAACCGAGAGAAACAACTCTTTCCCCTTTTAAAGTATTATTTTGTACTTTTGTACTATTTTACACAAAGCTGCCTTCAATTTTGGCTCCTTTTTATTTTGCTCAAGATACTTTATTTCTTTTTCTTCTTGTTTTTCTTTCCCTTTTAATTCTGACAAAATTTCGGGCGTTACACAACAACAAAAACAACAATAACAACGCTGATGACGACGAGTACGACAACATTAGCATCAACAACCCATAACTACAACGACGACCACAACAACGATGGAGATGATGACAAAACAACCACAACAAAAACAATGACAGTAACAACAACAACAACAACCACAACACCATCACCAACACCAACAATGACAACAACAACAACGACAACGCTGACGACGACAACGATGACCACAACGACGACGACGACAAGAATGAAGACGGAAAAAAAACCACAACAACAACCATAACGATGACAACTACCACAACAATAATGACAACATTGACAACAATGACGACGACAACATCAACATCAACAACAACAACAACAACAGCAACAACGATAAAAACAACAAGACAACAACAAACACGACAATAATGACAACAACAATGAAAACGACAATGATGATAATGACAAAAACCACAACAACAACAACCAAAAAATCAACAACAACAACGACCACAACGATGACGAAGATAACGACGAAGCCAACAACAACAACGCCGATAACAACAACAACAACAATGACGAAAACAACAACAATGATAAAAACAAAAACTACAATGACGACAATAACATCAACAACGATAAAAACAACAACAACAAGGCCAAGAAGGACAACAACGACAGTGACAACAACAATGACAACAACAACGACACAATGATGACAACGACGATGACAAGAGCAACAACCACACCAAAGACAGCAAGGACAACAATAACAAAGAAGACAATTATGTCCACAACAACCACAACAACTACAACAACCACATCAACTACAACAAGGATGATGATGACAATTATGACAACAATGACTATGACGACAACTATGACAACAATTACAATGACGACAACGACATCGACGACGATGAATAGAACCACAACCATAATAACAACAAAGACGAAGACAACAATGACGGCAACAACGATAACAACCACAACAACGACAACAATGATAACAACAAAAAAAAGAAGGACAAGGAAAATAATAACAAAAGGGACAATAACGATGACGACGAAGACAAACCTTAACAAAGACAACAACGACTACTATAACAACATGGGCAAATACAACAAAAAAATAACAACAACGAAGACAACCACGATAACAATGTAGAAAATGACGATAACGACAACAACAATGACTACGACAAAAACGACAACAACAACGAAGACCACAACTGTAAGACCCCTTTCCCGAGACGTTTACAGTTGGACAATCATCGTATTATTGCATAAAACAATATATAATTCATTAAATAAGTAGTGGAATTTAGTTAACAAAAAACCATTCATTTCATTGATAATTGTTGTTGTTAAGCAATACAACATTGTTTGAACTACAAAAGCATCGTTTAATTTGCATTACAAAACAACAATAATATTATGCGTGAATGAATGCCAGTTTTGCCCTGCCGAGTAGCCTTCCCCTAGTGCCATCCCCAACAATAGTTAATGCCAACTGAAAATGCATAAAAGTCAGCGTTGTTGAGTGAGTTCTAGTTTTAAAAGCGTTAAAACACCTTGTACATCTTATATAAAAAATACTCTTTTACAATAAAGTACTTTCTTTACTTTTGTATATGAGCATTCATCATACATACAACAAGGTATAAGCTTATTCACTACCGTACACATTTGTTCGTTTCGTACTCTTTTGGTTATCACTCACTTTCATCCGGACCAATCTACAATAATCCGAACATTGTGCACGAAACTGATGCTAGGCCTGTGGTCTAAAAATAGACCATGAACATTATGGATGAAGCTGACCCAGTCACCTAGGGTATGCTACAAGGGTCCTGTCAATCTCAATGATTGACCCTTAGGTACATGAGCTACTTCGGGCGCATGGGCACTATTTGGGCGCATGGGGTATACTTAGGCGTCTGAGCCTAACACTTAGGCGTATGAACTACTTTTCAGGCGCATGGGTGTACTGTTTGGGTGCCTGAGCCTATACTTAGCATTTTCGGACCATATTTTGGGTGCATGATGTAGCACCCCGGGCCCATATAGGGTGGGACGTCACAGACTAGCAACAACACATGGCAGCGGAAACCAACCATCGTAAGAGCATGAAAGGAGAGAACATCACATGGCATTACATTTCAAGATAAAACCGGGCTATAAAAGCCGAGCCCTATCATAGAAGCATAAATGATCCAGTACAAATTGTTTCACAATTTAAAATACATCAAGTTTAAAATGTGTTCAAATGTTTTAAAACCAAACAAAACAATGCCATGGGTCATGGTGCTAGGTCATCATAAGTCTTCTACATAAGCTAGACCTCCATCAAGGATTACCTGAAACATGCTCAAAAGAAAAATTGTGTCAACAAAAAAAAGTTGGTGAATTCAAGTGCTTAAGGTTTAAAAACAAAAAGATTTAATAGGATCCACATTTGATTTAAAAGAATCATAGTTTCATTGTTATGGGGATCACAATCAACCCTGCACTCAGCTCCGGCTGACCTCTTCAAAAATTGTGTTACCGGCTTAAATCCCATTGGGAGAACTGAGCCTCAAATCAGTGCACCATACCTGCCGGATGGTTCACCATAGTATCTTATAAAACCTGTTACATGCCACAAACGACCCTGTAGGATCTCAGTGTGGCACCCTTCCCGTTCATCACAAAAGGCACTGTGTGTGTGGGGGATTCCCCAAATCGATCTACCCATATAAACAAGCGGTTCACAAAAGAATTAATGATTGTGATACAAGTATCAGCAGGTATCAACATTACCACAACACATAGCATCATAATATAGCACAAAAATAATTTAGTTTAATTAGAGCATGCTTCATCCTAAAACAATAGTAAAAGGGAACACTTGAACTCACCTTGATAGATACAGATTCCACAGATACAGACACATTCAAGTCCTAGCACCCTATGAGCAAGATATAAGCGTAAGGTACATGCCTAAGGCTATTGGGAAGGTGACTAGGGGTATGACATGCTTAAATTTACATATGACCACATCCCTTAGAAATTACGCTAGAAAGTTTTCTTTCTAGGAAAGTTTATAAAATGACACGTTTTTTTCCATGGGTAAACAAGCACAAACCAAACAAGGTACAACCGGTTACAAGAAACATTAAGTTCACATATGAAACATAATGGTTTGGGTTTTTAAACCATCAAAACATTCTGAAATTACGGGATTAGGGTTACAAACAGCTTACAAAATGATTTTTAAGTTGGTTAAAAGTGTAAATAATGAGGGTTAGACCCGGGTTAAGGGTCAGATGCTTCCGAGAATCCAACAGAAGATTCCCGGTTGGTTCTTGCGTACTAGACGTATGGTATACGAAAATGAAGGATAATATACCTTTTGAGGAGTTGCAAGTCACACCAAAGTAGCAAAATGGGTCTCGGGTCTTCTGCATTTGAACAAAGATCACAATTTAAAGGAGGGGAGAGTAGGGAAGATCTTTATGAAGGTTTTGTTCGGGTAAAACGGGACTTACTCGAAGAAATACCCGTAAGTAGGTGATTGGATGAGTGCAAGAAAGTTGATCCGAGAGTTCTGGCCTTGAATGTTCTGGTTGCAGCTCGGTTTAAGTCTTTGAACCTTCGGTTTTTGGTAGTAACCGAGAGAGAAAATCGAGAGAAAGAATGGGAGAATGAGAATTCGAGAGAGTGAAAAGGTGATATGGAATTGGATCTATGGTTTATGAAAGAATGGGTGGAGTACGACTTTGGTTTTGGGACAGTCAAGAAGAGAGAAGAGGGGCTGAATGGGTGGCCGAATGCCTGGGGACAGTCCATGCATTGGCTGGTTTGGGTGGTGGACAGTCCGAGTCCACACCTTCTAGAAGGGTTCAAATGCTCGAAATTGCTAAGTGTTGGTTTGGGCGTCTGAACAGCGGTCATGCGCCCACTGTCATGCGCCTGAACAGTTGACATGCGCCTAGGAAATTTTCATGTGCCTAAGTGAGAAAATTTGGCAAATGCGGCTGAAGACGTGAGAAAATTTGGCAAATGCGGCTGAAGACCAGCAAATGCAGTTGAAGACCAGCAAATGCAGTTGAAGACCAGCAAATGCAGATGAACAATGACAAATACGGATGAACAATGAGAAATGCGGATGAACAATGACAAATGCGGACGAACAATGACAAATGCGGACGAACAATGACAAATGCGGACGAACAATGACAAATGCGGACGAACAATGACAAATGCGGATGAACAATGACAAATGCGGATGAACAATGACAAATGCGGATGAATAATGACAAATACGGATGAACAATGACAAATGCAGATGAAGAGCAAATTATTAACTTTTATTTCAAGGAAATGGATAAGGATTGTTTAATTATTTAACAACATGGATTAAATCAATTCTAAAAGCTTTGCAGCAAGTCAAGCAACAATTAATCATTTAAATTCACATATAATAAGGAAGATACATACCAAATAAAAAAACATAGAACAAAGAAACAACCAATGCCTACATTATGGTTGAGGAGCTAGACCTAGGAGTCAGTTGTTACATTCACCCACTGTTTAGAGAAATCTCGTCCCGAAATTTTGCTTCAATTAGAAGTGGAACGGTTTCGCTTGAAGAGATGCGGGTAATCCCTCCTCATTTTATCTTCTCGTTCCAAAGTGAACTCAGGTCCTCCTTTAGAGTTCCACCTTACTTTCACCTTGGGTATATGAATTCACCAAAGCTTCTGGACCAGTCTATCAGTGATCTCTATGGGTTCCTTGATGAAGTTTAACTTGCTATTGATTTTGGCTTCCTTTATTGGCAATTATAGGGTTTTGTCTACTAAACACTTTTTCAGGTTAGATACATGGAAGGTGTTATGTAAATAAGTCAACTCTTGTGGTAGCCTTAGTTGATATGCTACCAGACCAACTCTTGTCAATATTTCAAAGGGTCTAATGTATCTTGGGCTTAGCTTACCCTTTTTGCCGAACCTCACGGCTCGCTTCCAGGGTGCAACCTTTAACATCACCCTATCACCTACTTGGAATTCTAATAGCTTTCGTCTCCTATCAGCGTATTTCTTTTGACGATCTCTAGCGGTTCTCAGTCGCTCCTTAATTTTGCTGATTTTGTCTCTGGTTTCAATTATGATGTCGGGTCCCATTACTTGGCTATCACCAACCTCGTTCCAACTTAGTGGCGATTGACATTTCCTGCCGTACAGGGCTTCATACGGAGCTACTTGAATACTTGCGTGATAGCTGTTGTTGTAAGAGAATTCTACCAGGGGAAGATGGTTATCCTAGCTTCCACCGAAATCAATTACACAAGCCCTTAGCATGTCCTCTAAGGTCTGAATGGTTCTCTCACTTTGCCCATCAGTCTGAGGGTGGTATGTTGTGCTCAAGTCAAGTCGGGTCCCCAGAGCCTATTGGAGAGATTTCCAAAATCATGAAGTGAAACGACTATCACGGTCGGAGATAATCAACAGTGGCACTCCGTGCCTGGTTACTATTTCATCTATGTACAGTCAAGCCAATCTCGTTATGTCATAATGCTCTCGGATCGGTAAGAAGTGGACTGACTTGGTAAGTCTATCCACAATTACCTAAATATCGTCATGTCCACGAGAGGTTCTTGGTAAATTCGTGACGAAATCCATTGTAATATTATCCCACTTCCATTTAGGGATTTCAGGTTGTTGTAGGGTTCCTAACGGTTTCTGATTCTCAGCATTGACCATTACACAGGTCAGGCATTTACCCACATAGTTGTGTAACACCTGAAATTTCTGATTACACGAAGAAAAATAATAATAAGAAAAGAAAAAGAAAGTATCTTGGAAGGAAAGGAGAAGGAACACAAGTGGAGGGGGCTTTGTGTAAAAAGTACAAAGAAAAGACAAATATCTGATACTTATGGGGATGGCTGCCCACTCTTCACTTACAACACCCAAATTGTCGAACACTCTAGAGAGAGAAAGAGCAGAATACAAGATTTTGAAGGAAGAACAAGAAGAAGAAGGCTGATTCGAGGAACAAGATCCCACGACAACCGGTTTTGAAGAAGCCATACTCGCAGCAACACAAGGTGAGTTCTAGGACCCCTCATTTACTTGTTTTCAAACGATTTTAGGGCTGGAACACATTGAACAACTGTTTTCGAGCATTGGGTGCTAAATCTGTGTATGTATGTATGAGTATGTGTGTATGGTCCATTCAGGTTGCTATGCTTACTGTATATGAGATTTCTAGGGCAGACATATGAATTACAGCATGTTGTTCGATTGCGTACTATTAATGTATGTTTTAGGAGTCCTTCCTATAATGTGTATGAGGTTTAGCCTATTCTAAGTGTGTATTATGATAGATCTGTGCTAATGTATGTTGAGATGACGATTAAGACCTGAAAAACAACACAGGTCGAGTTGCAGGGTAAACTGCTCAACCGCATGGACTAATGCGGATGACCAGAGAAAATGCGGCCAAGTCATTGGGCAACCGCATTACCTAATGCGGACGGTCAACGAAGTGCGGATAAGGCATTTGCCTACCCATATCAACTAATGCGGACGGCTGAAAGAAATGCGGCTAAGGCATTTCACAGCCGTATTGACTAATGCGGACAAGTCAGGAAATGCGGCTAAGGCAAACAGTCATCCGCAATAACTAATGCGGATGACTAATGAAATGTGGCTTTACCCATCCGCATTGACTAATGCAGGTAGTCACGAAATGCGGATGTACAGAGAGGGGAAATGCGGGTACACCCTTAGGGAAATTCTGAATTTTGAGAAGATGAGTGATGTAGGCTTTGACCTAGGGGATTCCCGAGGATTATGTAAGTTGACTTTTGAGGTCATGGATGGTATGATGATGTGTGCTTGACGGTCATGCATGGTGTATGTTATGTATGTATGACGCCTTGTATGACGATGCATGAATGATATGTGTATGTTCCTTATGATATTGTATGTTTATCTTTCCAAAACTTTACGTATTATGATAATGAATGAACAAAGTATTATGTAACGTAAAGTGAAAGATAATGAAAGAGGAACATGAAGACGAATGCATGTATTAATGAATGAATGAAAAAGAAATATGATGACGAATACATGCATTAACGAACGAACGAAAAAAGCTTGCAAGCATTGGATAAGGAAAATGGGTCCTTCTTTGTGACTGACCATATGTATGGTGCCTCTACCGCTTACCTCTAGTACTGTGGCATACGCTTGCTATTCATTTAATGACTTCGGCCCAGTAGCTAAGACTGATTGAGGTATAGCATATGGTATTGGTACAAAAGATATCCAATGTGCAAGTTAAGATGTAATGAACGAATGAATAAACGAATGAAAGAGATAATAAAGATATTATCTATGTGTACGTATGACGTATGATCACGTGACAGAAAAGAATGGTTTTTAATAATAATAAAGTATGTTTATTATAAAACTAGAACTCACTCAGCAACGCTGACTTTTTATGTGTTTCCAGTTGGCAGGTAGTGTTGCTGGGGATGGCACGAGGCGACTACTCAGTTCTTTTGGGATGGCATTCTTTTGCTCATATTGCATGCAACACATTATGTTGCATGCAAGTGCAAGTGTTCCTTGAGGATCCCGATAAACGGGATTACCTAAGGAACCTTCTTTATATGACCATTTTGATTATTAAGGATTCAAATAAACGGGATTACTTAAGGAATCCTCAGTTTCATATGCTTCCGCAACAATCATTGTAAAGTTATGTAATGTAAAGAAAATATGTATTTTGTGTTCGAATCAACGATGTAGTACATTGTAAAAGCTTTTATGATGAAATGAGAATGTACTTTTATCGATTCCGCTGCAATTTTTCTACTTAGTATATGTAAACTATATGTTTGAGGTGCAATGAATGACCAACTGTAAGCGTCCTGGGAACGGGGCCTTACAAGTTGGCTATTGACCTCTTAATTCTGGGCCACAAAACAGTGGTCTTATGTCTTGATACATTTTATCGCTCCTAGGGTGAATCGAGTATCTGGATTTGTGGGCTTTGTCCAGAACTATCTCCCTAATTCCTCCACGTTTTGGTACCCACGTCCTTCCTTCGTACTTGTACAGTCCATCTAGGCTCAATTCCAATCGCTTTTCCATCCTTTTTAGCTCCCTTTCTTGCATCTTATCATCCTTCAAAGCTTTCTCCCTGTGCCTCTTTTAGTTTGGTGGTAAGGCTGGTATACACACTCATCCTTAATGCACGAACACGGAGGGGTTTTTCTCTTTCTTTCCCACTCAAGGCATCTGCCACAACATTGGCTTTGCCAGGATGGTAGCGTATTTCACATTCGTAGTCACTTAACAGTTCTACCCACCTCCTTTGGCGCATGTTCAACATTTTCTGATCAAGAATGTGTTGCAAGCTCTTATGATCGGTGTAGATTACAAACTTAGTGCCATACAGGTAGTGCCTCCAAATTTTTAGCGCAAACACCACAGCATTTAACTCCAAGTCATGCGTCATCTAGTTCCTTTCATGCTTGTTCCGCAACCTGGACGCGTATGCGATCACCTTGTCACGTTGCATTAGCACACATCCTAGACCCTGACGCGAGGCGTCATAATAGACTACGAAATCCTCAACTCCTTCTGGGAGGGCGAGGATATATGCACTACACAGTTTTTCCTTGAGGGTTTCAAATGCTTCATTCTGTTCTTGTTTCCACACAAAGGCTGTATTCTTCTTAGTCAAAGTGGTTAATGGTTACGCAATAGGAGAGAAGTCCTTGATAAATCTTCTGTAGTACCTCACCACTCCAATGAACTGCCTTATCTCGGTAGGAGTTTCAGGAATTTTCCAGTTCTTAATAGCCTCAATCTTAGAAGGGTCCACTTGAATTCTGTCTTTATTTACCACGTGCTCGAGAAATTGGATCTCTCGCATCCAAAATTCACATTTGGAGAGTTTGGCATATAGTTGCTCATTCTTGAGTAACTCAAGAATCATCCTATGGTGCTTCTCGTGCTCTTCCTTACTATGGGAGTAGATCAGGATATCGTCGATAAACACAATTACGAATTTGTCTAGATATGGGCAACACACTCGGTTCATGAGATCCATAAATACCGCTGGTGCGTTAGTTAGTCTAAAAGGCATGACCAGGTATTCGTAGTGTCCATATCTAGTTCTAAAGGCTGTCTTGGGTATGTCTTCTTCTCTTATCTTCAGTTGATGGTATCCCAATCTCATATCGATCTTGGAAAAATAACTAGCTCCCTGTAGTTGATTGAATAGGTCATCGATTCTCGAAAGAGGATAACGATTCTTTATTGTCAGCTTGTTTAATTCCCGATAATCAATACACATACGTAGTGTTCCATCCTTCTTCTTTACAAATAGCACAGGTGCACCCCATGATGATACACTCGGTCGGATGAATCCTTTGCGAGCAGCTCTTGAATTTGAAGCATCAGCTCTTTCATTTCGGGTGGGGCGAGTCGATAAGGTGCTTTGGCCACTGGCTCGGTACCAGGTACCAAATCTATTTAGAATTCAATCTGTCAGGTTGGAGGAAGTCCTGGTAGGTCATTGGGGAATACTCCCGCGTACTCAGACACCACAGGTATATCTTCAATTTTCATTTCCTCCCTTGGTTTCATTACATAGATTATGAATGCTTGGCTCCCCTTCTGTAACAGCCCAACGTAACCGCACCATGATATTGTCCGCTTTGGCCGGGACGAACCACCATCGCCTCACGGTTTTGTTTTTCACCTGAACCGGGACGTACCACCATCGCCCAGGCAAAACGCGTCATAGTGGGGAAGGTCTCAAGCCCCTTATAAAGAAACATTTGTTCTCCTTCCCAACCAATATGGGATGTTACAATCCACCCCCTTAGGGAGCCCAGCGTCCTCGCTGGCACACTGGCCCGGCCCTGGCTCTGATACCATCTGTAACAGCCCAACGTAACCGCACCATGATATTGTCCGCTTTGGCCGGGACGAACCACCATCGCCTCACGGTTTTGTTTTTCACCTGAATCGGGACGTACCACCATCGCCCAGGCAAAAAGCATCACAGTGGGGAAGGTCTCAAGCCCCTTATAAAGAAGCATTTGTTCTCCTTCCTAACCAATGTGGGATGTTACACCTTCATAAGGTTCCTGGTAGCTTTTAGGTGGGATATCATAGGGTAGAGCGTGCGGTTTCTCTCGTCGTGAATAACTAGTGTCTCCCCATTGGCTATAGGCATCTTAAGTATACGCTCATCGCACACAATTTCGGCCCTATGCCTAGCCAACCAATCTATGCCAACAACCACATTGAATCCTCCTAGTTTAATAGGCATCAAATCTATCATAAATGTACTACCTTCTAGAATCATTAAGCAATCTTTGATGATTTCATTGGTTTCTAAGATGTTACCATCAGCTAATTTGACCGTAAACGTGTCAGTCAGGGTACACGCATTCAAGTCAATCAAAGGTCTAAAGGTAGTAGAAACTAGCCAGGACACTGGGGCCATCATACATGCTCTGCCTCGGTGGCATCCAGCGATCGTCATGTGGGTGGTGTCGGAGCGGATCAAACATCAGTGGTGCAGGTGTCAGAGTCCTAGCAGGTGGTGGAGGAGGTGGCATCCTAAAAGAAACTTAGGGTCCTAGACTAGCACTCTTACGTGGGCGGGTGATAATGCGTGCACCCCTATCCCCGATAGGTGGGATAGGCGAGCGGGTAGAAGCGGAGACATGCGTTGAATTAGAGCGTGTTCGGCTCCTAGAAGGGGGTGTCGAGGAAGAGTCCTCTGATTACGGTGTCATCAAATGTAATGAATATCCATCCCGGATACCCGCATCACCTCAGGTATTCTCTATACTCCGTCCCTGATGTCACCTTCCTGAGGCTCCCAGTCAGTGCGGTACCGTCAGTTGGGTATGCAGGTGCCTTCCCCTTCTCAGCCATAGTCTCGGATAACCTGTAAAATCATCATGAGTAATTTGGTTTCTCATAGCTCATGATAGTAATAATACATGTAATAGTAGTAGCACTTATAGTAGTGATGGCAGTAGTATCAGTGATCAGTATTGTCAGGAATCAATAGCATCAGCAATTAGTAGTTTTAGAAATCAACAGTTTTATCAATCTATAACAGGCAAGACTAATCATTTTATGAAATCTTTTAGAACACTCAGAGAAAATATTCCTGAATCCCTAGTCTCAAAAGAAAAGTTCAATATCACCTAAAGGTCCACGCTGGAATTTACGGGTCTGGTAAGTTCATTATTACGTTTATTAAGTGTAATCATCAACTTACCCAACCCGATCATCCCAACACTTTCCCACAAGGACAGTCCTAAGGTATCAGGGTTGTAGCCTAGGGTCTACTATGGTATTCCCAACTTCTCTACAACCTTTGGCTCTGATACCAATCTATCACACCCGGGCCTAGATAGGGTGGAACGTCACAGACTAGCAACAACACATGGCAGCGGAAACCAACCATCGTAAGAGTACAAAAGGAGAGAACATCACATGGCTTTACATTTCAAGATAAAACCGGGCTACAAAAGCCGAGCCCAGTCATAGAAGCATAAATGATCCAGTACAAATTGTTTCGCAATTTAAAATACATCAAGTTCAAAATTTGTTCAAATGTTTTAAGACCAAACAAAACAATGTTAGGTCATCATAAGTCTTCTACATAAGCTAGACCTCCATCAAGAATTACCTAAAACATGCTCAAAAGAAAAATTATGTCAACAAAAAAAGTTGGTGAATTCAAGCGCTTAAGGTTTAAAAACAAAAAGGATTCAATAGAATCCACATTTGATTTAAAAGAATTATAGTTTCATTGTTGTTGGGATCACAATCAACCCTGCACTCAGCCCCGGCTGGCCTCTTTAAAAATTGTGTTACCAGCTTAAATCCCATTGGGAGAACTGAGCCTCAAATCAGTGCACCATACCTGCCGGATGGTTCGCCATAGTATCTTAAAAAACCTGTTACATGCCACAAACGACCCCGCAGGATCTCAGTGTGGTACCCTTCCCGTTCATCACGGGATTATTGTCGAGGCAACGAGATTATTTACCAAACTTGTCGAATGGTACGTTCTACACTAATTCACCCTACAAAGTTAGTATTAGATAGCAATAGTTTCTTACATAAATCATAATAGCATCCATCATAGAAATTAAAATAAAGTACATGTCATGTTTCATAATTTGGAAGGTGCATCACCCCCATAAATAGATAATAATAGTGTCTGAGATAAACAAAATAGTTTCCTTCAAATTTTCTAAAAGACGAATGACCCAAACATCCTTCCTCTAGCCCTAAAATCCATCTCTTCTTCAACCATCCTAGCCATCCTGAGTTCTTCTTCTTTTGCTCTTGCTCCAACCGCTGGACCCCATGCGAAGCCATCATGGCCTGAAACTGGGCTGACTGAGAGGTTCGAGTGGCATGCTGGAGTGTAAGCTCGTGACGACGGACGGTCTTCAGAATCTCGTCCAGTGTAGCATCGGAGGGACCCACGTCGCTTGCCCGGCGGCTGGACTGGGAGTACCGGTCACTAGCCAGCACACTGGGGCCATCATACATGCTCTGCCTCGGTGGCATCCAGTGATCATCAAGTGGGTGGTGTCGGAGCGGATCAAACATCAGTGGTGCAGGTGTCAGAGTCCTAGCAGGTGGTGGAGGAGGTGGCATCCTAAAAGAAACATAGGGTCCTGGCCTAGCACTCTTATGTGGGCGGGTGATAATGCGTGCACCCCTATCCCCGATAGGTGGGATAGGCGAGCGGGTAGAAGCGGAGACATGCGGTGAATTAGAGCGTGTTCGGCTCCTAGAAGGGGGTGTCGAGGAAGAGTCCTCTGATTACGGTGTCATCAGATGTAATGAATATCCATCCCGGATACCCGCATCTCCTCAGGTATTCCTTATACTCCGTCCGCAGTGTCACCTTCCTGAGGCTCCCAGTCAGTGCGGTACCATCAGTTGGGTGTGCAAGTGCCTTCTCCTTGTCAGCCATAGTCTCGGATAACCTGTAAAATCATCATGAGTAATTTGATTTCTCATAGCTCATGATAGTAATAATACATGTAATAGTAGTAGCACTTATAGTAGTGATGGCAGTAGTATCAGTGATCAGTATTGTCAGGAATCAATAGCATCGGCAATTAGTAGTTTCAGAAATCAACAGTTTTATCAATCTATAACAGGCAAGACTAATCATTTTAAGAAAGCTTTTAGACCACTCAGAGAAAATATTCCTGAATCCCTAGTCTCAAAAGAAAAGTTCAATATCACCTAAAGGTCCACGCAGGAATTTACGCGTCTGGTAAGTTCATGATTACGTTTATTAAGTGTAATCATCAACTTACCCAACCCGATCATCCCAACACTTTCCCACAAGGACAGTCCTAAGGTATCAGGGTTGTAGCCTAGGGTCTACTATGGTATTCCCGACTTCCCTACAACCTTTGGCTATGATATCAATCTGTCACACCCGGGCCTAGATAGGGTGGAACGTCACAGACTAGCAATAACACATGGCAGCGGAAACCAACCATCGTAAGAGCACAAAAGGAAAGAACATCACATGGCTTTACATTTCAAGATAAACCCGGGCTATAAAAGCCGAGCCCAGTCATAGAAGCATAAATGATCCAGTACAAATTGTTTTGCAATTTAAAATACATCATGTTTAAAATTTGTTCAAATGTTTTAAGACCAAACAAAACAATGCTAGGTCATCATAAGTCTTCTACATAAGCTAGACCTCCATCAAGAATTACCTAAAACATGCTCAAAAGAAAAATTATGTCAACAAAAAAAAGTTGGTGAATTCGAGTGCTTAAGGTTTAAAAACAAAAAGGATTCAATAGAATCCACATTTGATTTAAAAGAATCATAGTTTCATTGTTGTTAGGATCACAATCAACCCTGCACTCAGCCCCGGCTGGCCTCTTTAAAAATTGTGTTACCGGCTTAAATCCCATTGGGAGAACTGAGCCTCAAACCAGTGCACCAAACCTGCCGGATGGTTCACCATAGTATCTTATAAAACCTGTTACATACCACAAACGACCCCGCAGGATCTCTGTGTGGTACACTTCCCGTTCATCACGGAAGGCACTGTGTGGGGGATTTCCCAAGTAGATCTACCCATATAAACAGTCGGTTCAAAAAAGAATTAATGATTGTGATACACGTATCAGCAGGTATCAACATTACCACAACACATAGCATCATAATATAGCACATAAATAATTTAGTTTAATTAGAGCATGCTTCATCCCAAAATTGTAGTAAAAAGGGAACACTTGAACTCACCTTGACAGATACAGATTCCACAGATACAGACAGATTCAAGTCCTAGCACCCTATGAGCAAGATGTAAGCGTAAGGTACATGCCTAAGGCTATTGGGAAGGTGACTAAAGGTATGATATGCTTAAATTTACATATGACCACATCCCTTAGAAATTACGCCAGAAAGTTTCCTTTCTAGGAAAGTTTATAAAATGACTCGTTTTTTTTCCACGGGTAAACAAGCACAAACCAAACAAGGTACAACCAGTTACAAGAAACATTAAGTTCACATATGAAACATAATGGTTCGGGCTTTTAAACCATCAAAACATCTGAAATTACGGGATTGGGGTTACAAACAGCTTACAAAATGTTTTTTAAGTTGGTTAAAGTGTAAATAATGAGGGTTAGGTCAGATGCTTCCGAGAATCTAACAGAAGAATCCCAGTTGGTTCTTGCGTACTAGACGTATGGTATACGGAAATGGATAATATACCTTTTGAGGAGATGCAAGTCACGCCAAAGTAGCAAAATGGGTCTCGGATCTTCTGCATTTGAACAAAGATCACAATTTAAAGGAGGGGAGAGTAGGGAAAGATCTTTATGAAAGTTTTGTTCGGGTAAAAGGGGACTTACTCGAAGAAATAACCGTAAGTAGGTGATTGGATGAGTGCAAGAAAGTTGATCCGAGAGTTCTGGCCTTGGATGTTCTGGTTGCAGCTCGGTTTAAGTCTTTGAACCTTTGGTTTTTTGTAGTAAACAAGAGAGAAAACCGAGAGAAAGAATGGGAGAGTGAGAATTCGAGAGAGTGAAAAGGTGATATGGAATGGGATCTATGGTTTTTGAAAGAATGGGTGGAGTATGGGTTTGGTTTTGGGACAATCGAGAAGAGAGAACAGCGGCTGAATGGGTGGCCGAATGCATGGGGACAGTCCATGCATTGGCTGGTTAGGGTGGTGGACAGTCCGGGTCCACACCTTTTAGAAGGGTTCAGATGCTCGAAATTGCTAAGTGCTGGTTTGGGCATCTGAACAGTGGTCATGCGCCCACTGTCATGCGCCTGAACAATTGTCATGCACCTAGGAAATTTTCATGCACCTAAGTGAGAAAATTTGGCAAATGCGACTGAAGACCAGCAAATGCGGATGAACAATGACAAATGCGGATGAACAATGACAAATGCGGATGAACAATGACAAATGCGGATGAACAATGACAAATGCGGATGAACAATGACAAATGCGGATGAACAATGACAAATGCGGATGAACAATGACCAATGCGGATGAACTATGAGAAATGTGTGTGAACAATGACAAATGCGGATGAAGAGCAGATTATTAAGTTTTATTTCAAGGAAATGGTTAAGGATTGTTTAATTATTTAATAACATGGATTAAATCAATTCTAAAAGCTTTAGCAAGTCAAACAACAATTAATCATTTAAGGTCACATATAATAAGGAAGATACATTCCAAATAAAGAAACATAGAACAAAGAAACAACCAATGCCCACTTAAAATTTTTCTAAGGCAGTTATCAGGTGCATGGGCACTGTTTGGGCGTATGGCCACCAACATACATGTTTCAAAGTTATTTTTCAGTCCCAAACATTACCTTAGTCTGTTCTAAGCTTGTTACTACCATTCTAAACATCAACAAATCATTAAAAATCCTAAAACATCAAACACATACACATATACATATGGATACATATATATCTTTTGTAAAAATGTTTTACCTGCATTTCAGCCCCAAAACGTTTAAAACAAGTAAAAACCGGGGTCTAGAACTCACCTATTGCAGCTTCCAAGCACAACTCTCTCAAAGTCGAGAAATCTTCATGTTTCTAACTCCTAAACACCAAAAACATACAAACCCGAACACACATAACATATAAGAACATGCACTCTCGGTTTCATAGTAAAAAACACAACAAAAACCGAGTCAATTATGCAACAAAACTCTTACCTAGCCAAGAACAACTTCTTTCTCTCTCTAAAACCAATGAACGCTCTGATCTTCTTCTTCTTCTCTTCTTTTGGTCGACAAAAGCAGATGTGAAAGGCTTATATGGGCGACCATTCCCCGTATATATTAAAATAATGGGTTTTGTATTTATTTACACTTTGGCCCCCTCTACTTTTGGCTTCTTTCCCATTCTTTCAAGATACTTTCCTTTTTCTTTTCATATTATTTTTCTTTCTTTTATTTTGTCAAAATTCCCGGGTGTTACAAGTTCACCCCCTTAAAGAGCTTTCATCCCCGAAACCCGTCACTCTTCGACTAACTGTGGGTAATGCTGTCTCATCTCTTTTTCAGTCTCCCACGTAGACTTCGAACCCTTTTGGTGTTTCCATTGCACACGCACTAGTGGAACCACTTTACTACAACGATTACAACGATGACGAGGACGATGACGATGAAAAAAAAAACAACAACAACAACTACAACGATAATGAAGACGACGATGAAAGCAACAACTACGATAACAAGATCCATATAAAAAACAATCACAACAACAACAATCAATATGACCACAACAACAACGACGACGACAACAACAACGACAGTAACAACCTCAACAACAACTACGATAACACTAACAACAACAGCAACAACAAGAACGACAACAATAATTACAACAACATCAACAACAATAACGATATGACAACGATGACAACAACGATGACAACAACAACAACAACAACAATAGCAACAACAACGACAAGACCAACAACAACAACAACAACAACCATAACAACCACCACAACAACCACCACAACAACAACAATGAAAACAACAACAACAACCACCACAACGACGACGATGACGACGACAACCACAACAAGCACAACAACAACATCAACGAAAACCACAACAAAAACGAGAGCAACAACAATTACAACAACATCGACAATGACAACCACAACAACAAAAACACTACAACGACAACAACATCGACAACGACAACAACACAACGAAAAGAACAACAACCACAACAACCATAACAACAACAACAACAACTTCGATGATGACAACAACGACAACATAAACAACATCAAAATAAACAACAACAACAACAACAATAACTACCACAACAATAACAACCACAATAAGAACAACCATAACAACCACAACAACAACGACAATAACAAGAACAACAACAAAAATAACAACAACAACAATAGCCACAACAACAACCTCAACAACAATAACCACAACAACCATAACAACAACAACAACCATAACAAGAACAACATAAACAACAACCACAAAAACAATAACAACAATAACAACAACAACAACCACAACAACAACAACAACAACGATAACAACAACAACATTAACAACAACCACAAAAACTATAACAACCACAACAACAACAACAACTACAGTGTTTACAACGATGACAATGACGATGAAGAAGACAAAGACATCAACAACAACAACTAATACAGCGATGATGACGACGACGACCACAAAAACAACCACGACAACCACATGCACAACAACAACAACCACAACGACCACAACAGCAACAACAACCACAACAACAATAACAACAACAACAACAATAAGAAAGACAACAACAACCTCAACAATAATAACAAAAACAACAAAACCACCATATGTAAGGTCCTCCTTTCCAGGGGGACCTCACAGTTGGTCATCCACAGCAAAACATCGATTTAAAGCAATCATTTACTCATATATGTATAAATATATATTGCAGCGGAAAATACTGTAATTTGAATTCATTACAATTAAATATATAAACATTGTCTTTAATCTTCAAAACTATTTAAAAGTCCTCTTAAGCTTTTCTCCATCAGGGATGCCAGTCTTCTAGTGCCAAGAAGCTTCAGTCCCATGCTTCTATCCCATAGCTCTAACTGTCACCTGTCAACTGACATGCATACAAAAGTCAGCTTCGCTGAGTGAATTCTAGGTTTACTTTGCTAAATAACTTTTGTAAAAGATATTAACTTTATCAGTTGAAAATAATCATTGTCTATCAAAATATCAATACACACAGGCTATCGCTTTATCAATACTTTATCATTCTTGTTATTTATTACTCTTCTTTATCCGTCAATTCTCTGTCACTATCGGTGCCTAGGCTCGCCTAGGACTTTACCGACACGCCAATTAAGGACTTACTGTCGTACCCGATCAGGCATTATTGTCATGCCAATTCAGGACTTACTGACCTGCCTGTTCGAGCATACTTTTCACTTTATCACTGGTGAGGGCACAACGAATGCAACCCTCTTTTATTAATTTGCTTGCAAGGCTTTACTTTATCACATTATCAAGGTACACGTTATGGGCCCAATAACAATTCTTTAAGTTTCACTTATATCTTTAGTTTTCACATACACTTAACACATAATAAGAAGCAAACTCTTAGTCTAGGTATTCACATTTCATCAATCATGAGAGATAAACTAGATAACTGCCCCTCCGCGGGACAGCGGGGGTTTGGGGGCGGCAGCCCCTAGTGGGGTCCAAGGGGCAACGCCCCTGGCTGGGGCTGGGCTGCCAGGTCAGCGCGCCCGAAAATTATTTTGAACTATTTAAATGGCACATTTACTTTAGAAAATTTTATTTTCTTGATAAAAGGTCTTAAAAACCGTTCTCATAAAAGTATGTATTTTAGTATGCATATCACCCAAAAACATTGAAAACGGGTAAAGGAGGGGTCTAGAACTCACCTGAACTTGTCCAATAGCTTAAATTCTAGGCCTCTTAAGCTATAGCCTGAATACTCTAGCTGCACGAATGTTAATATGCAAAAATATCATTTTTTTCATAGTTTCGCCCACAGTTTCGCTGGTAGTATCGCTGCCAGTTTCGCTGGCAGTTTCGCTAGCAGTTTCGCTGGGCAGCACTTCTGTCAGTTTTGCTGGACATATTCGCTGACATGAGCACCCAACTTTCGTTGGAATTTCCTAGTTTTGCAATGTCTAAGGTCAGCCTAAGTACTTAGCGAAGCTATCAGCGAAACCGTAGTTTCGCTGTAGCGAAACTGTAGTTTTGCTAGGATTCTCCTAGTTTCGCTGGATAAATGCACAGTTTCGCTGGGTGAATACTTAAATTCGCTGGATCAGGGCCCAGTTTCGCTGGATGAATAAAAACTAAGAACCAGCCCGTTTTTAACCCAAAATCTTAACTTTTTACGTCCAAATCCTTGGTTACCTTCCATGAAACCAGATCTAACCTTTTTACACGTTTTCATACGTAAAAATTTGACCTTTATGAGTTTTTTGAACTTTTCAAAACCCCAAAACCCTAGAATCCAGGTTTGATCTATAGAAGGCCTTAGGGATCGATTCTTACCTTGTTTTGTTGCTATTTTCTTAGTTTTTGATGCTCCAAACACCCAGCTCTTCAATCCTTCAATCTTCCAAGCTCAAATCTTGGGTTCATCCACTTTCTCTCTCTACTTTCTCTCTCTATGAAATTGGTGGCTAGGGTTTGAAATGGTGGAATGGATCTGATCATGCATGGTTTAAGGGCTGATTAGGGCCCTTAAACCCACCAAGCCTAGCCCATTAAGGCTAATTTTACCCATAGCCCACTAATTTACCCCTTTATTTCTTAAATCAACCCTTAAAAGCTCATTATTATTAACTAGCCTGTTTCGGGAAATTCAGGGCGTTACAAGTCTCCCCTTATTTAGGTTTCGTCCTCGAAACCTGACTCGTCATTAAACAGATCGGGGTATTGACGTCTCATTTCCTCCTCGGATTCCCAGGTGGCATCCGACCCCTTTCGGTGTTTCCATTGCACCTTGACTTGCTTGACTACTTTATTTCTCAATTGTTTCTCCTTCCGGTCCAGTATGGCCACTGGTTGCTCTGCATAGTTCAGCTTCTCGTCCACTTTGATGTCATCTAGAGGCACGACTGCCTCATCCGGTGCTAGACATTTCCTTAGGTGTGACACATGAAAGGTAGGGTGAATCCTGCTTAATTCTTCTGGAAGGTCTAGCCTGTAAGCTACATCCCCAACTCGTGCTAGTACCTCGAATGGTCCGATGAACCTGGGACTCAGTTTCCCCCTCTTCCTAAATCGGATGATTCCCTTCCATGGTGACACTTTTAGCATTACCCTGTCACCCACGCTGAACCCTATTGGTCTCCTTCTTCTGTCGGCGTATGACTTTTGTCTATCCTTGGCAGCCTTCATATACGCCTTGACTTTCTCCAACTTTTCCGTTATGGCTTCCACGACTTCTAAGCTTCCTAGCTCCTTCTGTCCGACATCACCCCAACAAATAGGAGTTCTGCACCGTCGACCGTACAATAACTCATATGGGGCATCTTAATACTGGCGTGGTAGCTATTGTAATAGGAGAACTCTGCTAGCGGCAAATGATCATCCCAGTTACCGCCAAATTCGATAATGCATGCCCAAAGCATATCCTCCAGTGTCTGGATCGTTCTCTCCGATTGCCCATCGGTTTGCAGGTGGTATACGGTATTAACATGCAACCTCGCACCCATCTCTTTATTGAACTTTTTCCAAAACTTTGAGGTGAACCGCGTATCCCTATCTGAAACAATCGATACGGGCATACCATGTCGCGTCACAATTTCTCGGATAAATAGTTCAGCAAGCTTTTCTGAACTAATTGATTCCTTGATTGGCAGGAAATGCGCACTTTTAGTCAGTCTATCAACAACCACCCATATCGCATCATGGCCTTTTGTCGTGCGGGGTAGTTTGGTGATAAAGTCCATGGTAACATGTTCCCACTTCCACTCTGGCACTTCTAATGGCTGAACATAACCATAAGGTCTTTGGTGCTCAGCTTTCACCTGTAGGCACGTGAGACATTTATTTACATACGCAACCACATCTCTCTTCATCCCAGGCCACCAATAATCTTTCTTCAAATCATGGTACATCTTGTTTACGCCTGGGTGTATTGAGTAGCGGGTCTTGTGCGCTTCATCCATAATCTTTTCCCGCAAGTCACCATGCTTCGGAACCCATATCCTGCCATGGAAGGTCTTAACACCCAAGGTGTTCTCTACCAATTCATCCACTTTTCCCACCATCCTTTCCTTATTGATTTGCTGCTCTTTTAAAGCGTCCATTTGAGCTTTGCTTATCATCCTCATAACATCTGGGGTCACTATTAGTTGGTACGCCTTCACCCGGATCGGTTCGTATCCTTCCTTTCGGCTCAGGGCATCGGCTACCACGTTTGCCTTACCCGGGTGATAATGGATTTCACAGTCGTAATCCTTTATCAACTCCAACCACCTCCTCTGTCTCATATTTAGGTCCTTCTACTCAAAGAAATATTTCAGACTTTTATGGTCGGTAAATATGGCGCACTTAGTTCCATACAAATAGTGTCTCCAGATCTTCAATGCGAACACTACTGCGGCAAGTTCCAATCGTGAACCGGGTAGTTAACCTCCGTGTCCTTTAACTGTCTGGATGCGTAAGCTATAACCTTTCCTCTTTGCATCAACACACAACCTAACCCGCAGTAAGAAGCATCGGAGTATACCGTTAGGTCTTCATCTCCCTCGGTAGGGTTAGCACAGGAGCTTTGGTTAGTCTATTCTTCAACTCCTGAAATGCATCTTCTTGTTCTTTTCCCCAATTGAACACCACATTCATCCTCGTTAACCTTGTTAACGGGGAAGCTATCTTTGAGAAGTCTTTGATGAACCTCCTATAGTAGCCAGCCAATCCCAAGAAACTACGGATTTCGGATGGCGTCCTCGGGGAATTCCATTGCGTAACTGCCTCGACTTTTGCTGGATCAACCATAACTCCCTCGGAATTTATAATGTGCCCTAAAAACTGCACCTCCCGTAGCCAGAAGGCACATTTAGAGAACTTCGCATATAGTTTCTCCCTTCGTAAAGTTTCTAACACCTCCTTGATATGACAAACGTGGTCTCCCTCATTCTTTGAGTATATCAAAATGTCGTCAATAAAGACTATCACTGATCTGTCCAACATCGGGCAACACACGTGATTCATCAAGTCCATGAATGCCGCAGGAGCATTGGTTAGCCCGAAAGACATAACCAGAAACTCATAGTGGCCATAGCGCGTTCGAAAAGCCGTCTTTGGGATATCTTGCTCCCTTACCTTCAGTTGATGATATCCGGATCGGATATCTATTCGGGAGAACCAGCTTGCCCCTTGCAACTGATCAAACAGATCGTCTATCCGGGGTAGAGGGTCGATTCTTCATGGTCAGCTTATTCAACTTCCTCTAATCTATACACATCCTCATGCTGCCATCCTTCTTCTTCACAAACAGCACTGGAGCGCCTCATGGAGAAATGCTGGGCCTAATGAATCCTTTGTCAAGGAGTTCTTGCAGTTGTGACATGAGCTCGTTCATCTCGGAGGGAGCTAGGCGGTAGGGTGCTTTGGCAATGGGTTGGGCTCCTGACAGCAAGTCAATCTGAAACTCTATCTCTCTATCCGGTGGTACTCCGGGCAGATCCTCCGGGAATACATCAGGAAAGTCCCGCACCACTGGTACATTGGACAACTCCTTCGCTTTATCCTTAACATCCTTGATATACGCTAGATAAGCTCCGCACCCTTGCCTCATACATTTTTCCGCCTTGATCATGGAAATGATCCTTGGAACCTTACAATCGTTATCACCGTAGATCGTAACCGGACTACCATCTGGAGCCGTCAATCGGATCATCTTTCGCTGGCATACTATGTTAGCATCGTGGGTAGCTAAGCAATCCATCCCTAGTACGACATCGAAACCTCCTAAGGGCATGGCAAACAATTGTGTGGGAAAATAATGACCTCCTAGTTTAATGTGGCAATCCTCTATCACTTTGACTATTCTAATGGACTTATCATCGGCTGTCTCTACTTCGAAGGCATCATCTACTTCCTTAGTTTGGGCATCTAGTGTAGCACAGAAGGATACAGATACAAAACTCTTACTGGCACCACTATCGAATAATATGGAGGCACAGACATCATTGACAAGGAACGTACCTGACACTACGTCCGGGTCTTTCCTTGCTTCCTTCTTGCTCATGGTGAAAGCCCTTGCCCTGACCTTGGACTTTCCATCCTCACCCTTGTCATTATCCCCGCTTGTTCCCAAGCCTCCCGGCTTAGTTTTCTTGCAATCACTGCTACGTGCCCTGACTCGTGGCAGTTGAAGCACTTGTCCACTTTCGGGCACTCTCTCGCCAGGTGACCAGTTTTCCCACACCGGTAGCACCCAGGGCTACCCATTCGGCATTCTCCAGGATGTCTCATCTCGCACTTCCCCCATTCCTTGACTTCTTCGACCCCCCTCACAATCGCTTGTTTTGCATCCACTCTTGCTTTCTTGTTCCCCGGTTGGTAAGTACCACCTCCATACCTCTTCCCATTATTATTCCAAACCTTCTTCGTTTCACCCACTATCACCGGCCTACGATGATCGTACAACCTTCCACTGAGGTCCACTGCTGACCTAAAAGTACTAGGTCGGGCAGTGACCATATCCCTACGAATGTCCAGAGGCAACCTTGTATATACCTCTTGATCCTCTTGGATTCGGGAGTCACCAAGTCAGGCACCAGACGTGCAATTTCATTAAATTTCGTGTTGTATTCCTGATGCGTCATGTTTCCAGCCTCCAGACTCACAAACTCTTGTTCAATCTTGTCAAGCTCCCTTTCCGGGCAGTACTCCTCTATCATCAACCTCTTCATCTCCGGCCACTTCATCCTCTCAATAGCCTCCTCTCCGTAAGACTCAGCAATGTTATCCCACCAACACAGTGCTGGATCCAAAAGGGAATGGGAAGCAAACTTCACCTTTTGGTTTTCACGGCACTCACTGATCTTCAGTACGGCCTCCATTTCCCTGATCCAACGCTGGGCAGTGGCAGCGTTACCAGTGCCATCAAATATTGGGGGCTTACACCTCTGAAAATCCCCGTAGCTGCACCCCTTCGCCCTTTCTTCCACCTCAGGACCATCATGGTTACCCAGACGATCTCCCTCATCGCTCAACTCCTCAGTCTTGACCGCCCCTTTCTTATCAACTTTTTCTAAAGCCGTACTCTTCTTACTGTCGCCCTTAACCTGCTCCACAAATTCGCAAGCAGAGCGGGCATTACTCCAGACAGGACCTGGTGCACCTCTTGGGCAATAGCTTCCTTTACCGTTTCCTTCAGTTTTGCTTGGTCAGTGGTAGGCCCCTTGGCTCCCGTTTCTAACTCAATCTCCTCCTCCTTAACTGGTTCGTCAACCGGCTTTCTGGTTGACCCTTTGTTGGCTTCACAGTTGCACTTGCAGTTTCTTTTGCCTTAGTCGGGGGCCTTCCCCTAGTGCTTCTCCGGGTGACCATGGTTGGAACTGCTTTCTTTGGTGCCATCCTTTCTACTTCCTATAAGATTCAGAATGTTAATATGGTCCTTCAAGGCAAGTTCAGTTCACGACAAGTTTTGCAGATTTTTAATAACAGTGGCCAGTTGTGATTAACTACTTACAGAACTTCTCGTGCCATAAACTTTCCTATCCTGGACCACACCAACACCAGAACCTACTATATCTAGTCTATGCACGTATAAGTCACATAAATTCAGATAGGCATCACAAATAACATTATCCTACTCTACCTCGGTTCTAACTTAAATAAGAGGGCACTATCCACTAGAATAATACCTATAGCATATTTTGTTACCTCTTGGCATGGGGCTTCTTGGACTGGCATCCTTGACACTTGGTCCCATTCTCTGTTTAAGTTTAGGATTAGAAAATAGTTTTCCCAAATCTCTTAAACATTCGCTCTGATACCAACTTGTAAGGCCCTCCTTTCCAGGGGGACCTCATAGTTGGTCATCCACAGCAAAACATCGATTTAAAGCAATCATTTACTCATATATGTATAAATGTATATTGCAGCGGAAAATACAGTAATTTGAATTCATTACAATTAAATATATAAACATTGTCTTTAATCTTCAAAACTATTTAAAAGTCCTCTTAAGCTTTTCTCCATCAGGGATGCCAGTCTTCTAGTGCCAAGAAGCTTCAGTCCCATGCTTCTATCCCATAGCACTAACTGTCACCTGTCAACTGACATGCATACAAAAGTCAGCTTCGCTGAGTGAATTCTAGGTTTACTTTGCTAAATAACTTTTGTAAAAGATATTAGCTTTATTAGTTGAAAATAATCATTGTCTATCAAAATATCAATACACACAGGCTATCGCTTTATCAACACTTTATCATTTCTTGTTATTTATTACTCTTCTTTATCCGTCAATTCTCTGTCACTATCGGTGCCTAGGCTTGCCTAGGACTTTACCAACACGCCAATTAAGGACTTACTGTCGTACCCGATCAGGCCATTATTGTCATGCCAATTCAGGACTTACTGACCTGCCTGTTCGAGAATACTTTATCACTTTATCACTGGTGAGGGCACAACGAATGCAACCCTCCTTTATCAATTTGCTTGCAAGGCTTTACTTTATCACTTTATCAAGGTACACGTTATGGGCCCAATAACAATTCTTTAAGTTTCACTTATATCTTTAGTTTTCACATACACTTAACACATAATAAGAAGCAAACTCTTAGTCTAGGCATTCACATTTCATCAATCATGAAAGATAAACTAGATAACTGACCCTCCGCGGGACAACGGGGGTTTGGGGGCGGCAGCCCCTGATAGCGGGGTTCTAGGGGCGGCAGCCCCTAGTGGGGTCCAAGGGGCAACGCCCCTGGCTGGGGCCGGGCTGCCAGGTCAGCGCGCCCGAAAATTATTTTGAACTATTTAAATGGCATATTTTACTTTAGAAAATTTATTTTCTTGATAAAAGTCTTAAAAACCGTTCTCATAAAAGTATGTATTTTAGTATGCATATCACCCCAAAACATTGAAAACGGGTAAAGGAGGGGTCTAGAACTCACCTGAACTTGTCCAATAGCTTAAATTCTAGGCCTCTTAAGCTATAGCCTGAATACTCTAGCTGCACGAAAGTTAATATGCAAAAACCTCATTTTTTTCATAGTTTCGCCCACAGTTTCGCTGGTAGTTTCGCTGCCAGTTTCGCTGGCAGTTTCGCTAGCAGTTTCGCTGGGCAACACTTCTGTCAGTTTCGCTGGACAGATTCGCTGGCATGAGCGCCCAACTTTCATTGGAATTTCCTAGTTTCGCAATATCTAAGGTCAGCCTAAGTACTTAGCGAAGCTATCAGCGAAACTGTAGTTTCGCTGTAGCGAAACTGTAGTTTCGCTAGGATTCTCCTAGTTTCGCTGGATAAATGCACAGTTTCGCTGGATGAATATTTAAATTCGCTGGATCGGGGCCCAGTTTCGCTGGATGAATAAAAACTAAGAACCAGCCCGTTTTTAACCCAAAATCTTAACTTTTACGTCCAAATCCTTGGTTTACCTTCCATGAAACCAGATCTAACCTTTTTACACGTTTTCATACGTAAAAATTTGACCTTTATGAGTTTCTTTGAACTTTTCAAAACCCCAAAACCCTAGAATCCGGGTTTGATCTACAGAAGGTCTTAGGGGTCGATTCTTACCTTGTTTTGTTTCTATTTCCTTAGTTTTTGACGCTCCAAACACCCAGCTCTTCAATCCTTCAATCTTCCAAGCTCAAATCTTGAGTTCTTCCCACTTTCTCTCTCTACTTTCTCTCTCTATGAAATTGGTGGCTAGGGTTTGAAATGGTGGAATGGATCTGATCATGCATGGTTTAAGGGCTGATTAAGGCCCTTAAACCCACCAAGCCTAGCCCATTAAGGCTAATTTTACCCATAGCCCACTAATTTACCCCTTTATTTCTTAAATTAACCCTTAAAAGCCCATTATTATTAACTAGCCTGTTTCGGGAAATTCGGGGCGTTACACCATAACAACAACAAAAAGGACAACATCAATAACAACAATAACAACAACAACGACGACGAAGACAATTACAATAACAACAACAACAACAACAACGACAACAATGATAACAACCACAACAGCCACAACAACGACAAGAACAACAACCACCATAACAACAATAACCACAAGAATAATAACATCAATAACAACCACAACAACAACCACAACAACGAAACCAACAACAACGACAATAACAAAAACAACAACTACACCGATTACGACGATGACGAGGACGACGACGACGACAATAACAACAATAACAACAACTATATTGATGACGACGACGACGACAACAACAACAACTACGATAACAACATCCTTATAAAAACAACCACGACGACGACAACAACGACAACAACAACAACAACAACGACAACAACAACCGTAACAACAACAACAACAATAACATAACAACAACAGTAACAACAATGACGACGACAACAACAACAATAACAATAGCAAGATTAAAAACAATGACAACGACGACAATGACGACAACAACGGCAACAAAATCAACAACAACAATAACAACAACAACAAAAAACTAACAACAACGACAACAACGACACAACAACAACAATAACCACAACAACCACCACAACAATGACAACAACAATGACGATGATGACGACAACAACAACAACACACAACAACAACCAAACAACAACAACAACACAACAACCACAACAACAACAACACACAACAACAACAACACAACAACAACAACAACAACCGTAATAACACAACAACGATAACAACATCGACGATGACAACAACAACAACAACCATACAACCATAACAATAACAACACAACAACAACAACAACGACAACAACAACGACAACAACAACAACTACGATGACGACAACAATGACAACTATGAAAATAACGACAACAACAACAACAACAACAACAACCACAACAACCACCATAACAAAGACAACGACGATGATGATGATGATGATGACAACCACAACAACAACATCAAAAACAACCATAACAACAACCACAACAAAAACAAAAACAACAACGATGACAACAGCAACAACAACAACAACCATAACAACCGTTACAACACAACAATGACAACAACATCGACAACGATAACAACAACAACAACAACAACAACAACCATAACAACACAACTACAACAACAACGACAACGACAACAACACCAATTACAATGATGACAACAATGACAACATAAACAACAACAACAACAACTACAAAAACAACCACAAGAAGAACAACAACCACAATAACAAAAAGAATATCAACAAAAAACCACAATAACAACAACCACAACAACAACAACCATAACAAAAACGACAATAACAACAACAACAAAACAACAACAACAACCACAATAACCACACCAACCACAATAGTAACAACAAGCACAACAACCACCACCACAACAACAACGATGACGACAATAACAACGACGACAACAACAACAATAACAACAACAACAACAAGAACAACAACGACAATGCCGATGACAACTACAACCACAAAAACAACAATAACAACAATAAATACAACAAGGATAACAACAACGACAACAACAACAAGAACAAGAATAACAAAAATAACAACAACGACAACAACGACAATAGCAACAACAACAACGATGACGAAGACGACGATAATAACAACAAACAACGATGACAAAAACAAACACAACAATCACAACAACCACAATGACAACAACAACAACCACAACACAATAACACAACAACGACAACAACAATGACAATGACAATAACAATAACGACGGCGACGAAAACAACAACCACAAGAGCAACAAGAACAACCACAACCACAACAACAACAACACAACCACTACCACTACCACAACAACAATAACAACCACAACAACACTAACAACATCAATAATAAGCACAACAAGAACCATAACCACAACAACGATGAAAAAACAACAACACAAAAACAAAAATAACCATAACAACAATAACAACGACAACAATAACAATAAGAACAACAACGATGACGAATGACAATGACATCAACAACAACGACAATGATGACGACAACAACAACATCAACAACAACCATAACAACCATTAATAAAAACACAACAAATACAACAACGACGACAACGATAACGACAACAAAAACAACAACTACGATGATGACAACAAAGACAACATGGATAATAACAACAACAACCATAAAAACAACCACAAGAAGAACAACAACCATAACAACAAAAAGTACATTAACAACAACCATAATACAACAACCACAACAACAACAACCACAACAAAAATAACAACAACAACAAAAACAACAACAATAACCATAACAACCACAATAGTAACAACAACCATAACAACTACCACCACAACAACAACGACGACGACAACAACAACAACGACAACAACAACAACAACAACAACATCAACAACAATAACAACAACGACGCCAACACCGACGCCGACAACTACAACCACAACAAACAACAAAAACAAATACAACAAGGATAACAACAACGACAACAATAACAAGAACAAGAATAACAAAAACAAAAACCACAATACAACAACAACAATAACGACAACATCAACAACGACAACAACAACACAATAACGACAACAGCAACAACATCAACGATGACAAAAACGACGATATTAACAATAAACAACGACGACAAAAACAAACACAACAATCATAACAACCACAACAACAACACAACACCAACAACAACAACAACCATAACAACAATAACACAACAACGACAACAAATATGACAATGACAACAACAACAACGATGCTGATGACGACGACAACTTCCATAAGAAGAACAACAACAATGTCAATAACAACCAAGACAACAACCACAACAACAACCATAACAAAAATGACAACAACAACAACGACAACAAAATTGTCAGCCACAATAGCCACAACAGTAACATCAACCACAACAACAACAACAACAACAACAACAATGACAACAACAACAATAACGACAACAACAACCATAACAACAACAACAACAAAAACATCAACAACTACCATAACAACAACAAAGATGAAGAGATTACAATAACAACAACAACAACAATGATAACAACCACAACAACCACAACAACGACAAGATTCTTGCACTCCATGATGATGATTCTCATTTGCATGCAAACAACAACTTGAATCCTCTCTTTTCTCTCTAAAGGCCATGGTTTTCCTTCAGCAGAAAGAGGGTTTTCTGCAGAAAATTGAGGGTTTTTGAAGTTGTTCTTGGTGTATTCTACCTAACAAGAAGGTGTGTTTGCAAGGAGCTTGGGGTATACTAGCTTGAGGACTTCTATCCTTGAAGTCTTGGCTGCATTTTGGGCATCTCCATCTTCATCAAACATCTCTTTTGGTCGAGTTCTTGCTGCTGCAGTAAGGTAGATTCACAGCTCTATGTAGCTGTGATTTTATGTAGTTTTACATATGTTCATAGCTTTCTTATTCATATAAATGATCCTTTGATTTATGGGTTTGTTTTATACACTTGAATGGTCACTTGAAGAACATAATTTTCAGCTTATAAACTGGTTATAATGCTATACTTCCGCTGCATTTTCTAAAAGTTTAAGAGGTTAAACTATGATTTTATGTTTTAACAAACCCAACAATGGCATCAAGAGTTGGTTATGTGAGTAGCTTGCTTGTTCTTGTCCTTTAAAAATTAGTTTTAAAGGATGATTATAAACTTAGTATAGGCTGATTTTGGGCTGCTATGTTTTGTTGAATGATTCCCCAAACTTTCAAGGTCATATCACACATGCTAGTGATTACACCTTGAAAGATATATATTATGAAATGTTGATTGTTTGGACAATGTTTAAAACCAAAATTTCAGTTTATGTTAGCTGAAATTTGGTGGTTTTAAGTGGGGTTTCATTATATGTTTGGATGATATGATCATTGGATGTTAGTGTGCATAACCTAGCCATTGGCCTTGTGTGTTTGGATGCTTGCAATGTTTGTTTTGGTTGTTTTCAATTGGGTTGTAATATTATTCTTTTGTGCTTTGTTTAAAATATAATTTGTCTATTTATTCATTGGGATGTAATAATAGATTAGGAGTGTTTTTTCTTTTACTAGGAAATATGTATTAGGATATATATATATTTTGTAAAAGAAGATGCTCGGGAAGGAAGCACAAGAAGAAGACACAAAAGAAGGACTTGAAGCATATGGATGCAAGTTCAAGTAGGAGTAAATGAAGTCCTCTATTTTGTTCTGTATTCAACCCTTAGGAAAGACCAAATGACCACACTTGTGATGGAAAACAAGTGTGGTCACAATAGTAGCTATGGTTATGCACATTGTGGTTGTTTATATTATGCTTGTTTGTTATTGTTGTATGATTGTTTTTGATATTTGGATATGCATAACAAACTCATTAGCAAACTTAACAAGCTAAAAATTTATGGTTTCTAATCATTAAGTGGTTAATAAAAGGTTATTAAAAGGATTAATGATTTAATAAAAGAGGTTTTATTAAAAATAAACCATAGGATACCTTGCATTTGAAAGCATGCAAATACAAGGTATATAGAGTTTTCAAAACTAGAATTAATGAAAACCAAAAATCCCTTTGAAACAAGTTTAACACCATCCTTTTACACGACACTCGAATCACTTGAGAACTATTTGTGGGATAAAGGTCACCTAACCACTTATAGGCAACTTGTGTGTTTGAGGTGAGTCTAACATACTTGTAGGATAAAGGTCACCTAACCGCTTGTATGTGAAAACTCACACGTGTGTGTAAGTAGGACGACTTGAATTGGAAACCATGTGCATAGGGTCACCGAAGCATGGCGTACAATGGTGTTGATGGGATTAAACATGCCAACCAAACATAAGATGTTTAACCGATCCCATAAAGGCTAGAAGTTGCAAAAGATTGCTATTGTCAAATATTGACTACCTTGTTAAATTAAATAATGGGATAAAGGTCACCTAACCATTATTTGAATGTAACGTTGGATTCTAGATTTTAATTATTAATTGTCTATGAGACATAAAAGGGTATTAATAATTAAAATAAAATTTTAAGAAATACTAATAAGAACTTTATAAATTTGTAGAATGGCCGCAAACAATAATGCTACCACCCCGACCGTCCATACCCTATCACTGAGAATCGTTATCAAAATGAGTAAAGGCCTATGTCCTTGACGATCCCATGTCTCACCAACCAACGCTGTTGATGTTAAGGCCTTTTGACGATTGGCTTAAGCATATTAAGGATTCTGTGCAAGTTTCCTACCTCATGTTAGGAATATGATTCCCGAACTCCAAAAGGGTTTGGAACATCATATGGCATATGACATGATAATCTAGTTGAAGGAAATGTTCCTTCAACAAACATTAGTAAGATTGCTTCGAAACGGTTCAAGCACTTTATGCATGTCACATGGAAGAAACCCAATCAATATCATCTTATATATTCTTAAGATGAAAAGCCACATTGATAGCCTCAAGATGCTTAAATTTCCTGTCTCAAAGTAGTTGGCCAAGGATTTGATCCTTGATTGCCCAACTAAAGGTTTGATACATTCATAATAAACTATAATATGAACGGGTGGGACGAGAGCATCGGTGAAATTCACGCAATGCTCAAAGCAACCGAGGCAGGGATGGATAGAGAGGTTCTACCTATTCTCTTGATCAATGAGGGAGACTATAAGAAATGGCCAATCTCGATCCTAAGGCAATTATTGCCAAAAGAAAGGAATACATCAAAGCAAATGTTAAAGCGAAACCTCAACAACCTAAGCTTATGAAGCCTAAAGGAGAACGATCCATGCTTTGAGCATGGAGAGATAGGACTATAAAAGGGAATTGTTCCTCCTATCTCAAGGAGTTGAAAATAAGAGAGATGCTAGGCAAACCTCGAATACAATTTTCATGATTCACATTGTATTAAATGTAATTTCTTCAAAACACATGGGTATTGGATACCGAATATGAGACTCATACTTGCAATTGTTACAAGGGGTTCAAAAGAAATGTGCGCTTCAAAAAGGAAAACTCTATTTTGAGACTTACAAATGGTTTGGAAGTTGTTCTCAAAACCTTTTGTATGCACCTAGTTTGACTAGGAACATAATTAATGTTTCCTCTTAAAACAATATGGTCATGATTTAAAGTTTGTATATAATGGTATTAAGTTTTATGGATGATGTATTTCATTTTAAGGATATGCATTTTAATGATATTCATGAATTAGTTCATGACAATTCGTCCTATAATAACTCATTATACACATTGAGCACCAAGAAACTTAAAATCGGTTAAAGTTATTATTATCTTTGACATTGTTATCTTGGTCACATAAACGAGAATTGGATTCAAACACTTCAAAAGAATGGCCTTTTGGAAACAAATGAAAATGTTTCATTTGATAAGTGTGAACCAAAAGACTTATTAGGAATGATACATTTGGATGTATGTGGTCCTTTTAAGACAATGACAAAGATTGGTGAAAAGATACTTCATTACTGTTACCGACGATTACAGTCACTATTATTGTGTGCACTTGATGACACATAAGAATGAAGCTTTTGAAATATTCAAAATCTTCAATAATGAAGTAGAAAATCAACTCTACATAACTATCTAAGTTCTTCATTCTGATAAAGGAGAAACTGAACCCTATTTGGATATGGTTCAATTCATTGAGGCTATGAGCTTACCACCTTTATCATCTTGGGTTTTTGCACTACTCTTCACGGCTCGTATTTTGAATATGGACCAAACCAAGAAAGTGGGTTTGACACTTTTTGAAATATGGTATGGAAAGAGTTCCATCACTATCATGTTTAAAAGGTATGGGTAGTAAAGCTTATGTTAAGCTTAACACCCAAAACAAATTTGAAAGTCGATCCACTAAGTGTATATTTGTTGGATATCCCAAAGATTGTATAGGATACTACTTCTTTGATCCAACAGAGCAAAGGAGTTTATTGCTCGAAGGGCAGAGTTCTCGGAAGCCAAGTTCCTTATGGAAGGAGTGACGCATAGAACAGTGGAATTTGATGAAGATCAAGATCCACAAGCCGATACACGTTTGGTTGACACTAGCTGTCAACAAAAGGTTGTTGATGATGATCAAGAGGTTGATCAATACACACAAAATGTTCATAGATCTGGTAGAGTTTGCATTCCACCTGAAATATATGGATTTTTCATGGATGGATGCTATGAGGTTGACTCCGATTAGCCAACTATATACCATGATGCTATGTCCAATTCGGATTGTGACAAATGGCTGGAAGCCATGAATGTAGAGATGCAATCCATGTATAACAACCATGTTTGGGAATTGGTTGACCCTCCACTTAACTCCAAACCGGTTGGATGCAAGTGGGTTTTCGAGAAGAAAACAAATATGCATGGAAACTTGGATACTGACAAGGCTTGTGTGTATAAAAAGGCTAGTGGGAGTGTAATCACAATCTTAGTATTGTATGTTGATGACATTTTACTATATGGAAAGGACATTCCGACCATGGAAGGTGTTAAACCTGGCTTGGAAATTGTTTTTCCATGAAAGATCTCGGTGAAGCCGCCTATATTTTGGGAATAAAGATCTATAGGGATAGATCGAGGCGGTTGATAGGTCTAAACCAAAGTGCATATATTGATAAAATCTTAAGAAAGGTTCAAGATGGAAAACTCTAAGAAAGGTATGGTACCTATTCAAAGAGGGACAATATTGAGTGCATCTCAATGTCCAAGCTCAAAGGATGAGCAAGATTGTATAAAGGACATCCCATATGTGTCTGCTATAGGATCCATCATATATGCGATGATATGCACTAAGACCGGACGTGTCATGCGCGTTAAGCATGACAAGAAAATATCAGCAGAATCCAAGTAATGGCCATTGGATGGCTGTTAAGAGTATTTTGAAATACCTTAGAAACACTAAGGATATGTTCTTAATATATGGATCTGGTGAAGAGGAACTCGTTGTAAAGGGTTACACGGATGCGAGTTTCCAAACTAACTCGATCACAATCGGGTATGTCTCCATTATGAGTAGGGTAGCATTGTCCACTACAAAATAGGAATACATAGCCGCCTCATTAGTAGCTTTGGAAGCTGCATGAATAAAAGGTTTATCGTCGAACTAAGGATGGTCTCTACCATTCAAGAACCCTTAGAAATCTTTTGTGATAACAAGGGTGTGATTGCTCAAATCAAGGAACCCCATGCACGTCAAAAGATTAGACATAATGAGCGGAGATTCAACTACATAAGGGATGAAGTTGAAAAAGGAAAGATATGTATTTGCAAAGTTCATACCGATCAAAACATTGCGGATCCATTCACGAAGCTCCTAGATAGGTCAAAGCATGAAAGTCACACTTGTGCCTTAGGACTTCGATATTCTAGTGATTGGATTTGATCTGTAAATTTTGTATTTGGTTATATGTGGAACTTTTATTATTTGAATAAAATTATTTGGTTATAATCTTTCAATTAATGTTCCAAATTAGCATGTTTAATCCATGAGTAAATTATTTACTCTAAATGTCCGTAGTCGTTCATACTTGTGGGAACAAGTATGAGGGTAAGACTATTATAAACTTGGATTGGTTGATATACATATGGAGCAATGGGTTGCTACCAAGGTTTATAGATATTTGTGGGATACAAATATTGGACTAACCCGCATCTCAAATTTTACTACATGGAATCTTATCGATTGATCATAAGTAAATTTGAGTAAAGGCGAATATCATTTGGTATCCTCCGACCTGAGATACATATTAGGTTTTGATATTCACCAAGTATTATGCCTTGAGCTAATTCTTCACTGTCCTGAAATAGTGGACAATACATAAGGGTATGTTCAGGTATAACACGAGGTGTTTGTGAGAAACGTATGTACTCAAGATGGAATTTGTTTCTCTTATTCGTTGAGAGTTAGATGTCTAAGGCCTGATTAAGTTAAATCAACAAGGAATGATCATTCTGTGTCCTTAGATTTAACATGACATTTGTAACAAAAGGATAGATGATTGATTCACCTAAATCATTTTAGGTAGGGCACTTGAATGGGATGATGTTATTGAATGGCCATAAGTCATGCGTATTAAGGGTAGTAAACCGTTGTTAGGCGTCATTTACTGCTTGCATCAATCTTCTATGAATCTTGGGCAAGTGGGAGATTGTAGGATTCTATGTGCCCAAGACACTTAGAATATTGATGTGGTTAGTACGTTATGATCCATGTCGGGTTATACCCAATAACAAGCTTAGCAAACACCAATTAATATTTAATTGATGATATGATCATGCAATTAAATATTTACACCAATTTAGAAAATGGGTTTTCTAAATAAGTTGCATATGAGATGGAACAATTTATTAGGATATTTTGTTCAATAATATTATTTGAAGTGTTATTTAAATTAGTTGTATAACACCAAATAATAATGAGAGTATACTACTTATACAATTAATTAGTTAATTGTATAAACTAGTTACAAGACTAGACAATACATATGTGTGTGTTAAAACTTATTATTGTAAGAAAGAAACATGTTTTTTTCTCATGTGGCCGTCCACCACAAACACACACACATGCATGTGTGAGAAAGTTTTATTCTCTTGGTAAGACCAAGCACATGCATGTTCCACTAACTTGTCTTTGGGAAGAACAAGCACATGCACCATTGTCTAGCACTAACTAGCATATAGTACTCTTATTCACATGAAACAACACATGCAAGAGCACACAATTCAGCTCCTCTCTCTCTCTATTTTATGAAAAAATGCAGCAGCATTGAAGGTTTTATTAGAGCTGATTTGAGCTGATTTCATGTTGTTCTTGGTGTGAGGATCTTGCACTCCATGATGATGATTCTAATTTGCATGCAAACAACAACTTGAATCCTCTCTTTTCTCTCTAAAAGGCCATGGTTTTCCTTCAGGAGAAAGAGGGTTTTCTGCAGAAAATTGAGGGTTTTTGAAGTTGTTCTTGGTGTATTCTACCTAACAAGAAGGTGTGTTTGCAAGGAGCTTGGGGTATACTAGCTTGAGGACTTCTATCCTTGAAGTCTTGGCTGCATTTTGGGCATCTCCATCTTCATCAAACATCTCTTTTGGTCGAGTTCTTGCTGCTGCAGTAAGGTAGATTCACAGCTCTATGTAGCTGTGATTTTATGTAGTTTTACATATGTTCATAGCTTGCTTATTCACATAAATGATCCTTTGATTATGGGTTTGTTTTATACACTTGAATGGTCACTTGAAGAACATAATTTTCAGCTTATAAACATGGTTATAATGCTATACTTCCGCTGCATTTTCTTAAAGTTTAAGAGGTTAAACTATGATTTTATGTTCTAACAAACCCAACAAAGATAACCACCACAACAACAACAACATCAATAACATCCACAAGATAACCACAAAAATAACAAAACCAACAACAATGACAACAACAATAACAACAACTACAATGATGATGACGATGATGACAACAACAACCACGATAACAACATCCTTAACAAATACAACCACAACAACCATGACAACCACGACAACCATAAACACGATGATGACGACAAAAACAACAACAACCGCAACAACAACAACAACAACGATAACAGTAACAATAACAACAACAACAACAACGACAATAACAACAACAACAACAACAACAACATCAACAACAACAATGAGGATGATGACAATGACGACAACAATGACAACAACAACAACCACAACAACCACCATAACAACGATGTGATAGAGTGTAACAACCCCTCCTCGACCCTTACAAAAAATGTGGGAATTTTCCTAAGTCAGGCGCCTGAACAGTGCTCATGCGTCTAAACAACGCCTATGCGTCTAAACAGCGCCCATGCGCCTGGACAGTGCCCATGCGACTAAGTCTTAGGCGTTTCAGTAGTGCTCATGCACCCACAGTTTCCATGCGCCTGAACAGTGGTCATGCGCCCAAACAGTTTTCACGAGCCTAAACAGTTGTCATGCGCCTAAGTCCCATACGTCCAAACAGTTGTCATGCGCCCAAACAGTGGTAATGCACCAAGATTTTTCCTTGTATATTTTCGCATATATTTAACTTTTGATCAGTTTTCCATGATTGTAATACATCCGACATTGGTGTTTAACCATGTACGGACTCGTATTTGTATAAGAAACTATCATTCGAATGATTATTAGAAACAAATAAAGTGTTCCAACACTTAAATAAAATTCGGATAAATATACCCATCCACATCCGCATAGAACAAACTCGATAACAATAATAATAATAATAATAATAATAATATAATAATAATAATAATAATAATAATAATAATAATAATATAATAATATAATAATAATAATAATAATAATATAATAATAATATAATAATAATAATAATAATAATAATAATAATAATAATAATAAAATAATAATAATAATAATAATAATAATAATAATAATAATAATAATAATAATAATAATAATAATAATAATAATAATAATAATAATAATAATAATAATAATAATAATAATAATAATAATAATAATAATATAATAATAATATAATAATAATAATAATAATAATAATAATAATAATAATAATAATAATAATAATAATAATAATAATAATAATAATAATAATAATAATAATAATAATAATAATAATAATAATAATAATAATAATAATAATAATAATAATAATAATAATAATATATAATAATAATAATAATAATAATAATAATATAATAATATAATAATAATAATAATATAATAATAATAATAATATAATAATAATAATAATAATAATATATAATAATAATAATAATAATAATAATAATAATAATAATAATAATAATAATAATAATAATAATAATAAAATAATAATAATAATAATAATAATAATAATAATAATAATAATAATATAATAATATAATAATAATATAATAATAATAATAATAATAATAATAATAATAATAATAATAATATAATAATATAATAATAATAATAATATATAAATAATAATAATAATAATAATAATAATAATAATATAATAATAATAATAATAATATAATAATAATAATAATAATAATAATAATAATAATAATAATAATAATAATAATATAATAATAATAATAAATAATAATATATAATAATAATAATAATAATAATATAATAATAATAATAATAAAATAATAATAATAATAATAATAATAATAATAATAATAATAATAATAATAATAATAATAATAATAATAATAATAATAATAATAATAATAATAATAATAATAATAATAATAATAATAATATAATAAAATAATAATAATAATAATATAATAATAATAATAATAATAATAATAATAATAATAATAATAATAATAATAATAATAATAATAATAATAATAATAATAATAATAATAATAATAATAATATAATAATAATAATAATAATAATAATATAATGATAATAGAATACCAATACAACAAATAAAACATAATATTCTGCATGGCCGCCCATAACCACCAACCAAATACAACCTGTGAAACCCCATAAACCACTCCCACACTTAACCTTTTCTCTTCTTTCTATACATGCAAAAACTATCGATCCTTCTCTTTTCCCTTCATTCTTTCATATCACTCTTTCTCTCGACTCTTTCACTCTCTTTCTCTCGGATTCTCCTCTCAACCGAGAACACACATACACACACACAAATACTTTTGTTCATCTCAACAATCTGGCGAACAACAGGATTTCCAGCTGAGAATGAAGAGTTTTGCTCGTTTTAACCTCCTAAACCTCCTCATACGTAAGTAATATTACTTTTATGAGTTAAACTTTAATAAACTCATCCTTATCATGCTAAAAAACCATTCACACTGATCCAACAGAGAGATATTTACTCGAACTTCGTATTCGTGGGACTCACACTCCACACAAGGTATTATTCCGTAACCCGTGAGTCTAGAGGTAGATATACAAGGATTTTTACCTTGTAAACCCTTGTTTATGCTTTCTAGCGACATTTAGCTTGTACGTTTCTATAACCGAAGTTATTAATCTATTTAGAACAATGAAACAATGTTGGACCAAAAGAACCAATGAACCAAGATCAGGAAAACCTCTAAGTCCCACATGACATCACAACAACTGCTGAAGGCTTCATCAGCAGTTTGACAAAGACTGAAGACTCAACAGCTGAAGATCAAAGATCTGAAGAATAACAGCTGAAGATCCCAAGTACTGAACACAAGTACTGAAGTCTGAAGTATTGAAGAATACAAGTACTGAAGACTTCAAGTACTGATGACTCAAGTGCTGAAGATCAACAGCTGATGAACTGAAGAACTGAAGATCAACAACTGATGCACAAAGTCTGAAGATAAAGACTAAAGACATCTCCTGATGACAACTACTGAAGTCATCAGCTAATGAAACATCTGAAGCCCAAAGTCTGAAGACCAAGTGCTGAAGCTTTAGAGTTTGTCACAACAGCTAAAGAAGTCTTCTTCAGATGTTGTGATGGTTTTTCTCTTTCAGTAGTTTGTATTTTTCCTTTTCAGTAGTTTGTACAACAACTGAAGAGTTTGTTCTTCAGTTGTTATAGTTCAGTAGTTGTAAACGACTTAAGAGTCTGTTCTTCGATCGTTGTAACTTTTAGTAGTTTCTTGTTTCTTCAGTACTTGTAATAAGTAGAACACTTAGCTATTTTGTAAGACATTCTCTGACTCAACAATATGAGACATTCTCTCATAGGAAGGGTGAGACTCTGACTCAACAGTATGAGCGGTTCTCATGTTTGATCTCTAAGTTGAAGATGGTCAAATAAGAGTACTCTAATAGCCAGATGAACAACAGATTCCTCAGATCACTGCCAAAGAGATGGGACACTTATACCATTGTCCTACGCTCTAGTGCAAATCTGGATACTCTATCTCTCACCCAACTTCATAGGAAACTGCTCACATTTGAGAGAGTGATAGAGCAAAAGAGGAAGTTGTCCACCTCTGGCAAGCTCACTGATGACATTGTCACTGGCAATGCTGCCTTGATAGGTCAGGAGTCAGAATATGCTGCATCAGAGAGTGCCTATGATGAGCATATTGATTTCTCTACCAACTCTGAACTTGCTTTTGTTGGTGTTGATAGTGGTTCAGGGGGTAGCAGTGATAACCTGTGTTTCCTGATGGAGGACTTGAAGGGAATTCCAGATAATGATCTGGAAGAGATGGATATTTTGAGTCAGATGGCTATGATAAATATTAGATCTCAAAAGTTCTACAAGAGAACTGGCAGGAAATTTCCTGGTCTCTCAGGTAAAACCAAGGTTGGTTTTGACAAGATCAAGCTGAGGTGTCACAAGTGCCACAGGCTTAGACACTTTGCTAGAGAGTGTAGATCATCTGGATCTAACACCTCTGCACCCTTTGTGACTTTTCCTAGTAATAGCTCACAGAACAAAGGGCAGCATTCTAGTTCTCAGGGTTATCCATCATCATCACAGCCATCACCTGCTTACTTTGTGCCTCAGGGTCATATGCCATACCCATACCCCTGCTACTATGTGCCTCAGCCCAGTCAAGCTCAAGGACCTTTTGCTCAGCCACCACATGCTCTCCTTGAGCCTTAACCTTCCCAATCTCATCATCAAACCCAACCTCAACAACACAGCTTCTTCAACCCAGGAGTTGTTGACTGGAGTAGTCTACCTGATGATCTATCTGGTCAGGAACAACTATTCCAAGGTGCTGGTCAACATGGTGGTGATCATTCATTTGGGAATCTTGCTCTAATGGCCTTTGAGTCTGCTGATGGTTCATCATCCAATGCTTCATCACAGGTATCCTCTGAGGCTAAAGCCAAGCTTTGTTCTAATTCATGCATAGCAGCATTTACTTCTATTAGAGAAGCAAATATGGCTTTAATTGATACAAACCTTGAGCTAGAGCAAACCATTTCCAAAAAGAAAGCTGAATTTGAGGCTGCACTTAATGATAAAAATGTTGAGATTTATAAGCTTAAATGCCAAATAAAAGATGACAAGGCTAGGAAAGATGTACTTCTAGAGAAGTACAGAGACCTCAAGGAAACTCTTGCAACCACCTAAGTAGAGTGTGATCGATGGGTGCAATCCTGCAAGGGTTTTGAAATGCTTCTTAGTAAGCAATCAGCTTCCAATGTGAAGTTTGGCATTGGTTATAATCACACTACTCCTCCTACAGATTTCACTTCAAGAACAGAAGTTGAATCTGATAGAGAGCAATAACCAATCCTTCTCATCATGTGACTTACTATCTGATACAGCATCATCAGAGGTAGAGGTCAGCATTTCCTCCCAAAACCAATCAGCTGATGCTACAATAGTTGATGGTTCAAATGCTGACTGTCACATGATCAACAAGTTGATCAACTCAAGTGTTGTCTCTAGAAGTACTGAAAGTACTGGAGAGCAAGTGATAACACCTGAAGGTCAAACCCCAACTACTGCTAGTACTGAAGAGAAGAAAACTGCCAGTAGAAAGGGTTTGAAGACTATTGAAGAGAATGTCAGGAAGAAAACTGCAAGTACTGACAGCAAACAGCTGAAGAACAATCTTAAGCAGTTTCATCCTCTTCAATAGATGATCAACATAAGATGAAGAAGAAGCCATGTGAGATATGTGGCTTGTTCAATCATCTTACTGATGATTGCTGGTACAAAAGAGGTTCCAAACTCAAACAAAAGGAGAAAATTAAAGAGCACATGAATACAATGAAAAATGAGTTTGAGACCAAGTTTGTACTAGCAACATCAAAGCCTGAAACCCCTAAGCCCAAAAGCAAATCCAAAAAGAAGGTTGGGGTTACTCAGGCAACAGCTGAGGTTGCTCAAAAAAGATGGTGCAACACAGGAATCCATCATCAGCAAGCCCCAATGTGTCTGAAGAGCTAAAAGCTTTATCACAAAGTCAGACACAACTTGTGATGATGGTTCAGCATCTAATGGGAAGAGTCAACCAATTAGATGCTCCTATGTTGAAACCACAGAAAAGGAAATCCAAGCCAAAGGGTTCCTCTTCTACACCATCTCCTTCACCTCAGGCTGTCACACATTACACACCTGTTAGTGTTGTACCTGTTGTTGAGAACAGACCTAAAACCAAAAAGGTTTGGGTCTCTAAAACTAACTAACTTGTTGTTATGATTGCAGGGTTCTTCGACATGCCAAAGAAGCATCTGGTATGTAGACAGTGGAGGATCCATGCATATGACAGGAAGCAGTTCCCTTCTTAATGACTACTCTCAAGTAAAGAAGGGATTTGTCTCCTTTGGCAATGATGCAAAGGGTTACATCATCGGAAAAGGCTTTGTCTCCAATGGGGAAATAAGGTTTGATGATGTTAACCATGTGGAGAATCTCAAGTACAATCTCTTGAGTGTCAGTCAAATGTGTGATAAAGGCCATGTTGCCCTTTTCACAAGCCAGAACTGTCGGATTCTGTCATCCAAAGTTCTAAATTTGATTGACAAGGTGTTGGATGAATATACTCTCCTGAAGGCCAACAGGACAGGAAGAGTATATGCCTTAGATCTTTCCAAAAAGATAGATCTAAAAAGCCATCCTTGCCTATTCTCCAAGGCCTCTCCTCAAGAGTCTACTTTATGGCATAGAAGGCTGGGGCATGTTAATCTTAAGAACATGAATCAGCTGATAAGCCATGGTTTAGTAAGAGGGTTGCCTTTGAAGGAGTTCAAGTGTGAAGGCAACTGCACTACTTGTTTAAAGGGAAAGCAACACAAAGTTTCATTCCCTCCTATAGAAGAACCAAAGTCCAATGCCTGCTTGCAACTCCTGCACATGGATCTCTTTGGTTGTTAGAATAATGAGCATGACAATGAAGAAATACTGTTATTTGTGGAGAAGCAGTATTCCCTTCAGGTGAAGTGTGTGAGGAGTGACAATGGAATAGAGTTTATAAATCACACACTTGATGACTTTTACCTGTCAAAGGGAACTAAAAGGCAGTTCAGCATTCCAAGAACTCCTGAACAGAATGGAGTGGTTGAAAGAAAGAACAGGACTCTCATTGAAGCTGCGAGGTCAATGCTAGCTGACTCAGGATTGCCACTGACCTTTTGGGCTAAAGCTGTCAACACAGCTTGCTATGTGCAGAATAAAGCATTAGTGAATCAGAGGTTGATGAAGACTCCTTATGAAGTACTTCATCATTTGGCCCCTCTGATTTCCTGTTTTAGAGCTTTTGGGTGTCCATGTTTCATTCTCAACACTAGCAATCCACTCTAGAAGTTTGCTAGTAAGGTGGATGCAGGGTATTTTGTTGGTTATTCATCAACTTGTAAGGCAATAAGAGTTTTCAACTGTAGGACAAAGATGGTTGAAGAAACTCTACATGTCAAGTTCAATGAATCTCCTAAGAACAAGATTGCACAAAACCCTATGGAGTTGTTTGATCTGGACATACTGCAATATGTTCCTTATCAACCTCCAACTGTTGTGCCTGTTAACAGTTCTCCACCTAGTGGTACTGATGATGATGTAGCCAGTACTCACCTTTTCAGGTTTAGCGACAACCTGCCTGAGTTCACTAAACCTGATGCTCCTGTAGCTTCAGCAGCTCCATCCACAACAAATGCTGATGAGATTTCTGCTTGCTCTACTTCATTTGAGCTGCCATCTCCTACATGGTTTCAAGAATCACAATCACCATCTGTTGCTGCTGAAGGTTCTACAAACACTTACACTGATCTTATAGTTTATAATGAGCTGAGGAATAACCCAATGTCTCAAATCATTGGTGATATCAATGCTGGAGTCTTAACAGAAGTCAATTGTCCAACTTTTGCTTCTATGCTCTCTTCATCAGTCAGCAAGAGCCTAAGAACTACCATGTTGCACTCAGAGACAATGGATGGGTTGAAGCAATGCAGCTTGAGCTTCTTCAGTTCAAGAAACAACAAGTGTGGGAGCTTGTTCCTTTACCACAAGGTAAGTGTGCAATAGGCACTAAATGGGTATTTGGGAACAAAACAGATGAAAAGGGCCAAATAGTTAAGAACAAGGCCAGGCTGGTTGTCCAGGGGTTTGCACAAGAGAAAGGCATCGATTATGATGAAACCTTTGCCCCTGTAGCCAGACTGGAGGCAATTAGATTGTTCTTAGCTTATGCTGCCATTCATAGTCTTAAGGTTTATCAAATGGATGTCAAAAGTGCCTTCTTATATGGTAAAATAAAGGAGGAAGTTTATGTGTGTCAACCACCAGGCTTTGAGGACAATAAACATCCTGATTGGGTGTATAAGCTGGATAAGGCTCTTTATGGGCTGAAGTAAGCTCTTAGAGCCTGGTATGAGACACTCTCAACTTTTTTTCTAGAAAATAAGTTCACTAGAGGCACCATTGATAAAACCTTATTCATCAAGACTGTGTGATAGCATAAGCTCCTTGTTCAAATTTATGTAGATGACATAATTTTTGCATCCTCTGATCCACAGTTGTGTGATGAATTCACAAAGCTTATGAAGAAAAAGTTTGAAATGAGTGCTATGGGAGAATTACAGTTCTGTCTAGGATCGCAAATCAAACAAAGGGCTGATGGTATCTTTATTCATCAGTCCAAATACACCAAAGAGTTGTTGAATAAGTTTGATTTACAAAACTGTAAGTCCTGTTCTACTCCCATGAGCAGCATCACACAACTGGATGTAGATTAGAAAGGTAAAGCGGTTGATGAAACCCTTTAAAGATGTATGATTAGGTCCTTAATGTACCTTACAGCTTCTAGACCAGACATCATGTTTGCAACATGTGCCTGTGCTAGATTTCAAGCTGCACCTAAAGAATCCCATTTGATTGCAGTCAAAAGGATCTTTAGATATCTGCAGGGTACCCAATCACTAGGTCTTTGGTATTCAACTGGGCATTCTTGCAAATTAGTTGCTTTCTCTGATAGTGACTATGCAGGATGCAAAGTCACCAGAAAATCCACTTCTGGTGGTTGCCAATTCCTAGGCAATTATTTAGTTTCTTGGCAGAGTAAGAAACAAACATCAATTGCTACATCCACAGTTGAAGCTGAGTACATTGCTGCTGCAAGTTGTACTTCCCAGGTACTCTGGCTTCAGAACCAACTCTTGGATTATGGCATTACATAGACTAAGACTCTATTACTAATGGATAGTGCTTCAGCTCTTTGTATTGTTAAAAATCCAGTCCAGCACTCTAGGACCAAACATATAGAGATCAGACATCATTTTAAAAGAGACTGCTATGAAAAAGGTTTGATTGATCCAAAGTTTGTGCCTAGTGCTGATGAGCTTGCAGACATCTTTACTAAGCCTTTAGATAGTACCATATTCCAAAAATTCGGTACTAAGGCTTTGTATGCTGTAGCTAGAATAATTTGACTAATACTGATGCTCTCAGTTCACAAGTACTGATGAGCATTGGTATGCAAAGGTCAAATATAAGTACTGATGAATAATTTAGTATTCAGCATTTTCACAACTACTGCAGACTAAAATGATTCAAAGTACTGAAGTACATTATTTGTTGAAAACAGCTGATGTAGTTACAACTACTGATGTGGTTATAAACATTGATGTACAATTTTCAAACAAATAAGTACTGAAGAACAAATTTTGTTCACAAGTACTAATGTGCAATCTTACACATAAGTACTGAAGACAAAATTTGTTCACCAGCTCTAAAGAATAATTTATTTCATCAGCACTTATGAACATCTGATCACAAGAGCTGAAGAATAAATATTCACAAGAGCTGAAGGGCCAATGAAACATCTGAAGGTCAGTCAAAGAGCTGATGAGTAAATGTGGAGGTCAGAATGAAACAATTGAATTGACGGAAACAGCTGATGAGTAACTTTACTCTTCAGCTGATACCTACATCTGCTGTTTCATACCCAAACAACTAAAGGATAAAACCATGTCTTCAGTAGTTTCACAACTACTGATGACTAACACCAAGTCCTCAGTTGTTTACAACAACTGAAGCAAAACCACGTCTTCAGTAGTTTATAGCTACTGATGTCAGTAGTTTACAACTACTGAAGACTAACACGAAGTCTTCAGTTGTTACAACGTCTGAAGATGAAAACCATGTCTTCAGTAGTTTATAACTACTGATGACTAACAACAAGTCTTCAGTCGTTTACAACATCTGAAGGACAAAACCAAGGTCTCAGTAGTTTCAACTACTGAAGACTAACACCAAGTCCTCTGATGTTACAACTTCTGATGGTTAAAACCATGTCATCAGTAGTTTCAACAACTGATGACTAACACCAAACCCTTCAGTATTTTTCTTTTAGCCTATAAATACCTAACCAAACCTTCAGAGCTTTTCATTCTCACTTGACCTAACTTTCTAAAACCTCTGAAGCTTCCCATACACCATTAATGGCGACCATGCAACTCAGGCCCCGACATAACTGTGTCGCATACCTTACTAAATCGCCCTTCTGGTCAAAATTTCACTATGCCATTGATCTGATGACCGACTCACCATACCAAACGGCCTTCCTATTAAATCCAATCATTCATGCCGATTCCCTATCAGAGTTCTGGACGAACATTACCGATCAATCCGGAGAGAACGACGACGAGGTCTCTCTCCGGTTGTCCGTGAGCAACAAATCCGTGGTCATCACTCCAGCTATCATCCGACAAACCCTAAAGCTGGAGGATGCCACCTTCCCAACTGCCTACCCCAAAGGCACCCTTGATCTCTCTTTCACTGCTCATGATTATCAGGGTGACCTCTCTGCCTCCACTTTGCTGAAGAAACATTTCCCTGATCCACAATGACTTATCTTCCACATGGTGAATGTTTGTCTGGACCCGAAGACATCCTCATGGGACCAGATGTCCATAAGGTGGCAACAGGTATTGTACTGTATCTTTGAGAAACAGCCATTAAATTTTATTGAAATAATATTTTTGGAACTCAAAGACATGGCCTCAAAACCATTTGCAAACCGTTGGATTTTATATCCACGGTTCCTTATGGCCATGATAGAGAGCCAGCTTAATGCTGAGGGACTAGTTGGCACTGGAGTCCCTGCCATGGCTGTTTTAGCTGAGGTATACTCCAGGCACAACACCGACCAGGCACTCAAAAAGGCTGCCAAGCTGCACAAACCCACGCAGCTGGAACCCACAGCCTCCACCTCCAAGTCTAAAGTCCCCACCAAGCCCAAACCCACAAAGAAACCCACAAAGGCTACTCAGGGAGATGAGTCCCCTGAGGATGCCCCTGCAACACAAACGCAAGAAGTGATTGCTGGCCAGATTCTCCAAGCAGTCACCACGACTCCACCTACCACAACCGCACAGGTTTCCTCTTTACAGGAGCCTGATGCAACCATTTCAGGGGCTGCCACACATCTGGAACCTTTCTCAATTGAGGAGGTTGCCATTGACGAGCACATTCCTCCCCATGTCCAATCTGCTTCTGGCCCATCTCCCACTGAAACCACCCCTCAAAGCCCTACTTTTATAATTGCCAATGTGTTGACCCATCTAAACACTCCACCCTCTCCCCAGAAACCAATCACAACTGGGGTATCTCCAACCGAAGAGAGGGTGGAAACAAGTGTCAGTGGGAGCCCACAACACCAAGAATCACATGTCTCATCTCCCATTGTGGCGAGGGAGATAAGACAATCTGGTGAGGCTGCCACTTCTCCTGCATCAACATATGAGCGGGAAGAAGCTGGTATCATCAATAAGACCTCACCAGAGGCAACTGCCGATGATGGATCCAATCCGGAGGCTGGAAGTCCCCAGAACCAAGACAAAGGGGCACATGCAACTACTGAGCCACACTCAGTGCATGTACATCCTGACATAGTCAGGAGGTCAGGTGATTCAGTGCAAACTAATGATGACCTGAGCTTCTTCTACGACGTAGTTGCTCAAAATACACTTCTTGAGGATGAGGTAAGCAGACTCAAAGAGCTGCTTGCCAAAATATCTCAAGAAGCAAGTCCATGTGCCACCATAAACCCACAGATGGCACCTTCCCCTGAAGGTCTCACATATAATCAGCCACTCCCACAAACTCAGCCACCTGCCTCTGCTTCTGGCACTAGTTCTCAGGAACAGAACCCTCCTGAGCAATTAGTTGCTATCTTCCAAAAATCCCTGCCTCTTATCACACTAATAATCACAGACATTGTGATGAAAACCCTTGATGAGAGGCTTCCCTCACAAACACAACCCTTGGTGGAGGTTGCTGTAGCTAAAGCGCTTTCTGATAGTCAAACCCTAACCAATGCACCCAAAAAGGGGGAGACATTAGTGAAAGCAGAGAGGAAGAGGGTAGAGGAGGAGAAAGAAGTGGTGGAAGAGGTGGAAAACGAGAGGGATGTGGTTGAGGAGACTGAAAGGGTGAAGGGGAAGGAGAAGGAGAGGGAGGAGAGAGCTGAACAAATCAAAGTGGCTGAAATCCAAGAAGATTTCAATGTCACTTAGAAAAAGAAGAAATGAGAGAAGGTGGTGAAGGAGACTGATCTAGCAGTTCTGGTCAAGGAGGCTGATGCTGAGCATAGCCGATCGATGGACTCTATCATTGATCAGCTATTCAGGCAAGGCTTTGACACGGACACTGCCATGCTAGATCAGGAAATTAGGAAGTTGGAGATAAAGGAGATAGAATACCGATGGACCAGTTATAGCCAAGAGGAGAGAAAGAGACTCGATGCTATGATTAGGTTTATTTCGAAGTACCTGGGGAGACCAGTCCTAGTTGTGAGGGCTTGGACCAGGGACAGAATCTTGGCTATAGCCACCAAGATCTATTCGGCTGGTGAATTTACCAAGGGACTGGTCGCAGACGCCCTGTCAGAAGCTGGTGCTGGGAACAGGACTTTGCTAGTCAAACAGACTAAACCTTCCCTTATTTCTAGATTACTAGCAAAGCCTGCCCAATCTTCCACACCAACACCTACCCAACCACAACCCACAAAACCAACCCCATCACCATCAAAACCCATTGCCGATGATACACCCTTGCAGAAGAAGAGAAGGGTGTTGAGGCTACAAGAAAAAGAAGAGGAGGATGAGGAAGATAGGCTGCCTCTTTCTGCAGTCATATCTTTGCCGCGAGCCATACCTAAACCCATCACTCCCACCTCACAAATGGAAGCTGTAAGGGTTAAGATAGAAGAAGAAGAGCAGCAGAAGCTTCATGATGCTGAAATGCTAAAATCCATAGATCAAGCCTATGCTGCTTCTTCATCTATCATAAGTATGAAGAAGGAAGCTCTGAGACTCTTCACCCTTGCCAACACATTTCAATATAAAAAGGACAAGGTGATGACTTGGCCTGATCCCAGGGTGGCTCACCGGATTAAAAAGAAAGATATACCAGTGAGATACAAAGGCTAGGTAAAACGTGGTCCTTGTAATTTGACCCTGGGAGATAGTAGAAGAGTTCAAGATAGCCTATCAGACTAACCAGCCACCCCAAAAGATGTTGGAGAACAGGGTGATCAATAAAGGGTTAGTCTATAAGAGGCTTGAGAACTTTAGGAAGGATGAGCTCAATTTGTTACTAGAAGGCAAACATCCTGATGAATTCGCCTATAGACAAATTACAACAGTTGAGCTCAAGAATGGCAAACAGGCCAAGTTTGTCCCGGAGCTGTATGGCCGTGAAGGATTATTTGAAGGTGAGGCTGAGGACCTATCCATGGAAGAACAAATTACATTCCTCAGAGCCTACACCCGAGAATCCTATAGGCTCATACATGGGGAGTAGGTCTCATGGATGGGACAACAGCCCTGTGTCCAGTTCCCCAAGACAGGGCTCCCATCCATATTATGCCAATCAAATCTCAGAGACCTCTTCCCAGGCCAGTGCTTATTTGGGTCAACTTCTGATTTGATCCAGAAGGAAATAGACCAACATTTCTGCAAACAATAAGTGAGACAATAAATTGATTAGAGGTTTTGGCTGCATTGGTTCAGGGGGAGTTTGTTGGACCAAAAGAACCAATGAGCCAAGACCAGGAAAACCTCTAAGTCCCACATGACATCATAACAACTGCTGAAGGCTTCATCAGCAGTTTGACAAAGACTGAAGACTCAACAGCTAAAGATCAAAGATCTGAAGAACAACAGCTGAAGATCCCAAGTACTAAACACAAGTACTGAAGTATGAAGTACTGAAGAATACAAGTACTGAAGACTTCAAGTACTGATGACTCAAGTGCTGAAGATCAACAGCTGAAGAACTGAAGAACTGAAGATCAACAACTGATGCATAAAGTCTGAAGACAAAGACTGAAGACATCAGCTGATGACAACTACTGAAGTCATCAGCTGATGAAACATCTGAAGCCCAAAGTCTAAAGACCAAGTGCTAAAGCTTCAGAGTTTGTCACAACAGCTGAAGAAGTCTTCTTCAGATGTTGTGATGGTTTTTCTCTTTTAGTAGTTTGTATTTTTCCTTTTCAGCAGTATGTACAACAACTTAAGAGTTTGTTCTTCAGTTGTTATAGTTCAGTAGTTGTAAACGACTGAAGAGTCTGTTCTTTAGTCGTTGTAACTTTCAGTAGTTTCTTGTTTCTTTAGTACTTGTAATAAGTAGAACACTTAGCTATTTTGTAAGAAGATTTCAGCTGTTTGACATCTTCAGTAGTTTAGGTGTTCTATCAGTAGTTTGTTAATAACGGTTTGATGTCACTAGCAAGTGACATCAGCCTACGTCATTCTTCCTATAAAAGAAAGATGACCTAATTGTAACTGTGCCGAAATATGTGAGTAATAGAAAATACCTTTTTGGTAGAATTGTTCTCTCTCTATATGTGTACTGTTACATGCAAAATCATATGTGTTCTTGCTGTAATTATTAATTCTCATGCTAAATCCGCTATGAATACAACCTAATTGATCAAACTAGAGGCTAAGATCCTGTCAAACAAACACCCAAATACATATGTATTTTCTGGATTTAAGGTTATAAATGATATAGTAGTAACTGGGAGGTAAATATGATATTTACACTAATGCAAATGGTGTTAAACACCCGCTTATGATCATGTTTATGTGAGGCTGAGAATTAAGGTTGAATTTAGTAAGTTTAGGACTTAGAATACCTGGAATATGAGTTTAAATGTTTGGGGAATGTAGTGAGAATGTGTATGGCTACGCTAGACTAGTCGGTGACCCGAAATATGGAAATAACCAAAGAAACATGCCATAACATGAACAACTTAGGATCTAAGAATTTTTCAGGCCTTAAAATAATTGTTTAGTAATAGGTATCAAATTTGGTGAATTTTTGAGTTAATAGGTAATTTCTACGAATTTATTTAACAAAAGTAAGCGTAACCGATAACTAGAAACTCGTGTTTTAAACATCACCAAGTGGGATCTGAGATTTTTGAATTCTAATAGACTCAAATAGGCTATAAAAAGCTTAAGAAAATATTAGGGGTCAAAAAATGTAAAGAGACAAACTTTAGGGTAGAAAATGTAAATTTTGAAACTTGAGGGACCAAAAGTGTAAATTTGCATTCTAGTAAAATTCCAGCAACCTCATGACTAGAAACTAATATTGAGCTTATTCATGTGTTAATAAACTTATAAGAACTATAAAAACTTGATGTACACCAGGCAAAACCCTAACTTGTAAGGCCCCGTTCCCGGGCACCTCACAGTTGGTCGTCATTACCCATAAAACATACATTTAATATAACTTAATAAAAACCATGCAGCGGAAACTTTGAATTTACTATAAATGCTTTTGCAAAGTAATACAACACCCATTACAAAATATCGTTTGTTTGCATTACAATACAAAAACATTAACAAAAGAATGCCATCCCAAAAGAGCTGAGTAGCCGCCTCGTGCCATCCTCAGCAACACTACCTGCCAACTGGAAAACACATAAAAAGTCAGCGTTGCTGAGTGAGTTCTAGTTTTGTAATAAACATACTATTACTTATTTAAAAGTATCCTTTCGTGCATGCGTTCATACATCATACGTACACAGAGATAATATTCGTTATTATCTTCATCATTCGTTATTCATCGTTATCTTTAACTTCTCGTATGGATTCTGTCAGGCTTTACCCACTTCATAGCACTTGGCTATGATTACTGTGGTCGAATGACAAGAATCCCGTTCATACTTACTTGCACACATTGAAAGGTGAATTGTACCAATACCATATGCTACACCCCGATCGTTATTAGCTACCGGGCCGAAGTCAACATATGAACAACAAAACGTATGCCACGGTACTAGAGGTAAGCGGTAGAGGTACCATGACCATGGTCAATCACAGAGAAGGACCAATCGCGTTATTCAATGCTTGCACGACATAATTCGTTCGTTCATTAATGCATGTATTCATCATCATTCTTCTTTTCGTTCATTCGTTAATACATGCATTCATCATCATGTTCCTCTTTCATTATCTTTCACTTTACGTTACATAATACTTCATTAGTTCATTCACGTTATTCGTAAAGTTCCAGAAAGATAAGCATACATAATTACAAGGAACATACACACTCGTCATACATTCATCATCATACATTCATCATCAGACATTCATCATCATGTATAGCATCATACCATACTTAACAATATTTTATTAATAATATTGTTAGCAATAATAATAATACACTGATAATAATATCAGTAACAATAAGGGTTAATCATAATCATCATTACATGCATGAAACATCATCATTTATTAACCCTAGTCAACCCTGGTCAAACCTCGAACTTCGGATTTACAGGAAATTCTGTAAAATTCTAAGTATTCTGGGCGTTTTAGCCCTGTTGGGCGTATAAGCCCTCTGGGCGTATGAGCCCTGTTAGGCGTAAGAGCACTGCTGGACTTTTCATCTATACTTAGAATTATCTGGTCATACGACCACACTGTTGGTCGTATGAGCACTATTGGTCGTACCATCCCTAGACTTAGAAATATGTTCTGATCATACGACCACACTGTTGGTCGTATGAACACTAGTGGACTCATCATCATACTTAGAAAAATATCACTTGGTTATACGACCATACTGTTGGTCGTATGAGTCCTATTGGGCTTCAACACTTAGAAAAATCTCCTGGTCATACGACTACACTGTTGGTCGTATGACCACTAGTGGACTCATCAACTTGTACTTCTCTATTCTAAGTCCAAATTTCAGACATATTAGTAACCTGTTCATGTGTCTAATTCATAGTCCAAGTCCCAAACATCATAATGCCTAGTTCTAATCATATACACATGATTCTAGTCATAAAATCTAACATAAACATAAACATACATACATTCATTTCATACGGGTATCAAACCAAAGTTTATAAAAACATACTTACATGCATTTTCCAGCCCCAAAACGTTTAAAACAAGTAAAAGGGGTCTAGAACTCACCTTAGTTTGTCTTCGGGTTTTGAATGCCCTTTCTTAACTTCCCAGTCGTTTCTACACCTAAAACACACACACACACAGTGCAACCCGAACACAAACACACACATAAGAACATGCATTTCTCGGTTTCTTAGCTCAAACACAACTTAAAAACATCAATTCTTACCTTGAATCCGATTTCTTCTTCTTTCTCTCTCTAAGAATCGAAGTTCCTGCTGTTTCTCTCTCTAAAAACCGAATGCAAGGAATTGTGCAGGGGTTATGGGCGACCATGCCTTCCTTTTGTACAAAATAAATACCACTTTGCCCATTTGGTACTTTTGGTCCCTCCTTTTTAGTTGACTTTTATTTTCTATTCTTTTCTTCCTTTTTCTTTTATTTCTTGCTAAAATACGGGTGTTACAAGTCCACCCCCCTTATATAGGTTTCATCCCCGAAACCTGTTATTCCTCAAACAGATGTGGGTAGTGCTGTCTCATTTCTTCTTCAGTCTCCCACGTAGACTCGGATCCCTTCCTGTGCTTCCACTGTACACGCACAAGAGGAACCACTTTATTCCTCAACCTCTTCTCCTTACGATCAATGATTGCCACTGGTTGCTCAACGTAATTGAGCCGTTCGTCTACTTCAATATCCTCCAGTGGTACAACCATGCCTTCATCAGCTAAGCACTTTCTCAGATGGGATACATGGAATGTAGGATGAATTCCACTTAACTCATCTGGCAATTCAAGTCGATAGGCCACCTCTCCTACCCGTGCGACAATCCGGAAAGGTCCTATGTATCTCAGGCTTAGCTTACCTCGTTTCCTGAATCTAATGATTCCTTTCCAAGGTGAGACCTTCAACATAACTCGGTCACCAACCTTGAACTCTATCGGTCTTCGCCTCTTGTCAGCATACGACTTTTGCCTATCTTTCGCCGCCTTCATGAAGGCTTTGATCTTTTCTAATTTCTCAGTCGTTGCTTCAATCACCTCAACACCTCCCAGTTCCTTCTGCCCAATGTCTCCCCAACATACGGGCGTCCTACATCTCCTACCGTATAGCATTTCGTATGGTGGCATGCCAATACTGGCATGATACTATTGTTGTACGAGAATTCTGCTAACGGCAAGTGATCATCCCAACTTCCTCCAAAATCGATCACGCACGCCCGAAGCATGTCTTTGAGTGTTTGGATCGTCCTCTCAGATTGACCATCCGTCTGAGGGTGATATGTTGTACTAATGTGTAGCTCGTCCCCATTGCATCGTGAAATCTCTTCCAAAACTTGGAGTAAACGGGTGTCACGATCAGACACAATAGACACCGGTACACCGTGACGAGCTCCAATTTCCTTGATGAACAGATCCGCCAATCTTTCAGATGAGTACGTCTCGCGGATCGGTAGGAAGTGGGCACTCTTTGTCAAACGGTCCCACTATCACCCATATGCATCATACCCTTTAGGGGTCGTGGTAATTTCGTGATGAAATCCATGGTGATATGCTCCCACTTCCACTCGGGTATATCCAACGGTTGGATCTTCCCGTAGGGTTTCTGGTGTTCCGCCTTCACTTGTAAACAAGTCAGGCACTTACTCACGTACTCCACTACGTCACGTTTCATACCCGGCCACCAGTAATCCTTCTTCATATCGTGGTACATTTTGGTAGCACCGGGGTGAATGGAGTATCGGGTGTTATGGGCCTCATCCATGATTCTTCCACGTAGATCCCCGTATCGAGGAATCCACATTCGCCAAATCGGGTCTTAACACCAAGAGTGTTCTCACCCAATTCCGTACTAGGCCTCTCATCCTTTCGGAGTTAAGATGATCTTCTTTCAAAGCCTCGTCTTGAAACTCCTTAACCTGTGTCATCACATCGGGGGTCATGATCAGCTGATAAGCCTCACCCGAATCGTTCAGGTCGTTCTTTTCGACTAAGGGCATCGGCCACCACGTTGGCCTTGCCCGGGTGGTAATGGATCTCACAATCATAATCCTTTATCAGCTCCAACCACGCCTCTGCCTCATGTTTAGGTCCTTCTGCTCGAAGAAGTACTTCAAGCTTTTGTGGTCAGTGAAGATTGTGCACTTCGTCCCGTATAGATAGTGCCGCCAAATCTTCAACGCAAAAACCCCGCGGATATTCTAGATCGTGTGTGGGATAGTTGACTTCGTGGGTCCAGCTGTCGAGATGCGTAGACTATCACCTTTTCCACGTTGCATCAACACACAACCTAGCCCAGAATAAGATGCATCCGAATAGACCACTAAGTCTTCATTTCCCTCGGGCAAGGTCAAAACAGGAGCTTGTGTTAGTCTTGCCTTAATCCTCAAAAGCCATCTCCTGCTCTCGACCCCACGAATTTCACGTCCTTACGGTCAATTTTGTCAAAGGTGAGGCGATCTTTGAAAAGTCTTGAATAAATCTCCTATAATAGCCCGCCAATCCTACAAAGCTACGAATCTCGGATGGCGTCTTTGGTGATTTCCATTGCATCACAGCCTCAACCTTTGCTGGGTCCACCATGATTCCCTCTGCATTTACCAAGTGACCCAGAAATTGCACCTCGCGTAGCAGAAAGCACATTTGGAGAACTTAGCATACAGTTTCTCCCTTCTCAAAGTCTCCAATACTTCACGAATGTGACCGCATGCTCTTCTTCGCTCCTCGAATAATCAGGATATCATCGATGAACAGAATCACTGATTTATCTAACATTGGCCGACACACTCGGTTCATCAAATCCATAAAGCAGCTGGCGCGTTAGTTAGACCAAATGACATAACGAGAAACTCATAGTGTCCATAACGCGTACGAAAAGCTGTTTTAGGAATGTCCTGCTCCTTTACTTCAATTGATGGTAGCCAGATCGAAGATCTATCCTCGAGAACCAACTGGCACCCTGGAGCTGATCGAACAAGTCATCGATTCTCGGTAACGGATACCGATTCTTTATGTCAACTTGTTCAATTCACGGTAGTCGATACACATTCTCATGCTACCGTCCTTCTTTTTCACAAATAAGACCGGGGCACCCCAAGGAGAGATACTCGGTCTAATGAAGCCCTTGTCAAGCAACTCCTGCAGTTGCTCCATCAACTCCTTCATCTCCGTAGGAGCTAATCGATACGGTGCCTTAGCGACAGGTTGGGCACCGGGTATTAAGTCAATTTGAAATTCGATTTCACGGTCAGGTGGCAACCCCGATAAGTCTTCCGGGAACACATCTGGAAACTCACACACAACCGGAACGTCGGATAGTTGTGGTGTTGGTGTTTCCACATCCTTCACATAACATAGGTAGGCGTTGCACCCACGCCTCATGCACTTCCCCGCCACCGCCATCGAAATCACCTTCGGAATCATCGTTACCCGATCACCGTATATTGTCACCAGACTCCGTCAGATGCCGTCAATCTAATCATCTTCTTTCGACATACGATATTCGCTTCATAGGTTGCCAACCAATCCATCCCTAGTACTACATCAAATCCACCTAGGGGCATCACATGTAATCTAGCAGCAAACCTATGGCCTTCTAATTCTATGGCACAGTCCTCTATCACATCAGTAACTCTAGTGGACTTACCAATAGCGTTTCTACTTCAAAGGCTCATCAATGCATTTACAACTAACAGGCAATTTAGCACAGAAAGTAGCAGAAATGAAACTCCTACTAGCACCAGAATCAAATAACACAGAAGCAAGAGTTTGATTTACTAGAAACGTACCTGACACCACATCGGGGTCCGTCCTAGCCTCTTCCTGCGTCATAGTGAAAGCCCTGGCGCTTGCTCTCGGACCTTCACTTCCCGTCTTCTTTACCCCTGAAGCCTCAGCCCTCGGCTTCTTACAGTCCCTGCTCATATGGCCACTTTCTCCACAGTTAAAGCACTTGCCCATCCGGCAATCTTTTGATATGTGCCCTGTCTTCCCCACTTAAAGCAGAGGTTGGATCCCCATTTGCACTCCCCTGAGTGCTCCTTTCCACACTTACCACACTTCCTCACCCCAGCTCTAGACGACCACACGGTGGTCATCCACTCTCGCCTTCTTGTTGTTCGTCGAAGTATCACCCCGACCAAATCTCTTCCCCTGCCAGTTCTTCTCTCCACTTCCTTTCTTGCTACCCTCAGCCTTACCAAGGCAGCCGTTCATCGAATAACCTTCCCGCCAAATCCACTGCCGACCTGAAAGTGCTTGGTCGGGCAGAAATCAAGTGCCAACGAATTTCAGCTGGCAGCCCCTGAATATACCGGTTGATCTTTCGAGACACCGGCGTCACCTGCTCCGGCACCAACAGCGCCAATTCGTTAAACTTGGTGGTATATTGTTGGTGGGTCATTGTCCCCGCCTCTAACTGCAGGAACTCTCTCTCAATTCTATCCATTTCCCGACGAGGACTGAATTCCTCGATCACCAGCCTTTTAACTCAGCCCACTTCATCTTCCCTATAGCCCTGCTACCCTCGGCTTGGACTATATTTTTCCACCAGCATAAAGCCGACCTGTGAAAGAGTGGGTAGCAAACTTCACCTTCTTGTCCTCCTGGCAATCACTAATATCGAGGACAGCTTCCATTTCCATCACCCCTGGTGAGCATCAGTAGCAGTACCAGAACCATCAAAAGTTGGGGGCTTGCACCTCATGAATGCCCCGTAGTTACAACCCGGGCTGTCTCCCGTAACTGTTCTCTTCCTCTTCCTCTTCATCACCGGATAATACTGTTTCTGCTTCTGTTTGTTGCTGTCTACCCGAGGACCGATTCCTTCCTTGTCTCTCATCATTACGTACTGCCTTTATCACCTCGGTCACTACAGACGGTAAGATCGTCTGCATGACCTGATGTACTTCCTCAACTACTGCTCTCTTTTACCGAGGCTCTCAAATTCGCGCTTTCGTCTGCTTCCTCCTGATGAGGAGTCTCGTTTTCCTCACGAACTACTTCTCTTCCTAGTCTTCCTCGCGTGTTACGCGGTTCATCACCACGTCCACCACCACGGGAAGCTTTAGATGATCTACCACCGACCATCTTCTATCACACTGGAAGATTTAAACACCAACACGGTCATTCAAGGAAATAGCTCAGTTTATGTCAAGTATAGTAAGTCCCTAATTACAGTGGCCAGTTGTGATTAGCCACTTACTCTACTCTTCACACCCCGAGCATTACCTGTCCTGACTACATTAGTATCTAAGTCTAACAGTACACATAACACATAACATGCACACGTACACTGGTTAACTTAAGAAAATACCTGATGGCACGCAACTCCAGATGGCATTCTCTTCCTTTCTGTCCCATTTTCAGTTTAAGTTTAGGTTTATTTTAAAAAAATTTACCCATTTCACTTAAACTTTGGCTCTGATACCAACTTGTAAGGCCCCGTTCCCGGGCACCTCACAGTTGGTCGTCATCACCCATAAAACATACATTTAATATAACTTAATAAAACCATGCAGCGGAAACTTTGAATTTACTATAAATGCTTTTGCAAAGTAATACAACACCCATTACAAAAATCGTTTGTTTGCATTACAATACAAAAACATTAACAAAAGAATGCCATCCCAAAAGAGCTGAGTAGCCGCCTCGTGCCATCCTCAGCAACACTACCTGCCAACTGGAAAACCATAAAAGTCAGCGTTGCTGAGTGAGTTCTAGTTTGTAATAAAACATACTTTTACTTATTTAAAGTATCCTTTCGTGCATGCGTTCATACATCATACGTACACAGAGATAATATTCGTTATTATCTTCATCATTCGTTATTCATCGTTATCTTTAACTTCTCGTATGGATTCTGTCAGGCTTTACCCCTTCATAGCACTTGGCTATGATTACTGTGGTCGAATGACAAGAATCCCGTTCATACTTACTTGCACACATTGAAAGGTGAATTGTACCAATACCATATGCTACACCCCGATCGTTATTAGCTACCGGGCCGAAGTCAACATATGAACAACAAAACGTATGCCACGGTACTAGAGGTAAGCGGTAGAGGTACCATGACCATGGTCAATCACAGAGAAGGACCAATCGCGTTATTCAATGCTTGCAAGACATAATTCGTTCGTTCATTAATGCATGTATTCATCATCATTCTTCTTTTCGTTCATTCGTTAATACATGCATTCATCATCATGTTCCTCTTTCATTATCTTTCACTTTACGTTACATAATACTTCATTAGTTCATTCTCGTTATTCGTAAGTTTCAGAAAGATAAGCATACACAATTACAAGGAACATACACACTCATCATACATTCATCATCATACATTCATCATCATACATTCATCATCATACATAGCATCATACCATACTAACAATATTTATTAATAATATTGTTAGCAATAATAATACACTGATAATAATATCAGTACAATAAGGGTTAATCATAATCATCATTACATGCATGAAACATCATCATTTATTACCCTAGTCAACCCTGGTCAAAACCTCGAACTTCGGATTTACAGGAAATTTCTGTAAAATTCTAAGTATTCTGGGCGTTTAGCCCTGTTGGGCGTATAAGCCCCTGGGCGTATGAGCCCTGTTAGGCGTAAGAGCACTGCTGGACTTTTCATCTTATACTTAGAATTAATCTGGTCATACGACCACACTGTTGGTCGTATGAGCACTATTGGTCGTACCATCCCTAGACTTAGAAATATGTTCTGATCATACGACCACACTGTTGGTCGTATGAACACTAGTGGACTCATCAACATACTAGAAAAATATCACACTTGGTCATACGACCATACTGTTGGTCGTATGAGTCCTATTAGGCTTCAACACTTAAAAAATCTCTGGTCATACGACCACACTATGGTCGTATGACCAATAGTGGACTCACAACTTACTTATCTATTCTACGTCCAAATTTCAGACATATTAGTAACCTGTTCATGTGTCTAATTAGTCCCAAACATCATAATGCCTAGTTCTAATCATATACACATGATTCTAGGCATAAATCTAACATAACATAAACATACATACATTCATTTCATACGGGTATCAACCAAAGTTTTAAAACATACTTACATGCATTTTCCAGCCCCAAAACGTTTAAAACAAGTAAAAAGGGGTCTAGAACTCACCTTAGTTTGTCTTCGGGTTTTGAATGCCCTTTCTTAACTTCCCAGTCGTTTCTACACCTAAAACAACACACCCAGTGCACCCGAACACAAACACACACATAAGAACATGCATTTCTCGGTTTCTTAGCTCAAACCAACTTAAAAACATCAATTCTTACCTTGAATCCGATTTTTCTTCTTCTCTCTCTAAGAATCGAAGTTCCTGCTGTTTCTCTCTCTCTCTAAAAACCGAATGCAAGGAATTGTGCAGGGGTTATGGGCGACCATGCCTTCCTTTTGTACAAAATAAATAACCACTTTGCCCATTTGGCACTTTTGGTCCCTCCTTTTTAGTTGACTTTTTTTCTATTCTTTTCTTCCTTTTTCTTTATTTCTTGCTAAAAATACGGGTGTTACAAGTCCACCCCCCTTATATAGGTTTCGTCCCCGAAACCTGTTATTCCTCAAACAGATGTGGGTAGTGCTGTCTCATTTCTTCTTCAGTCTCCCACGTAGACTCGGATCCCTTCCTGTGCTTCCACTGTACACGCACAAGAGGAACCACTTTATTCCTCAACCTCTTCTCCTTACGATCAATGATTGCCACTGGTTGCTCAACGTAATTGAGCCGTTCGTCTACTTCAATATCCTCCAGTGGTACAACCATGCCTTCATCAGCTAAGCACTTTCTCAGATGGGATACATGGAATGTAGGATGAATTCCACTTAACTCATCTGGCAATTCAAGTCGATAGGCCACCTCTCCTACCCGTGCGACAATCCGGAAAGGTCCTATGTATCTCAGGCTTAGCTTACCTCGTTTCCTGAATCTAATGATTCCTTTCCAAGGTGAGACCTTCAACATAACTCGGTCACCAACCTTGAACTCTATCGGTCTTCGCCTCTTGTCAGCATACGACTTTTGCCTATCTTTCGCCGCCTTCATGAAGGCTTTGATCTTTTCTAATTTCTCAGTCGTTGCTTCAATCACCTCAACACCTCCCAGTTCCTTCTGCCCAATGTCTCCCCAACATACGGGCGTCCTACATCTCCTACCGTATAGCATTTCGTATGGTGGCATGCCAATACTGGCATGATAGCTATTGTTGTACGAGAATTCTGCTAACGGCAAGTGATCATCCCAACTTCCTCCAAAATCGATCACGCACGCCCGAAGCATGTCTTCGAGTGTTTGGATCGTCCTCTCAGACTGACCATCCGTCTGAGGGTGATATGCTGTACTAATGTGTAGCCTCGTCCCCATTGCATCGTGAAATCTCTTCCAAAACTTGGAGGTAAACCGGTGTCACGATCAGACACAATAGACACCGGTACACCGTGACGAGCTACAATTTCCTTGATGAACAGATCCGCCAATCTTTCAGATGAGTACGTCTCGCGGATCGGTAGGAAGTGGGCACTCTTTGTCAAACGGTCCACTATCACCCATATGGCATCATACCCTTTAGGGGTACGTGGTAATTTCGTGATGAAATCCATGGTGATATGCTCCCACTTCCACTCGGGTATATCCAACGGTTGGATCTTCCCGTAGGGTTTCTGGTGTTCCGCCTTCACTTGTAAACAAGTCAGGCACTTACTCACGTACTCCACTACGTCACGTTTCATACCCGGCCACCAGTAATCCTTCTTCATATCGTGGTACATTTTGGTAGCACCGGGGTGAATGGAGTATCGGGTCTTATGGGCCTCATCCATGATTCTTCCACGTAGATCCCCGTATCGAGGAATCCACATTCGCCCAAATCGGGTCTTAACACCAAGAGTGTTCTCACCCAATTCCGTAACTAGGCCTCTCATCCTTTCGGAGTTAAGACGATCTTCTTTCAAAGCCTCGTCTTGAAACTCCTTAACCTGTGTCATCACATCGGGGGTCATGATCAGCTGATAAGCCTTCACCCGAATCGGTTCAGGTCGTTCTTTTCGACTAAGGGCATCGGCCACCACGTTGGCCTTGCCCGGGTGGTAATGGATCTCACAATCATAATCCTTTATCAGCTCCAACCACGCCTCTGCCTCATGTTTAGGTCCTTCTGCTCGAAGAAGTACTTCAAGCTTTTGTGGTCAGTGAAGATTGTGCACTTCGTCCCGTATAGATAGTGCCGCCAAATCTTCAACGCAAAAACCACCGCGGCTAATTCTAGATCGTGTGTGGGATAGTTGACTTCGTGGGTCTTCAGCTGTCGAGATGCGTAGGCTATCACCTTTCCACGTTGCATCAACACACAACCTAGCCCAGAATAAGATGCATCCGAATAGACCACTAAGTCTTCATTTCCCTCGGGCAAGTCAAAACAGGAGCTTGTGTTAGTCTTGCCTTCAACTCCTCAAAAGCCATCTCCTGCTCTCGACCCCACACGAATTTCACGTCCTTACGAGTCAATTTTGTCAAAGGTGAGGCGATCTTTGAAAAGTCTTGAATAAATCTCCTATAATAGCCCGCCAATCCCAAGAAGCTACGAATCTCGGATGGCGTCTTTGGTGATTTCCATTGCATCACAGCCTCAACCTTTGCTGGGTCCACCATGATTCCCTCTGCATTTACCACGTGACCCAGAAATTGCACCTCGCGTAGCCAGAAAGCACATTTGGAGAACTTAGCATACAGTTTCTCCCTTCTCAAAGTCTCCAATACTTCCCGAATGTGACCGGCATGCTCTTCTTCGCTCCTCGAATAAATCAGGATATCATCGATGAACACAATCACTGATTTATCTAACATTGGCGACACACTCGGTTCATCAAATCCATAAAAGCAGCTGGCGCGTTAGTTAGACCAAATGACATAACGAGAAACTCATAGTGTCCATAACCGTACGAAAAGCTGTTTTAGGAATGTCCTGCTCTTTTACGTTCAATTGATGGTAGCCAGATCGAAGATCTATCCTCGAGAACCAACTGGCACCCTGGAGCTGATCGAACAAGTCATCGATTCTCGGTAACGGATACCGATTCTTTATTGTCAACTTGTTCAATTCACGGTAGTCGATACACATTCTCATGCTACCGTCCTTCTTTTTCACAAATAAGACCGGGGCACCCCAAGGAGAGATACTCGGTCTAATGAAGCCCTTGTCAAGCAACTCCTGCAGTTGCTCCATCAACTCCTTCATCTCCGTAGGAGCTAATCGATACGGTGCCTTAGCGACAGGTTGGGCACCGGGTATTAAGTCAATTTGAAATTCGATTTCACGGTCAGGTGGCAACCCCGATAAGTCTTCCGGAACACATCTGGAAACTCACACACAACCGGAACGTCGGATAGTTGTGGTGTTGGTGTTTCCACATCCTTCACATAACATAGGTAGGCGTTGCACCCACGCCTCATGCACTTCCCCGCCACCGCCATCGAAATCACCTTCGGAATCATCGTTACCCGATCACCGTATATTGTCACCAGACTCCCGTCAGATGCCGTCAATCTAATCATCTTCTTTCGACATACGATATTCGCTTCATAGGTTGCCAACCAATCCATCCCTAGTACTACATCAAATCCACCTAGGGGCATCACATGTAATCTAGCAGCAAACCTATGGCCTTCTAATTCTATGGCACAGTCCTCTATCACATCAGTAACTCTAGTGGACTTACCAATAGCGGTTTCTACTTCAAAGGGCTCATCAATGCATTTACAACTAACAGGCAATTTAGCACAGAAAGTAGCAGAAATGAAACTCCTACTAGCACCAGAATCAAATAACACAGAAGCAAGAGTTTGATTTACTAGAAACGTACCTGACACCACATCGGGGTCCGTCCTAGCCTCTTCCTGCGTCATAGTGAAAGCCCTGGCACTTGCTCTCGGACCTTCACTTCCCGTCTTCTTTACCCCTGAAGCCTCAGCCCTCGGCTTCTTACAGTCCCTGCTCATATGGCCACTTTCTCCACAGTTAAAGCACTTGCCCATCCGGCAATCTTTTGATATGTGCCCTGTCTTCCCACACTTAAAGCAGAGGTTGGATCCCCATTTGCACTCCCCTGAGTGCTCCTTTCCACACTTACCACACTTCCTCACCCCAGCTCTAGACACGACCACACGGTGGTCATCCACTCTCGCCTTCTTGTTGTTCGTCGAAGTATCACCCCGACCAATCTCTTCCCCTGCCAGTTCTTCTCTCCACTTCCTTTCTTGCTACCCTCAGCCTTTACCAAGGCAGCCCGTTCATCGAATAACCTTCCCGCCAAATCCACTGCCGACCTGAAAGTGCTTGGTCGGGCAGAAATCAAATGCCAACGAATTTCAGCTGGCAGCCCCTAATATACCGTTGATCTTTCGAGACACCGGCGTCACCTGCTCCGGCACCAACAGCGCCAATTCGTTAAACTTGGTGGTATATTGTTGGTGGGTCATTGTCCCCGCCTCTAACTGAGGAACTCTCTCTCAATTCTATCCATTTCCCGACGAGGACTGAATTCCTCGATCACCAGCCTTTTAACTCAGCCCACTTCATCTTCCCTATAGCCCTGCTACCCTCGGCTTGGACTATATTTTTCCACCAGCATAAAGCCGACCCTGTGAAAGAGTGGGTAGCAAACTTCACCTTCTTGTCCTCCTGGCAATCACTAATATCGAGGACAGCTTCCATTTCCATCACCCACTGGTGAGCATCAGTAGCAGTACCAGAACCATCAAAAGTTGGGGGCTTGCACCTCATGAATGCCCCGTAGTTACAACCCCGGGCTGTCTCCCGTAACTGTTCTTCTTCCTCTTCCTCTTCATCACGGATAATACTGTTTCTGCTTCTGTTTGTTGCTGTCTACCCGAGGACCGATTCCTTCCTTGTCTCTCATCATTACGTACTGCCTTTATCACCTCGGTCACTACAGACGGTAAGATCGTCTGCATGAGCTGATGTACTTCCTCAACTACTGCCTCTTTTACCGAGGCTCTCAAATTCGCGCTTTCGTCTGCTTCCTCCTAATGAGGAGTCTCGTTTTCCTCACGAACTACTTTCTCTTTCCTAGGTCTTCCTCGCGTGTTACGCGGTTCATCACCACGTCCACCACCACGGGAAGCTTTAGATGATCTACCACCGACCATCTTCTATCACACTGGAAGATTTAAACACCAACACGGTCATTCAAGGAAATAGCTCAGTTTATGTCAAGTATAGTAAGTCCCTAATTACAGTGGCCAGTTGTGATTAGCCACTTACTCTACTCTTCACACCCCGAGCATTACCTGTCCTGACTACATTAGTATCTAAGTCTAACAGTACACATAAACACATAACATGCACACGTAACACTGGTTAACTTAAGAAAATACCTGATGGCACGCAACTACTCAGATGGCATTCTCTTCCTTTCTGTCCCACTTTCAGTTTAAGTTTAGGTTTATTTTAAAAAAATTTACCCATTTCACTTAAACTTTGGCTCTGATACCAACTTGTAAGGCCCCGTTCCCGGGCACCTCACAGTTGGTCGTCATTACCCATAAAACATACATTTAATATAACTTAATAAAAACCATGCAGCGGAAACTTTGAATTTACTATAAATGCTTTTGCAAAGTAATACAACACCATTACAAAATATCGTTTGTTTGCATTACAATACAAAAACATTAACAAAAGAATGCCATCCCAAAAGAGCTGAGTAGCCGCCTCGTGCCATCCTCAGCAACACTACCTGCCAACTGGAAACACATAAAAAGTCAGCGTTGCTGAGTGAGTTCTAGTTTGTCATAAAACATACTTTTACTTATTTAAAGTATCCTTTCGTGCATGCGTTCATACATCATACGTACACAGAGATAATATTCGTTATTATCTTCATCATTCGTTATTCATCGTTATCTTTAACTTCTCGTATGGATTCTGTCAGGCTTTACCCACTTCATAGCACTTGGCTATGATTACTGTGGTCGAATGACAAGAATCCCGTTCATACTTACTTGCACACATTGAAAGGTGAATTGTACCAATACCATATGCTACACCCCGATCGTTATTAGCTACCGGGCCGAAGTCAACATATGAACAACAAAACGTATGCCACGGTACTAGAGGTAAGCGGTAGAGGTACCATGACCATGGTCAATCACAGAGAAGGACCAATCGCGTTATTCAATGCTTGCAGGACATAATTCGTTCGTTCATTAATGCATGTATTCATCATCATTCTTCTTTTCGTTCATTCGTTAATACATGCATTAATCATCATGTTCCTCTTTCATTATCTTTCACTTTACGTTACATATACTTCATTAGTTCATTCACGTTATTCGTAAAGTTCAGAAAGATAAGCATACACAATTACAAGGAACATACACACTCGTCATACATCATTATCATACATTCATAGAGACATTCATCATCATGCATAGCATCATACCATACTTAACAATATATTTATTAATAATATTGTTAGCAATAATAATAATACCATGATAATAATATCAGTAACAATAAGGGTTAATCATAATCATCACTACTGCAGAAACATCATCATTTATTAACCCTAGTCAACCTGGTCAAAACCTCGAACTTCGGATTACAGGAATTTCTGTAAAATTCTAAGTATTCTGGGCGTCTTAGCCCTGTTGGGTGTATAAGCCCTCTGGGCGTATGAGCCCTGTTAGGCGTAAGAGCACTGCTGGACTTTTCATCTTATACTTAGAATTTCTGGTCATACGGCCACACTGTGGTCGTATGAGCACTATTGGTCGTACCATCCCTAGACTTAGAAATATGTTCTGATCATACGACCACACTGTTGGTCGTATGAACACTAGTGGACTCATCATCATACTTAGAAAAATATCACTTGGTCATACGACCATACTGTTGGTCGTATGAGTCCTATTAGGCTTCAACACTTAGAAAAATCTTCTGGTCATACGACTACACTATTGTCGTATGACCAATAGTGGACTCATCAACTTGTATTATCTATTCTAAGTCCAAATTTCAGACATATTAGAACCTGTTCATGTGTCTAATTAGTCCCAAACATCATAATTCCTAGTTCCAATCATATACACATGATTCTAGTCATAAAATGTAACATAAAACATAAACATACAGACATTCATTTCATACGGGTATCAAACCAAAGTTTATAAAAACATACTTACATGCATTTTCCAGCCCCCCAAACGTTTAAAACAAGTAAAAAGGGGTCTAGAACTCACCTTAGTTTGTCTTCGGGTTTTGAATGCCCTTTCTTAACTTCCCAGTAGTTTCTACACCTAAAACACACACACACAGTGCAACCCGAACACAAAACACAACATAAGACATGCATTCTCGGTTTCTTAGCTCAAACACAACTTAAAAACATCAATTCTTACCTTGAATCGATTTCTTCTTTTCTCTCTCTAAGAATCGAAGTTTCCTGCTGTTTCTCTCTCTAAAAACCGAATGCAAGGAATTGTGCAGGGGTTATGGCGAACCCTGCCTTCCTTTTGTACAAAAAAATAACCACTTTGCCCATTTGGCACTTTTGGTCCCTCCTTTTTAGTTGACTTTTATTTTCTATTCTTTTCTTCCTTTTTCTTTTATTCTTGTTAAAAATACGGGTGTTACATAACTTTTCGTAAAAAGGAAACTTTTGACGCAAACCTCTAAGAAACAAAGTCACGTACGCCTCACTATAAATGACACTAAATGATGTTTCTAATAATTTAGGAATCTATAGCTTATTACTTGAATTATGATTATAGGGAGCTAGGACTTGAAACTATCTGTGATTGTGGAACCTGACTGATACTAAGGTGAGTTCTCGTGTTCCCCTTTTTACTTTGGGTTTGGGGTTGAAGCATGCTTTTTTAAACTAAACTTTATTTATGATACTATGTGATGCTTATGTTGGGATTTTGATGATACCTGCTGATACTTGAATCACAATCATTAATTCTGTTGGAACCACTTGTTTTATATGGATAGATCTATCTGGGGAATCCCCCACACACAGTGGCTCCTGCTACAGGGAGGAACCCCCACTGAGATCCTGAGGGATCGTTATGGCATGTGACAGGTTTTATAAGATACTATGGTGGACCATCCGGCAGGTACGGTCCACTGCTTTGAGGCTCGTTCTCCCTTTGGGGGTTAACCGGTAAACATAACTTTAGAAGAGGCTAGCCCGGGACTGAGTGCAGGGATGATTGTAACCCCATAACAGTTATAATTGATACTAAAACTTGAACATGTGGACTTTAAGAGTCCCTTTGCTTTCTGAAACTTAACCGCTGAACTCACCAACTTTTTTAGTTGACACAAATCTTTTGGAGCATGTTCAGGTAATCTTTGATGGAAGTGTAGTTTGTTTTGGAAGATGATTGGATGACTTAGCACCCCGACCTCATGGCATTATAGACTCTACTTTGAACTTTTGAACAATTTGTAATGAATGATACTCTAAAATTATGTACTTTTGACGTGAAACAATTGGATGTAACCGGGCTAAGCTGTTGAGTCTCGGATTCTTAAGGTAATATAATGCCAGTGATTTCTCTACTTGTGTGCTCTTACGATGGTTTGTTTCCGCTGCCACATTCGTTGCTAGTTTGTGACGTCCCACCCTCCTTGGGCCCAGGGTGTGACAGATTGGTATCAGAGCCACAGGTTGTAGAGAAATCGGGAATACCTTAGTAGACCCTAGGCTACAACCCTGATACTGTAGACTTTCCTTGCTTGGGTAAAATGTTAGGTAGCGAGTGGGTAAATTGATGATTACACTTGATCAACGTAATCATGAATTTATCGGGACGCGTAAATTCCAGCACAAAGCCTAAGTGTGACCTTTGGATTAGATGACTTGAGGATTCTTTTAACAACGGTCAAAAATTAAATTTTAATTGAACTTTCATGTCCACTCCTGCTTACTAATGCTATTACTAGTGGATACTACTTCTATGAGATACTACTGCTTACTGATGCTATTACTAATGGATACTACTTCCATGAGATACTACTGCTTACTGATGCTATTACAATGGATACTAACTCTATAATACTACTACCGCCATCAATACTATTACTGGTAACTATTACTATGATCATGAGCTATGAGAACAAAATTACTCAGGACGATTTTTACAGGATAATCAATTATGGGCGGACACCCTGGTTGGCTATCCGCGACATCTGATGACACTGAACCATCTGAAGAGTCGTCCCCGACATCACCTGCTAGGAGCCGAACGCGCTCCAACTCGCCACATGTTGTAGCTCCTACCCACTCACCTATTCCACCTATTAGGAATAGGGGTACCCGTGTTGTCACTCTCGCTAGGAAGAGTGCTAGACCAGACCTTCTGTTTCTTCTAGGATGCCTCCTCCCCCACCCCTCAAAAGAACCCCGACACCAGCGCCTTCTATGCTCGCACTACCTAACGTCTGCCTCATGACGAGTACTGGATGCCACCCAGGCATAGCATGCATGATGGCCTTAGCGTGCTCGCTGGAGATCAGTACTCCCAGTCTAGCCATCGGGCTAGTGACTTTGGCCCATCAGACCCTACCTTGAGTGAGATACTAAGGACTATCCAGCGTCATGAGCTGACCCTACAGCACGCCACGTGGACCTCCCAATCTGCACAATTCCAGGCAATGATGGCGTCTCATAATGTTCAGCGCCTAGAGCAGGAGCAGCAGAAGAAAAGCTCGGGATGGTTCGGATGGTTGAAGAAGAAATGACAGGGGTGATGTAGCTGGTATTTTGAATGAATGGCAGTAGGCTACGAAACTATCTGAGAAACTATCTATCTATCTATTTAAGAAACTATTTCTATTTATGGGGGTGATGGCACTTTCTAATTTGTGAAACAATGACGCTTATTATTATTACTATTATGTGTCGTTGACTTTATGTTTGAGTTATCTATGAAACTATTGATTGATGATGTGTAACCGTTGCAGGGTGAGTTATTTCAAAACATGCAAATCCTTGTGTTGCGTGATTGATATTTACTTATTGGTAGTTATCTTTTGTATACTTTGAATGAAACATAAGTGCGTGATTGTAGTGCGTAATAGGAATTATGAGATATAATGGGATACTAGAAACAAAATGTAAACAAACTTATCTATGATACTATCAGAATGCCCCCACGACGAGGAACTCGTGCTGGAAGGAGAGGTGCTACCCGGGTAGGAACCAACCACCCACTTCACCAGAAACACCACTTGGGGCTAACGCCCACCAGGAGAATGATGAAAGGATTGCCAACCTGGTGGCACAGCAGATCGCTAATGCGATCCCGACGATAATCGCCCAGATCAACGCCGATCGGGGAAATACCACCGAGACTAATGGACCCAATAACGATGAAGGCAACCGTGAAGAATCCGAAGCTATCAGGAATGGGTGCTCTTATAAAACATTCATGGCTTGCAAGCAAAGGACTTCTATGGCATCGAGTGTGCAATTCAAACATATAGGTGGCTGGACGAAATCGAAGCTGTGTTGGACATCAGCGAATGTAAGCTGGAGCATATGGTGAGATTTTGCCTCTCAATCTCTCAAGGGACTAGCACTTGAATGGTGGAAACCATCATTCAGCCTCGAGGCCGAGATGCCATTGGTAGAATGAACTGGTCTGAGTTTAGGAATCTAATCACCGGCAAGTACTACCCCAATCAACCAGCTAGAGAAACTAGAGGATAATTTCTGAATCTGGAGATGAAGGCCCGAACTACACTGAATAGATCAACCGATTCGTTGCATTGTCCCAACTGGTACCACACTAAGTGATGCCAAATCCAAGGCGTAGCCCGTTTTCATTTAGGGTTACACCCTAGGGTGAGGGGCATGGTTAGGTCTTCCAGGCCTACAACCCTACAGGCTGCAGTTGACTTTACCATTAGTCTGACCGACACGCCTAGTAAGAGCTGGGTGGACTGAGCACGGGAGAACCGAGGATAAGAAGAAGGCTGTGAAAGAGAGGAGGAAGTGGTTTGATACCAGGAAGGTGGTCGGCAGCAGTAGTGCTCAAGCAAGAGACCTGGAGAAGAAGCAAGACGAAGTGACCATGGTGGAAAGGCTAGGAGGTTGTACCAAGGCACAAAGCCCCTTTTACAATAAATGCAAGCTTCATCACCAGGGGGAGTCAATCCCATGCCTTGTTTTCGGTGCAAGAGACATGGTCACCTGATAAGGACTGTACCTATGAGCCTAGAAAGTAATGCTATGAGTGCGGAGACCCAGGGCATATGAGGAACAAATGTCCCAAGCTAGCAAGAGACAAAGACAGTCGACCCAACAAGCCCAAGGGAAGAGCGTTTGTGATGGATCCAAATGGTGCCCGTAAACAACCTGATGTGTGAACGGTATGTTTCTTGTAAACAATCATCCTGCTACTGTAGTATTTGATACTGGAGCAACCGCCAGTTTTGTTTCTACTACTTTTAGGCCTTTGATTGATTTGACTGCTTGCACTTTGACCGAAACATACACCGTAGAACTAGCTGATGGTAATATAATAAAGCTAACGAAATCATCAAAGATTGCAAGTTGATTCTAGAGGGTAATTCCATTGATATAGATTTGATGCCCATTAAATTAGGAGGTTTCGATGTAGTAGTAGGAATGGATTGGCTGGCTAAAAATAGGGCTGAAATTATATGTGATGAGCGTTTGCTTAAGATACCGATAGCCAGCGGGGAGATGTTAGTAGTCCATGGGAAAGAAACCACCCATTGTGTCCTATGATATCCCACCTGAAGGCTACTCAAAGCCTTAAGAAAGGACACACAACATTTATACTATATGTGATAAAGGCCAAAGGGGTTAAAGAAGATTGAAGACCTACCTGTGGTGTCTGAATACTTGGAAGTATTTCCAGAAGACTTATCGGGACTCCCTCCAACCCGACAAGTCGAATTTCAGATTGATTATTACCTGGCGCCGAACCGGTGGCCAAAGCACCTTACCGACTCGCTCCGCCCGAAATGAAAGAGCTGATGCTACAAATTCAAGAACTGCTTGACAAAGGTTCATACGACCCAGTGTCTCGCCATGGGGTGCTCCGGTGCTAGTTGTTAAAATGAAGGACGGCACTACGAAAGTGTATCGATTATTGGGAACTGAACAAGCTTACTATGAGAACCGATACCCTCTTCCCAGAATTGACGACCTATTCGATCAATTGCAGGGAGCAAATTACTTCTCTAAAAAATAGACCTGCGATCGCGGTACCACCAACTAAAAATAAATGAAGAGGACGTACCGAAAACAGCTTTCAGAACCCGATATGGACACTATGAATACCTAGTCATGCCTTTGGGTTGACTAATACACCTGCAGCATTCATGGATCTCATGAACCGTGTGTGCCGTCCGTACATAGACAAGTTCGTGATCGTATTTATTGACGACATCTGGATCTACTCTCTAGAAAGAAGAACACGAGAGACATCTCCGGATAATCCTTGATCTACTCAAGAACGAGCAATTATACGCAAAATTTTCCAAATGCGAGTTTTGGATGCGTGAAATTCAATTTCTTGGTCACGTGGTGAATAAGGACGGAATCCAGGTGGATCCATCAAAGATAGAGGGTATTAAAACTGGAAAGTCCCCGAAACTCCTACGAGATCAGACAATTTCTTGGTTTGGCTGGCTACTATAGGAGGTTTATCAAGGACTTCTCGCGAACGGTACAACCTTAACTACGTTAACAAGAAGGATGTGACCTACGAATGGGGACGGGAACAGGATGAAGCCTTTAATTTATTAAAAGAAAAACTACGTAGCGCACCTATCCTTACCCTACTAGAGGGAACCGAGGACTTCGTAGTTTATTGCGACGCCTCGTGTCAAGGGTTGGTTGCGTGTTAATGCAGCGGGAGAAAGTGATCGCCTACGCGTCCAGGCTGTTGAATGAGCACGAAAGGAATTACACGACACACGATTTAGAACTGGGTGTCGTGGTGTTTGCACTCAGAATATGGAGACACTACCTTTATGGTACTAAGTGTGTCATCTACACTGATCACAAAAGCCTACAGGACATCTTAAATCAGAAATGTTAAACATGCGCCAAAGAAGATGGGTAGAGTTACTAAGCGATTACAAGTGTGAAATCCGCTACCATCCTGGCAAGGCAAATGTGGTAGCTGATGCCTTGAGTAGAAAAGAACGGGAAAAACCTCTTCGCGTTCGTGCTCTAAGGATGACGTGTACACTAGCCTTGTTGCTAGGATAAAAGAAGCACAAAGGGAAGCTTTCAATGAGTATAACCTGACGGGTGAGATGTTAACAGGGATGGAGAAGCGCTAGAAATGGACAACGATGGGCTATACAAATGCGAAGGAAGGACGTGGATACCTAATCATGGCGGAGTTAGGACTATAGTCCTGGACGAAGCCCACAGTCTAGATATTCGATTCACCCGGGGAGTGATAAGATGTATCAGGACTTAAAGGCACTTTTCTGGTGGCCCAGACTAAGAAATCTATAGCCACCTATGTGAGCAAATGTTTTAACATGTGCAATGGTAAAGGCTGAAAACCAAAAACCATCGGGAACCCTACAGCAGCCCAAATCCTGGAATGGAAGTGGGATATCATCACCATGGATTTTGTCACAAAACTACCAAGAACGTCTCGCGGTCACGATGCAATTTGGGTAGTTGAGACATGCTTACCAAATCACCCCATTTCTTACCAATTCGAGAAGACTATGAGATGTCAAGGTTTAGCCCGAATACGTTGATGAAGTAGTGACTCGACATGGAGTGCCGCTCTCGATCATCTCTGATCGTGATAGTCTTTCACGTCACGATTCTGGAAATCTCTCCAACAAGCTTTAGGGACTCGTCTCGACATAAGCACAGCGTATCACCGCAAACGAGCGGCAAAGTGAGAGAACTATTCAGACCCTAGAAGACATGCTGAGAGCTTGCGTGATTGATTTTGGCGGAAGCTGGGATCGCCATCTTCCTCTAGTGGATTCTCCTATAATATAGTTACCACACTAGCATAAAAGCTGCCCCGTATGAAGCCTTATACGGCAGAAATGTCGGTCACCGTTGAGTTGGAATGAGATAGGTGATAGCCAAGTGATGGGACCCAACATCATAATAGAGACCACTGAGAAAATAGCTAAGATTAAGGAATGACTGAAAACAGCTAGAGACCGTCAAAAGAAGTATGCTGAAAGGAGACGAAAACGTCTTGAATTTCAAGTAGGTAAAAGTAATGTTGAAGGTCGCACCATGGAAAGGAGCTGTGAGATTTGGCAAGAAGGGCAAGCTAAGCCCAAGGTATATTGGACCATTTGAAATACTGGCAAGAGTTGGTCCGGTACATACCAGCTCAGACTACCTAAGGAGCTGAGCTACATACATAACACTTTTCATGTATCAAATTTGAAGAAGTGTCTGGTAGACAAAGCCTTGGAATTGCCATTGAAAGAAGCAAGAATAAATGACAGATTGAACTTTGTTGAGGAACCCATAGAGATTACTGATCGATTGGTCCAAAAACTTAGGCGAAGTCGCATACCCAAGGTGAAAGTAAGATGGAACTCTAAACGAGGACCTGAGTTTGCATGGGAGCGGGAAGATGAGATGAGAAGGGAATACCCATACCTCTTCAAACCCGACCGTTCAGAGACTTAACAGAAACAAAATTTCAGGATGAAATTTTCTAAACGGTGGGAGAATGTAACAACCCCTCCTCGACCCTTACAAAAGATGTGGGAATTTTCCTAAGTCATGCGCCTGAACAGTGCTCATGCGCCTGAACAGTGCTCATGCGCCTAACAACGCCCATGCGCTGGACAGTGCCCACGCGGCTAAGTCTTAGGCATTTCAGTAGTGCTCATGCACCCACAGTTCCATGTGCCTGAACAGTGGTCATGCACGCAACACTTTTCATGCGCCTAAACAGTTGTCATGAGCCTAAGTCCCATACGTCCAAACAGTTGTCATGCGCCCAAACAGTGGTAATGCGCCTAGATTTTTCCTTGTATATTTTCGCATATATTTAACTTTTGATCAGTTTTCCATGATTGTAATACATCCGACATTGGTATTTAACCATGTACGGACTCGTATTTGTATAAGAAACTATCATTCGAATGATTATTAGAAACAAATAACGTGTTCCAACCCTTAAATAAATTTCGGATAAATAACTCATCCACATCCGCATAGAACAAACTCGTTAACAATAATAATAATGATAATAATATAATAATAATAGAATACCAATACAACAAATAAAACATAATATTCTGCATGGCCGTCCATAACCTACCAACCAAATACAACCTGTGAACCCCAAAAACCACTCCACACTCAACCTTTTCTCTTCTTTCTATACATGCAAAACTATCGATCCTTCTCTTTTCACTTCATTCTTTCATATCACTCTTTCTCTTCTCTCGACTCTTTCACCCTCTTTTCTCTTGGGATTCTCCTCTCAACCAAGAACACACATACACACACCAAATACTCTTGTTCATCTCAACAATCTGGCGAACAACAGGATTTCCAGCTGAGTTCGAAGAGTTTTGCTCGTTTTAACCTCCTAAACCTCCTCATACGTAATTATATATACTTTTATTAGTTAAACTTTATAAACTCATCCTTATCATGCTAAAAACACCATTCTCACTGATCCAACAGAGAGATCTTTGCTAGAACTTCATATTCGTGGGACTCACACTCCCACAAGGTATTATTTCGTACCCGTGAGTCTAGAGGTAGATATACAAGGATTTTTACCTTGTAAACCCTCGTTTATGCTTTCTAGCGACATTTAGCTTGCACGTTTCTATAACCGAAGTTATTAATCTGTTTAAAACAATGAAACAACACCCAAATACATATGTATTTTCTGGATTTAAGGTATAAATGATATAGTAGTAATTGGGAGGTAAATATGATATTTCACTAATGCAAATGGTGTTAAACACCCGGTTATGATCATGTTTTATGTGAGGCCAAGACTTAAGGTTGAATTTCAGTAAGTTTAGGACTTAGAATACCTGGAATATGATTTAAATGTTTGGGGAATGTAGTGAGAATATGTATGGCTACGCTAGACTAGTCGGTGACCCGAAATATGGAAATAACCAAAGAAAACGAGCCATAACATGAACAACTTAGGATCTAAGAATTTTTCAGTCCTTAAAATAATTATTTAGTAACAAGGATCAAATTTGGTGAATTTTCGAGTTAATAGGTAATTTTCTACGAATTTATTTAACAAAAGTAAGTGTAACCGATAACTAGCAACTCGTGTTTTAAACATCACCAAGTGGGATCTGAGATTTTTGAATTCTAATAGACTCAAATAGGCTATAAGAAGCTTAAGAAGAAATTAGGGGTCAAAAACTGTAAAGAGACAAACTTTGGGGTAAAAAATGTAAATTTTGAAACTTGAGGGACCAAAAGTGTAAATTCTGCATTCTAGTAAAATTTCAGCAACCTCATGACTAGAAACTAATATTGAGCTTATTCATGTGTTAATAAACTTATAAGAACCATAAAAACTTGATGTACACCCGCCAAAACCCTAAATTTCCTAAAAAGGAAACTTTTGACTCAAACCTCTAAGAAACAAAGTCACGCACGCCCTCACTATAAATGACACTAAATTATGTTTCTAATAATTTAGGAATCTATAGCCTATTACTTGAATTATGATTATAAGGTGCTAGGACTTCAAACTATCTGTGATTGTGGACTTTACTGATACTAAGGTGAGTTCTCGTGTTCCCCTTTTTACTTTGTTTTGGGGTTGAAGCATGCTCTTTTAAACTGAAACTTTTTTATGATACTATATGTATGCTTATGTTGTGGATTTTGATGATACGTGCTGATACTTGATCATAATCATTAATTCTTTTGTGAACCACTTGTTTTATATGGATAGATCTATCTAGGGAATCCCCCACACATAGTGGCTCCCGCTACAGGGAGGAACCCCTACTGAGATCTGAGGGATCGTTATGTCATGTGACAAGTTTTTTATAAGATACTATGATGGACCATCCGCCAGGTACGGTCCACTGCTTTGAGGCTCAGTTCTCCCTTGGATTAACCGGTAAACATAACTTAGAAGAGGCTAGGCGGGACTGAGTGCAGGGGTTGATTGTGACCCCATAACAGTTATAGTTGATACTAAAACTTTAACATGTGGACTTTAAGAGTCCCTTTGCTTTCTAAAACTTTAACCGCTTGAACTCACCAACTTTTAGTTTAGACACAATCTTTTTGAGCATGTTTCAGGTAATCTTTGATGGAAGTGTTTTTGTTTTGGAAGATGCTTGGACGACTTAGCACCCCGACCTCATGGCATTATAGACTCTACTTTGAACTTTTAAACAATTTGTAATGAATGATACTCTAAAATTATGTACTTTTGACGTGAAACAATTGGATGTAACCGGGCTAAGCTGTTGAGTCTCGGATTTCATTTAAGTTAATATAATGCCAAGTGATTTCTCTACTTGTGTGTTCTTACGATGGTTTGTTTCCGCTGCCACATTCGTTGCTAGTTTGTGACGTCCCACCCTCCTTGGGCCCGGGTGTGACATAGAGGTAAGTCCACTAGAAAATATGATGTGATAGAGGACTGTGCCATAGAATTAGAAGGTCATAGGTTTGCTTCTAAGTTACATGTGATGCCCCTAGGCGGATTCGATGTAGTACTAGGGATGGATTGGTTAGCAGCCTATGAGGTAAACATCGTGTGTTGCAAGAAGATGATTCAATTGATTACGATCGATGGAAGTTCGGTGACGGTTTACGAAGATCGTGTTACTACGGTTCCGAGGGTGATTTCGATGGTATTGGGGGAGGTACATGAGACGTGGGTGTAGTGCCTACCTGGCCTACGTGAACGATGTGAACGCATTAGTACCCATAGTTGTCGGATGTACCAGTGGTATGTGACTGTCCAGACGTGTTCCTAGAAGACTTATTTGGTGTGCCGCCAGACCGCGAGACCGAATTTCAGATTGATCTGATACCCGGTGCTCAACCCGTTGCCAAAGCACTGTATCGATTAGCTCCGAATGAGATGAAGGAACTCAGGGATCAACTGCAGGAGTTGATGGATAAAGGGTTTATCCGACCGAGTATCTCTCCTTGGGGTGCTCTGGTCTTGTTTGTAAAGTAAAAGGGTGGTAGTATGCATATGTGCATCGACTACGAAGAGCTGAACAAGTTGACGGTGAAGAATCGGTATCCATTACCAAGGATTCATAACTTATTGATCAGCTCCAAGGTGCCAGTTGGTTCTCGAGGATAGATCTTTGATCTGGCTACCATCAGTTGAAGGTGAAGGAGCAAGACATTCTTAAAAAAGACAGCTTTTCGCACGAGTTATGGACACTACGAGTTTCTCGTTATGTCTTTTGTTTAACTAATGCGCCAGCTGCCTTTATGGATTTGATGAAACGAGTGTGCCGGCCGAGTTAGATAAATCGGTGATTGTGTTTATTGATGATATCCTGATTTATTCTAAGAGCGAGGAAGAACATGCCGGCCACATACGCGAAGTATTGGAAACGCTTAGAAGAGAGAAGTTGTATGCCAAATTCTCTAAGTTGCTTTCTGGTTGCGCGGGGTTCAATTTTTGGGTCGTGTTGTTATTGCTAAAGGAATCATGGTGGACCCGACAAAGGTTGAGGCGGTGATGCATTGGAAGTATCCAAAGACGTCATCCGAGATCCGTAGTTTTCTTGGGTTTGGTGGGATATTAAGAAGATTCATTCTGTACTTTTCCAAGATAGCCTCACATTTTTTTTCGCATGGATGTGAAATTGTGTTGGGTCGAGAGCAGAGAGTATGCTTTTGAGGAACTGAAGAGAGATTGACTCAAGCTCCTGTCTTGACATTACCTAAAGGGAGTGAAGATTTAGTGGTATACTCGAATGCTTCCTATTTGGGACTAGGTTGCGTGTTGATGCAACGTGGAAGAGTAATTGCCGATGCATCCCGACAGCTAAAAACCCATGAAGTCAACTATCCCACACATGACTTGGGTACCTCACAGTTGACAAGAACTAACAACTTATAAGGCCCCATTCCCGGGCACCTCACAACACCTAATTCTCTTAAACTTAAGCTCTATAACAACAACAAAAGCGAAAACAATAACAACGACAACAACGACAACAATAACAACAACAACAACAACAACAACAACAACACAAAACCACAAAAACAAAGAAACAAGAACGAACAATGACGACGACAACGATCGTAACAACAACAATAATAACAATAGGGAAAACAATAACAACATCGAAAACAATAACAACGACAACAACAACAAGAACAACAACTACAACAATAACAACGATGACGACAATAACAACCACAACACACCCACAACGGCCACAACAACCGTAACAATAACACCATAACAACAACAACTACTACTACTACTACTACAACAATAACACACACCAACCCCAACAACTACAACAACAACAACAACAACAACAACAACAACAACGACGACGACAACAACAACAACAACGATAACAACAACAACAACAACTACGATGACGATAACAATGACAACCACAACAACAAAAACAACCACAACAACAAGAACCACCACAACAGGAACAACAACCATAATAACAACAACGACAACAACAACAACAAACACAACCATAACAACAACCATCAACAACAATCATGAAAAACAACAATTTTTCAACAATAACAAAAACCATAACATCTACAACAACAACAACAACAAACACAACAACACGACTACAACAAGGAAAACAAGATCGACAAATACGCGACAACGACGACTACGACGATGACAACAACAACCACAACAACCGCAACAACAACAACAACAACAACATCGACAACAACCACAACAACAACACCATAAAAACTACAAAAACAACAACAACCACAACAACAACACCACAACTACAACAATAGCATCTTTCACAACAACCCAACACAACCACAGCAACAACAACCACGACAACAACAACAAACCATAAAACCACAACAGCACAACAACCATAACAACAACAACCACAACAACAATGACAACGACAACCACAACAACAACCACAATAACAACAACAACCACAACAACAACAACAACCAAACCACACAACCACCACAAAACAACGACAATAACAACAACGGCAACAACAACAACAATAATGAAAACAACAACCACAACAATAACAACCAGAACAACAACAACCACTACAACAACAACAACACCATAAGAATACCAACAACCATAGCAACGACAATACCACAACCACAACAAGAACAACAACAACAATAACCATAACCACAACAAGAACAACGACAATAACCACCACATCAAATGGACAACAAAACAACACACAACGAAAACACGACCACAACATAACCACAACAACAACAACAACCACAACCACAACAACAACAATAACCACAAAACAACGACCAGCATAATAACAACGACAACAACAACAACACAACAACAACAACATCCACCACAACACAACCATAACAACAACAACCACAACAACTACAACTACCACAACAACATCAACAACCACAACAATAACTACAACACCACCACACCACCACCACAACAACAACAACCACAACAACATAACCATCATAACAACAATAAGAACCACAACAACAACAACAACAATCAAACCACAACAACACAACGACCACAAAAACAACAACAGCAACAACAAAACCATAATAACAAGAACCATAACAACAACCACAACCACAAGAACAACAACAACAAACCACAACAACAACAAACCCATAACAACAACAATGACAACAAAAACAAAATCACAATAACAACAACCACAACAACAAGAACAACAATGACAATAACAACAACAAAGAAAACAAGAAAGAACATGACGACGGTGACGACCCACAACAATAATACAATAACAACAGCGAAAACGATAACAACGATAACAACAACAACAACAAGAACAACAACAAGAACAACAATAAGAACAACGACAATGACGACGACAATAACAACCATAAAAACCGCAACAACAACACCATAACAACTATAACAACAACATAACAACAACAACCACAACAATCATAACAATAACAACACCAAAACAACCACGAAAACCACAACATCGATAACAACAATCACAACCATAACAACAACCATAACAACAACAACAACAACCACAATAACAACATCAACAATAACAACGAAAACACAACACCACAACAACAAAAATGATTACAATGATGACGATGATGGCAACGAAGATGATGATGATGATGGCAACGAAGATGAAGACGACAATGACGATGACCACAACAACAATGACGGCAACAATATGCCACAACAACAACAACAACGACAAAAATAATGACGACAACAACAAAGACGACAACAACAACAACGACGACGAAAACCACAACAACACAATAACGACGACAACAACAACAACGACGATGACACAACAACAACAACATAATCAACAACAATGATAAAGATGACGATGACAACCACAACAACAACAACAACACAACAACCTCAATAACTATAACAACAACAACCATAACAACAACAACCACAAGCTCAACAAAAACAACAACAACAATGACAACGACAACAACAACAACCACAAAAACAACCATAACAATAACAACCATCACAGCAACAACCACGATAATAACAACAATAACCATAACAACAACACAACAACCCCCCTATGACAACAAAACCACAACAACAACAACAACAACAACAACAACAACATGAAAAATCGCAACCACAACAACAACAACAATAACCAAAACAACAATAACAACAAAAACAACCACAACAAAACCACAACAAGAACCACAACAACACAGCAACCATAACAACAACAAGAACAATAACAACAGCGAAAAAATAACAACGACAACAATAACAAGAACAACACTACAAAATAACAACGATGACGACAATAACCCAACCACAACAACCACAACAGCGACAACAACCGTAACAATAACACTATAACAACAAAACTACTACTACTACTACAACAACAATACAACAACAACAACCACAACAACCCAAACCCAGACAACAACACAACAACAACGATAACAACTACAATAACAACTATGATGATGACAACAACAACAACCACAATAACAAATACAACCACAACAACAACAACACAAAACCATAATAGGAACAACAACCATTATTACAACAACAACACAACAACAACAAACATAACAACAACAATATCGACAACAATCATGAAAAAACAATATTTTCAACAATAACAAAAACCATAACAACTACAACAACAACAACAACAACTACAACACAACACAATGACTATAACAACGAAAACAAGACGACAAATACGACGACAACGACGAGAACGACGATGACAACATCAACAACAACAACCACAACAACACAACAATAACAACATCAACAACAATCACAACAACACACCATAACAACTATAAAAACACAAAAACAAACACAACCCACCATAACAACAACAACAGCCACAACTATAACAATAGCATCTTCCACAACAACCACAACAACAACAACACAACAACACAACAACAACCACGACAACAACAACAACAGCCATAAAAACCACACAACAACAACAACCACAACAATAATAACCACAGCAACAATGACAACGACAACCACACAACCACCACAACAACAACCACAACAACAACAACAACCACAACAACTATAACAACCACAACCACAACAACCACCATACCACAATGACAATAACAACAACGACAACAACAACAAAATTAATGAAAACAACGACCACAACAACAATACCATAATAACAACAACTACTACAAACGACAACAACCACCATAAGAACACCAACAACCATAACAATGACAATAACCACAACCACAACAAGAGCAACAACAACAATAACCATAACCACAACAAGAACAACGACAACAACCACCACATAAAAACGACAACAACAACAACAACAACGAAAACAATGACCACAACAACAACCATAACAACAACAACAACCATAACCACAACCACAACCACAACAACAACAATAACCACAACAACAAAACAACACAACCACATAACCGATAACAACATGATAACTACAACAACAACCCCACAACAACAACAACCAAAAAACAACTACAACTACCATAACAACATCAACAACTACAACAATAACTATAATAACCACCACACCACCACCAACAACAATAACAACCACAACAACAACCATCATAACAACAATAAGAACCACAACAAAAACACAAGAATCGTAATGACAACAACAACAACAACCACAATAACAAGAAGCATAACAGCGACCACAACCACAACAATAACAACAACCATAACAACAACAACAACCATAACAACAACAACAACCATAACAACAACAAAACCACAACAACAACAAAACCATAACAACACCAATAACAACAACAACAATAACAAAATCACGATAACAACAACCACAACAACAAGAACAACAATGAAAATTAAAACAACAACCAAACCAACAACAAAGAAAACAAGACGAACAATGACGACAGCGACTACCACAACAACAACAACAATAAGAACAGCGAAAACAATAACAACTATAACAACAACAAGAACAGCAACAAACCATGAAAACAATGATGACAATAACACCATAACAACCAACAAACCGCAACAACAACACCATAACAACTACACAACAACAACAACAACAACCACAACAACCATAATAATAACACAACAACAACAATAACAACAATAACAACAACAACAACGATAACAACAACGATAACAACAATGATAACAACAACAACAACAACTACGATGACGACAAGAACGACAATAAAAACAACAACAGTAATAACAACAACCACAACAACAACAACCATAACAAGAACAAGAACCACAATAACAAGAAGGACCACAACAACCACAACAACAACAACAAAAACAACCATAACAACAAGAACACCAACAACAACGACGAAAACAACAACATCAATAACAACAATCACAACCATAACAAAAACCATAACAAGAACAGCAACAACAACCACAACAACATCAACAACAACAACAAAAACAACAACAACCATAACAACAACAAAAACGATTACAACGACGAAGATGATGGCAACGAAGATGACAACGACAACGACGATGACCACAACAACAATGACGACAACAACATGCACAAAACAACAACAACGACAAAAATAATGACGACAACAACAAAGACGAAAACAATAACTACGACAACAAAAACCACAACAACAACAATAACGATGACAACAACAACACAATGACACAACAACAACAACATCATTAACAACAATGATAAAGACGACGACGACAACCACGACAACAACAACAAGAACCTCAACAACTATAAGAATAACAACTATAAAAACAACAACAACAACCACAAGCTCAACAAAAACAACAACAACAATGACAACAACATTGACAACCACAACGGCCATAACAGTAACATCAACCATAGCAACAACAACAACAACAACAACAACAACAACGACAACAACAACAACAACTATAATGACAACAACAACGAAAACATCAACAACAACAATGACAACAACAAAGACGAAGATGATTAAAATAACAACAACAACAATGATAACAACCACAATAACACAACAATGACAAGATAACCACCACAACAATGACAAGATAACCACCACAACAACAATAGCCAACAACAACAACATCAATAACATCCACAAGATAACCATAAAAATAAGAAACCAACAACAATGAAAACAACAAAAACAACAACTACAATGATTACGACTATGATGAGGACGACTACGACGACAACAACAATAACAACAACTACAATGATCATGACGACGATGAAAACAACAACACGATAACAACATCCTTAACAAAAACAACCACAACAACCACGACAACCACGAAAACTACGACAACCATAAAAACGATGACGACGACGACAACAACAACAACCACAACAACAACAACAACGATAACAGTAAAAATAACAGCAACAACAACAACGACAACAACAACAACAACAACAACAACATCAACAACAATGATGACGATGACAATGACGACAACAACGACAACAAAAACAACAACAAAAACAACAACAACAATAACAACAACAACGACAACAATAACAACCAAAACAACCACTACAATCACCATAACAACGATTTGATAGAGGTAAGTCCACTTGAATTACTGATTTGATAGAGGACTATGCCATAGAATTAGAAGGTCATAGGTTTGCTGCTAAGTTACATATGATGCCCCTAGGCGGATTTGATGTAGTACTAGGGATGGATTGGTTAGCAGCCTATGAGGTAAACATCGTGCGTCGCAAGAAGATGATTCGTTTGATTGCGTCCGATGGAAGTTCGGTGACGGTTTACGGCGATCGTGTTACTACGATTTTGAGGGTGATTTCGATGGCGGTGGCGGGGAGGTACATGAGAAGTGGGTGTAGTGCCTACCTGGCCTAAGTGAAGGATGTGGACGCATCAGTACCACAGTTATCGGATGTACCAGTGGTATGTGACTTTCCAGACGTGTTTCTAGAAGACTTACTAGGTATGCCGCCGGACCGCGAGATCGAATTTCAGATTGACCTGATACCCGGTGCTTAACCCGGTGCTCAACCCGGTGCCAAAGCACCGTATCGATTAGCTCCGACTGAGATGAAGGAACTCATGGATCAACTGCAGGAGTTGATGGGTAAAGGGTTTATCCGATCGAGTATCTCTCCTTGGGGTGCTCCGGTCTTGTTTGTAAAGTAAAATGACGGTAGTATGCGTATGTGTATCGACTACCGAGAGCTGAACAAGTTGACGGTGAAGAATCGATATCCATTACCGAGGATTGATGACTTGTTTGATCAGCTCCAAGGTGCCAGTTGGTTCTCGAGGATAGATTCTCGATCTGGCTACCATCAGTTGAAGGTGAAGGAGCAAGACATTCCTAAGACAGCTTTTCGCACACGTTATGGACACTACGAGTTTCTGTTATGTCTTTTGGTTGACTAACGTGCCAGCTGTCTTTATGGATTTGATGAACCGAGTGTGCTGGCCGATGTTAGATAAATCGGTGATTGTGTTTATTGACGATATCCTGGTTTATTCTAAGAGCGAGGAAGAACATGTCGGCCACATACGCGAAGTATTGGAAACGCTTAGAAGAGAGAATTTGTACGCCAAATTCTCTAAGTGTGCTTTCTGGTTACGTGGGTTTCAATTTTTAGGTCATGTTGTTAATGCTAAAGGAATCATGGCGGACCCGGCAAAGGTTGAGGCGATGATGCAGTGGAAGTCTCCAAAGATGCCATCCGAGATCCGTAGTTTCTTGGGTTTGGGTGGGATATTACAGAAGATGCATTCAGGACTTTTCCAAGATAGCCTAACATTTTTTTTTTCTCATGGATGTGAAATTGTGTGGGGTCGAGAGTAGGAGTATGCTTTTGAGGAACTGAAGACGAGATTGACTCAAGCTCCTATCTTGACATTACCTAAAGGGAGTGAAGACTTAGTGGTATACTCAAATGCTTCCTATTTGGGACTAGGTTGTGTGTTGATGCAACGTGGAAGAGTAATTGCCTATGCATCCCGACAGCTGAAAACCCACGAAGTCAACTATCCCACACATGACTTGGGCACCTCACAATTGACAAGAACTAACAACTTGTAAGGCCCCATTCCCGGGCACCTCACAACAACCTATTTCTCTTAAACTTTAGCTCTGATACCAACAACAACGAAAACAGTAACAACGACAACAACAACAACAACGACAACAACAACAAAACCACAACAACAAAGAAAACAAGAACGAACAATGACGACGACGACGATCGTAACAATAACACCCTAACAACAACAACTACTACTACTATAACAACAATAACAACAACACAACCATAACAACCACAACAACAACACAACAACAACAACAACGATAACAACAACAAAACAACTACGATGACGACAACAACGACAACCACAACAACAAAAACAACCACAACAACATCAACAACCACAACAGGAACAACAACCATAAGAACAATAACAACAACAACCATAATAACAACAACATCAACAACAATCATGAAAAAACAACATTTTCAACAATAACAAAAACCATAACAACTACAACAACAACAACAAACACAACAACAACGACTGCAACAACTAAAACAAGAACGATAAATACGACGACAACAACGACGACGACGACAACAACAACCACAACAACCGCAATAACAACAACATAGACAACAACCACAACAACAACACCATAGCAACTACAACAACAACAACAAACACAACAACAACCACAGCAATAACAACAACCACAACTACAACAATAGCATCTTTCACAACAACCACAACAATAATAACCACAACAACAACAAGAACAACAACCACAACAACCATGACAACAACAATAACAACCGTAAAAACCACAACATCAACAACAACCACAACAACATCAACCACAACAACAATGACAACGACAACCACAACAACAACCACAATAACAACAACAACCACAACAACAACAATAACAACCACAGCCACAAGAACCACCATAACAACAACGACAATAATAACAACGACAACAACAACAACAATAATGAAAACAACGACCAAAACAATAACAACCATAATAACAATACATTACAACAACAACAACAACCATAAGAACACCAACAACCATAACAACGACAATAACAACAACCACAACAAGAACAACAACAACAATAACCATAACCACAACAAGAACAACGACAACAACCACCATATCAAAAACGACAACAACAACAACAACAAAAACAACGACCACAACAACAACCACAACAACAACAACAACCACAACCACAACAACAACAATAACCATAATAACAACAACAACAACCACAATAACAATGACAATGACGACGACAACAACAACAACCACCACAACAACAACCATAACAACAACAACAACTACAACTACAACTACCACACAACATCAACAACCATAACAATAACTACAACAACCACCACACCACCACCACCACCAATAACAACCATAACAACAACCATCATAACAACAATAAGAACCACAACAACAGCAACAACAATCACAACCACCACAACAACAACAACCACAACAACAACGACAATAACAACAACAACCACAATAACAAGAGTCATAACAACAACTACAACCACAACAACTACAACAACCACAACAACAACAAACCATAATAACAACAACGACAACAAATACAACACAATCACAATAACAACAACCACAACAACAAGAACAAAAAAGACAATAACAACAACAACCACAACAACAAAGAAAACAAGAACGACGATAACAATAACAAGACAACAACAAGAACAACGACTACGATGACGACAATAACAACCACAACAACCACAAAAACCACAACAACAACACCATAACAACTACAACAACAACAACACAACAACAACAACCACAACAACCATAATAACAACACAACAACAACAACAACAACAATAACAACAACAACGATAACAACAACAACAACAACAACTACGATGATGACAACAACGACAATAAAAAAACAACCGTAACAACAACAACCACAGCAACAACAACCATAACAAGAACAAGAACCATAACAACAAGAAGAACCACAACAACCATAACAATAACAACAACAACAACCATAACAACAACAACACCAACAACAACCACGAAAACAACAACATCGATAACAACAATCACAACCATAACAACAACTATAACAACAACAACAACAACCACCAGAACAACATCAACAACAACAACGAAAACAACAACAACCTTAACAACAACAAAATGATTACAACGACGACGATGATGGCAACAAAGATGACGACGACAACGACGATGACCACAACAACAATGATGACAACAACATGCACAACAACAACAACAACAACGACAAAATAATAACGATAATAACAAAGACGGCAACAACCACAAAGACAACAAAAACCACAACAACAACAATAACGACGACAACAACAACAACAATGACGACACAACAACAAGAACATCATCAACAACAACGATAAAGATGACGATGACAACCACAACCATAACAACTATAACAACAACAACCATAACAACAAAAACAACAACCACAAGTGTCACACCCCGGGCCCAGGGAGGTGGGACATCACAGACTGGTATAATATGGCAGCGGAAACAAACCATAATAAGAGCACAACAAGGAAAGGGAATACATGACATTACATCAAATACATGTCTCGAGTTACTAAAGTTAACCTGTTAAAAGTTACATAGTTCAAATGCCCAATATATTCAAAAGATTTAGTTGTTTAACAAACATCCATGAAAAGTCATTTCTTAAAATTAAAGCCAATGTAATGCCATTAAGGTCTCGGTTCTAAGTACCCTACTTGAAGTCCTTTAGGTCTTCAAGTATCCATGCTAGTTACCTGAAACATGCTCAAAAGAGATTTTGGGTCAACATAATATTGGTGAGCCCAGTGTTTAAAGTTCAAAAATAGAAGGTTTTTAAAGAATGCACTTTACAAGAATTAGTTCACTTTTATTATAAAAATGATAGTATAGCGGTTGTGGATGTCACAATCAACCCTGCACTCAGCCCCAGCTAGCCTCTTCAGGAGTAAAGTGTTTCCGTTAATATTAGAGGATAGCTGAGCCTCATATAGGTGCACCCTTCCTGCTGAGGGGTACACCATAGTGATATTATCCCATTTCCACTCTAGGATCTCTAGTTGTTCTCGGCTGTTTTGTGACGAAGTCCATGGTGATATTATCCCATTTCCACTCTGGGATCTCTGGTTGTTCTCGGCTGTTTTGTGACGATAACCCAAATTGCATCGTGGCCACGAGATGCTCTCGGCTGTTTTGTGACAAAGTCCATGGTGATATTATCCCATTTCCACTCTGGGATCTCTTGTTGGTGTAATGTTCCAATGGTTTCTGGTGTTCGGCCTTGACCATTGAACATGTCAAGCATTTTCCGACATAGGTGGCTATGGATCGCTTTAGCTCGGGCCACCAAAATAGGGATTTTAGGTCTTGGTACATCTTGTTGCTACCTGGGTGAACAGAGTACTTGGTTTTATGAGCCTCGTCCAAGACAATCTCTCTAAGTCCCCCATGCTCGGGTACCCACGTCTTACCTTCACGTCTATAGACGTGGTCGCTTCCCAGCACAAGATGTTTCTCCATTCCCGTCAACATCTCCTCGGACAAATTATTCTCCTTCAAGGCCTCTTTCTGTGCTTCTCTTATGCTGGTGAGGAGACTGGAGTACACACTCATCCTTAACGCACGAACTCGTAGGGATTTTTCTCTTTCCTTTCGGCTCAAGGCATCTACAACTACACTCGCCTTCCTAGGATGGTACTAAATTTCGCACTCATAATCGCTTAGTAGCTCTACCAATCTTCTTTTACGCATATTTAACATCTTCTGGTCAAGGATGTGCTGCAAGCTCTTGTGATCGGTGTATATGACACATTTGGTACCGTATAAGTAGTGTCTCCACATCTTGAGTGCAAACACCACGGCACCCAGTTCAAGATCATGGGTAGTATATTTCTATTCGTTCTCATTCAGAAGTAGAGACGTGTAAGTGATGACTTTGTCTCGTTGCATTAGCACGCACCCTAACCCTTGCTACGAGGCGTCGCAGTAGACGACAAAATCCTCTACGCCTTCCGGCAAGGCAAGGATAGGCGTACTACACAACCTTTCTTTGAGCAGCTCAAAGGCTTCATGCTGTTCTTTTCCCCATGTGTACACCACGTTCTTCCTTGTTAAGGATGTCAGCGGCTGCACGATTTGTGAAAAGTCCTTTATAAATCTTCGGTAGTAACCGGCTAATCCAAGTAATTTCCTGATCTCGGTGGGAGTCTCAGGAACTTTCCAGTTCTTAACGGCCTCAATTTTGGAGGGATCTACATGGATTCAGTCTTTGTTCACTATGTGTCCTAGGAACTGAATCTCACGCATCCAGAATTCGCATTTGGAGAACTTCACGTATAGCTGCTCATTCTTTAGTAGTTCAAGGATCATCCTTAGGTGTTTCTCGTGTTCATCCTTGCTTCGAAAGTAGATTAGGATATCATCGATAAACACGATTACGAATTTGTCTAGATATGGGCGGCAGACTCGGTTCATGAGATCCATGAACACTGCTGGTGCATTGGTTAGTCCAAAGGGCATCACGAGGAATTCGTAATGCCCGTATCTAGTTCGGAAGGCTATCTTGGGTATATCTTCATCCCTTATCTTCAGTTGATGATACCCAGACCTTAAGTCTATTTTGGAAAAGTAGCTCCCTCCTTGGAGTTGATCGAATAGATCATCAATCCTCGAAAGTGGGTAACGGTTTTTCACCGTGAGCTTGTTCAAATCTCGATAGTCTATGCACAATCGTAGGGTCCCGTCCTTCTTTTTCACAAATAACACAGGAGCACCCCACGGAGAAACACTCGGTCGAATGAAACCCTTATCTAAGAGCTCCTGAATTTGAACCATCAGTTCCTTCATCTCAGGTGGGGCGAGTCGATATGGCGCCTGGCCACTGGGGCCGCACCAGGAACTAATTCAATTTGGAATTCAACTTGTCTCGGTGGAGGGAGTCCGGGCAATTCGTCGGGGAATACTTCCGGGTATTCAGACACTATTGATATTTCCTCAATCTTCTTCTCTTCCTTAGGGCTCATTACATAGACAATGTAGGTCATACGTCCTTTATTGAGACATTTGGTTGCCTTCAAGTGGGATATCATAGGGCATAACGTGCCACTATTATCCCCGTAAATCGTTAGAATTTTATTGTCGGCTAAGGGTATTCTTAAGAATCGCTCGCTACATACGATTTCAACCTTATTTTCGGCTAACCAATCCATTCCTACTACTATATCAAATCCTCCTAGGATTATCAACATCAAATCTATTTTAAACAAATTACCCCTCAATTCAATGGTGCAACCTTTGATTATTTCATTAGTTTATATTATTTTTCCGTCAGCTAATTCTACGGTGTAAGCTTCAGTTAAGGTATGAGTATCTAGTTCAATCAAAGGTCTAAAGGTGGTAGAAACGAAGTTACCCGTTGCACCCGTTTTGAATAAGACAGTAACAGGATGGTTATTTACAAGGAAAGTACCGTTGACCACATCAGGCTTTTTCTTTGCTTGCTTGGGGTCCATCACAAAGGCTCTCCCTTTTGGTTTGTTGGGCTTGATGTCCTTGTCTCTTGCCAGCTTCGGGCATGTGTTCCTCCTGTGCCCCGGATCCCCACATTCATAACACTGCTTCCCCAGCTCATACATACAGTCCTTGATTAGGTGCCCAGGTTTGTTGCACCTAAAGCAGGGAATTGGGTTACATTCCCTTTGGTGATGTAGCTTGCACTTGTTACAAAATGTATTGATGCCCAAATACAACTTCCAAGATTTCCCTCCATGATCATCACGCCTCAAGTTTTCACCAGGCCTCTTGCTTGAGCTACTAGTCCCACTGTCAAACCCTTGGTATCAAACCACCTCTTCTTCTCATCAATTGGCTTCTTTCCATATTCAATCCTCCCCCGTTCGGTCCAGCCTGCCCTAACCAAGTCATCGGTTATGCTACCGGTGAAGTCAACTGCATCTTGCAAGGTCATAGGTTTTAACGATCGGACCATGCCCCTAACTCTAGGGTGTAGGCCCCAGATGAAGCGTGCTATCCCTTTTGACTCGGGGTTCACCAGGTGTGGCACTAGTCGGGATAGAGCAAGAAACCTGTTAATGTACTCGGTGTAATTCGGACCCTTCATGTCTAGGCTTAAGAATTCAGCCTCGAGCTTCTCCAATTGGTTGATCGGGCAGTAGTTGTTGGTTATCAACTCCCTAAACTCAGACCATCTCATATGAACTGCTGCATTTCTTCCTCGAGGTAGGATTATGGTTTTCCACCACTCAAGTGTCAGGCCCTTCAGAGACTGGGAGGCAAACCTTACCATGTGCTCAATTTTCCACTCACTGATGTCCAGTACCGCTTCCATTTCATCTAGCCACCTTAGTGATTCAATGGCACCCTCAGTTCCGCGAAAATCTCTCGGTTTGCAAGCCGTAAAAGTTTTGTAGGAACACCTGTTCCTCAGTTCTTCCATATCATCGTCAGCTTCTCCTGTTCGTCTAGGCCCACTACTACCGGTTTTGAGTCCCCGATCTACGTTAATTTGAGCGATGATCGTTGGGATGGCTTTGGCTATTTGTTGAGCCACTAAGTTTGCAATCCTATTGTCATCATTCGCACCTCCAGGTGCACCTCGTGGTGATCCCGGTGGAGTGGGTGGCGGAGGTTCGTCGCCACCGTGTCCCCTAGTACGTAGAGCTCGGCGTCCCATTCCTCCAGTTCCTCCGGCTCCAGCACCACCTCCACGATTGGTTGACGTCCTTCCACTATGAGCTCTTGTCCTCGGTGGCTATCTGGTTTCAATATTAACAACCATTTAGTATCTCAATATTTTAGCATCAGATATTACCTTACACTGATATTTCTATATTTCATATATTTCAACTCAAAATATCTTTCATTCCTAACGAGCGATGCCTATGTACGTGTAAAATTAGATATAAATAAAAATATCTTGATGCCCGCATGCATCATGAAGATAGCTATACTATCACTAGTACCTGTGTCTACCTATTGAAATATGCCATCGCATATTTCCTTGCATAAAAGGGTTAGTTTATAACAGAGATTAATTCAAGCAAAATCATGAATAGTTCCAATCACACACATAAATAAGGTTCACAGTTTGCATAGCATAGTACCAAGTAGTATCATAAATAACAACTTGGAAGGTGCTTTCACCCCCATAATAATAATAAGTTTAGTCTCATGAAATAGAAACACTAATAATGCTTCTCAACCCATGCTCACTTCCTCCAAGACTTGAACCACCCGGTCTTCTCCCATTGCCTCTCCTCATCGATCCTCTGGATGCCTTGAGTAGCCATTAATGCCTAAAAGCGCGAGGACTGTGAGTCCTACGCCACCTGATGTATTGACATCTCATGGCGCCGGAGGACCCTGATGATGTCCTCCAGCTCAGTGTCACTAGCCCGGCGGCTGGACTACGCGTAGGGATCTCCAGGTAGTATGCTCGGGCCGACATATGAGCTGTGACGGGCGGGCGCCCAGTGAGTGCTATGCCTCAGGGGGTCGATCTCCGGGGGTACCGGGACCGGACCTCTGGAAGAGGGAGGAGGAGGAGGAGGCATCCGAAATGGCACGGATGTTCCCGGTCGAACGCTTTTGCGAGGACGCGTAATAACCCTCGCACCTCTCCCACTATAGGGGATCAGTGGCTCGACCAGTACTGGGACCTGAGGGGATCAGAATGGGTGTTCCTACAAAACTTTTATGGTAGCTGAAACAAACCATAATAAGAGCACAACAAGGAAAGGGAATACATGGCATTACATCAAATACACGTCTCGGGTTACCAAAGTTAACCCGTTAAAAGTTACATAGTTCAAATGCCCAACCTATTCAAAAGATTTAGTTGTTTAAGAAACATCCATGAAAAGTCATTTCTTAAAATAAAAGCCAATGTAATGCCATCAAGGTCTCGGTTCTAAGTCCCCTACTTGAAGTCCTTTAGGTCTTCAAGTTATCCATGCTAGTTACCTGAAACATGCTCAAAAGAGATTTTGGGTCAACATAATATTGGTGAGTCCAGTGTTTAAAGTTCAAAAATAGAAGGTTTTTAAAGAATTAACTTTAAAAGAATTAGTTCACTTTTATTATAAAAATGATAGTATAGCAGTTGTGGAGGTCACAATCAACCCTGCACCCACCCCCGGCTAGCCTCTTCAAGAGTAAAGTGTTGCCGGTTAACATTAGAGGATAGCTGAGCCTCATATAGGTGCACCCTACCTACTGAGGGGTACACCATAGTATCATACAAGTACCTGTTACATGCAGCGACGACCCCGTAGGATCTCAGTGTGGTCCCCTTCCCTTAGGAAGGCACTGTGCGTGGGGGATACCCCAAGTTGATCTACCCATATAGACAAGCGGTTCTCAAAGAATTAATGATTGTGAGAAAGCATAAACAAGGTAGGTTCAATTAATCCACAACATTCAAGCATCAAAAGTTATAACACATAAAGATTAGCAGTCAAAACAATAGCATGCTCCATCCCCAAAACATATAAAAAGGGGGAAACACTAAACTCACCTTAGTTTCGGGTACCGGTATGAAATCCAACAAGATCCAAATCTCTAAAGCCCTATTCATCATTACACAAGCAATAAGTACAGGCTCTAAGCCTCCCATAATGTTCCTAAGGGTGTGTATTTTCTAGTCTAAGGTTCATGTGTTCCTTGCCTTAAGAGTTTGTACCGAAAAGTTTCCCGTTTAGGAAAGTTTTAGTTTAATTCATGTTAATACCTCAAGATATATGCCTTTAGGAGTTCTTATTCAAACTTATGTCTTATAAAAAATGAATTTGGGCAGAAACTTATCAATATCCAACGGGTAACACGAAATTTATAGTTTTAGTCCCTATAGTTTCAAAGTTTGCAATTTTAGCCCTAAAGTTTGTAATTTTGTCCTTAACTCACCCAAATCGACCCATTATACTTTCTAAGTGTTTTTAAACTTGTTTAGGGTCTGTTCAATGTCAAGTTTCCAGAATTTATGTCCTTATGGTAAAAACATGGTTTTTGGTGTTATCGATTACGGTAAAGACGTAGTTTTGAGCCAATTTACCTTAGGTCCTTAAAAATCACTATCAAGTCCTGAAATCTTACTTTATTTATGTTTCATATGGGTTATAGGACCTGTTTATAAAGTTTAATTACTTACTTTGTCCATTATCACAATTTTTGCTCTTAACCGTAAAAATCCGTTTTTAATCGGTAACTCAGGGTAAAGTCCAAGATTTTATACTTTTGACCATATGTTAATATTTTTACTTTTAAACTACTGTAAAAACAATGTTTTGATTATTTTTACTCACTTGGATTATTAATTAGAATATTTTACAACATAGGCCCCCGGTTTTGCCCATTTTTTACACTTTTAACCCCAATAATCTCGATTTAACCCTATGACCCTTGAAACTTGCTTTTCCACATTAATTTATGTCACTTAGGATCTGTAGATTTTAATTTTTAGGTCTAGTGTTGTTTTGGTCCTTATTATGAATTTTAACCTCCTTCACGGTGTTTCAGTTACCCATTTTACTAGTTTTAAAGTCCATATACTCAACTAACACATAAACCACGAATTTTTACCCAACAAAAACCATCAAGTTACTGCCAAATTACCAAGTTGATAAGGTGGTACAAGTCTTCACATTTAAGTGCATTTTAGAGTCCAAAAATACCCATTTAAACCCCATTTTGACCCTTGTTGACTTAGGAACATGAACCCTAACCATTTTGGGGGAGATAACCACTTGTATTAAACTTATTTTACTGTACAACTTTTGTATTTTTTTTTGGTAGAACCCACATAAATGTCGATTTTGATACTTTTGAAGGCAACATCTTCCATTTACACATGTGTAAACTTCATGGTTTTAGTCCAAATACATTCAAGACTTTTATATAACTTTGAAATCAGGTTTTTGGAAGTTTTATCTTCTGCTTTAAAATGTTCATTTCGGATCTATACATGCATGTACCATTCATGTGTTTTAAAGGCTAGAAATCCATGTTTACACTAGTGTAAACACGTAGTTTTAAGAAAAACGGGTTACACATGCTTAGGAGACCATTAACCCACGATTTTTACTAGTTTATTTACTGTTTTAAAAAGAGTTTTTGAAAGGCTTTAGATGTGGGTTCAAAGGAACGTGATTTGGGTCTCAAATCTCTTGAAAATAGGGTTTTCGGGTGTGTTTTCGGGGGTACCAACCTTCGTCCAAGCTTGGTCTTCAATAACACCACTAGAACAACGATTAGAGGGCTCCAAGAACTCGTGTAGAGGCTGGGAAACTCCTGTTTTGAAACGAGAATGGTGAGGGTTTTGCAAGAACGAGCAAGAGTGACAAAGAATGGCCATATGCACTTACCTTGTGGCCTTGTTTAGGATGAGTCTTCTAAGATAACACCTTGGAGATGCCTTGAGATAATTTAGAGCAGATTTTTAGTGTGTGTTAGTGTGTGTTTCGTATAGAGAGAGAGAGGAAGAGTGAAAGGGAGGAGTGTGGTTTGCATGTATGGGAAATGGGGAGAGAGGTGGAGTGTAATAGTTATTGTTTGTAGGAAAAGAGGTGAATGGGGATTGGGCAAGGGGGGTGGTCGGTCAAGAGGGAGGAGAGAGAGGAGGGAATTTTGAAAATCTTTAATTTTTTTAGAAGATGGTGTATTTTGGTGGTATTTTATATAAATGTTGGGGTTTTTAAAATAAAACTAGTGATTATGTATATGTATTTTCGGTTTTTGGGTGGTTATGGGTTAAATTTTTGGGTCACGTTACAAGTTATATTATTTGATAAATGTATGTTTAACAATTAGTGTTTAATATAAATCATGTGGGGGTGTATTGTTCATGTATGTATGTATGTGTCGTATGTATATATGTGTATATGTACACATTATGTTTTGTAAATTTTGTCGCAATTAGTTCCTAGTTTGAAAACCTAAGGCATATCATCTAAGTCTTGTATTGCTTAATTCATTTGGCATAGTTCATAATCTAGCCTAAGTCACGGTACAATTGTTGGCAAATAATTACACATACGTAACTAGATCATAGAGTAGGTTTTTATCAAGCTGTTTGAACTTGTATAGCTATAGTCTCGTTTAATTAAGTTAGTCCATCATAATATAATGCAAGATGTTATCTATAAGTTGAGGTTTAGAGTGGGACCTGGAAGTCGGGTTGTTACAACAAGCTAAACAAAAACAACAACAACAATAACAATGACAACAACAACAACCACAACAACAACAACAACAACAACCACCATAACAACAACAACCACAACAACAACAACAACAACAACAACCATAACAACAACAACAACAACCCTACCCAGGACAACAACAACCACAACAACAACAACAACATGAACAATTGCAACCACGACAACAACAACAACCACCACGACAACAATAACAACAATCACCATAACAAGAACCATAACAACAACAGCAACCACAACAACAAGAACGATAACAACATCGAAAACAATAACAACGACAACAACAACAAGAACAACGACTACAACAATAACAACGATGATGACATAACTCAACCACAACAACCACAACCGCCACAACAACCGTAATAATAACACCATAACAACAACAACAACTACTACTACTACAACAATAACAACAACAACAAACACAACAACCACAACAACACCACACAACAACAACAACAATGACAACAACTACAACAGCAACTATGATGACGACAACAACGACAACCACAACAACAAAAACAACCACAACAACAACAACCACAACAGGAACAACAACCATAACAAACAACAACAACACAACAACAACCATAACAACATCAACAACAATCTTGAAAAACACAACATTTTCAACAATAACAAAAACCATAATAACTACAACAACAACAACAACAACAAACACAACAACAACGACTACAACAACGAAAACAAGAACGACAAATACGACGATAACAACGACGACAACAACAACCACAACAGCCGCAACAACAACAACAACAACATCGACAACAACCACAACAACAATACCATAAAACTACACAACAACAACAACAACACACAACAACAACCACAACAACAACAACCATAACCACAACAACAACAACCACGATAACAAAACAACAACCACAACAACAACAACAACAACCATAAAAACCACAACAACAACAACAACCACAACAACGACAACCACAACAACAATGACAACGACAACCACTACAACAACAACCACAATAACAACAACAACCATAGCAACAACAACAACCACAACCACAACAACTACCGTAACAACAACAAGAATAACATCAACGACAACAACAACAACAATACTGAAAACAACGACCACCACAACAACAACCATAACAACAACAACTACTACAACAACATCAACAACCATAAGAACACCCACAACCATAACAACGACAATAACCACAACCACAACAAGAACACAAAAACAATAACCATAACCACAACAAGAACAACGACAACAACCACCACATCAAAAACAACACAATAGCAACAATGAAAACAACGACCACAACAACAACCACAACAATAACAACCACAACAACAACAATAACCACAACAACAACAACCACCCCAATAACAACGACAACAACAACGACAACAACAACAACAACCACCACAACAACAACCATAACAACAACTACAACTACCATACCAACATCAACAACCACAACAATAACTACAACAACCACCACACCACCACCACTAACAATAACAACCACAATAACAGCAACCATCATAACAACAATAAGAACCACAACAACCACAACAACAACGACAACAACAACAACAAATACAATAACAAGAACCATAACAACAACCACAACCACAACAACAACAACAATAGCTACAACAACAACAACAACAACAACCGTAACAACAACAAAACCACAACAACAAACCATAACAACAACAACGACAACAATAACAAAATCACAATAACAACAACCACAATAACAAGAACAACAATGACAATAACAACAACAAACACAAGAACAAAGAAAACAAGAACGTACAATGACGATGGTGACGACCATAACAACAACAACAATAACAACAGCTAAAACAATAACAACGATAACAACAACAAGAACAACAACAAGAATAACAACAAGAACAACAAAAACGATGACGACAATAACAACCTCAACAACCACAAAAACTGCAACAACAACACCATAACAACTACAACAAAAACAACACAACAACCACAACAACCATAATAATAACACAACAACAACAACAATAACAACAACAACAACGATAACAACAACGATAACAACAACAACAACAACAACGATGACGACAAAAACTACAATAAAAACAACAACAGTAATAATAACAACCACAACAACAACAACCATTACAAGAACAAGAACTACAACAATAGGAAGAACCCAACAACAACAATAACAACAACAACACAATAACACAACAACAACAACAACAACAACAACCATAACAACAACAATACCAATAACAACCACGAAAACAACACATCGACAACAATCAACACCATAACAACAACCATAACAACAACAAACCATAACAACAACATCATCACAACAACAAAAACAACAATAACCACAACAATAAAAACGATTACAACGACGACGATAGTGGCAACGAAGATGACGACGACAACGACGATGACCACAACAACAATGACGACAACAACATGCATAACAACAACAACGACAAAAATAATTACGACAACAACAAAGACGACAACAACAACAATGACAACAAAAACCACAACGACAACAATAACGACGACGACAACAACAACAACCACCACAACAACAACGGCAACCACAACAACAACAAGAACAATAACAACAACGAAAATAATAACAACGACAACAACAACAAGAACAACGACTACAACAATAACAACAATGACGACAATAACCCAACCACAACAACCACAACCGCCACAACAACCGTAATAATAACACCATTGTAAGGCCCCATTCTCGGGAAACCTCACAGTTGGTTAATCATAGCATAAAAATCAGTTTAATAATAAAACATTGCAGCGGAAGTAATTGAACATTCATTAAATACTTAAAACCATATCGTACTCATGCATCTGTCCTTTAATTGTAAACAAAACATGTCACTTGTTCTTAAATTACAAAGAAAACTTCATAAACAGGAATACCATCTATATCTCCCCATGTAGCTTCGTGGTGCCATCCTCAGCATCAGCGCTTACCTGTCCACTATTATGCATAAAAAGTGAGCTACGCTGAGTGAGTTCTAGTTTTATTTAAATAAGAAAATATAATCTTTTGTCCTTCATATAATGAACACGCATACATGATACTACAAACATTACTTGCATCACATTAAGCACATTCATTATCTTTTATTCTTTCATTACGTTTCACTTTATCATAGGCGAGATTGCACAAAGCAAGATCTCCATGTTGATTGACAACGAATGTCAATCCCCGTCGGTACACGTTATCCATGGTCGCTACCCCCGACGGTTGATCGATCCCCGTCGGTACACATCTTCACGTAGCTTCCCCGACAGTTGATCCACACTGCTAGGCACATAGCCCGCTCATGAATACGGATCCATCATCATACATCAGACTCACATAAGTGAAGTCTATCATAGTGCTTGCAAGACTTTTCATCATGAAACGGGCCCGGGTAACATTCGTTAAGTTCCACTTCTCATTAATATTATCTTTCACTTAGTATATAATACGTAACTTATTAAGTACACAACATACCAAGTACTAGTCATCATAACACGTAACCGACCCTCCGCGGGACAGCGGGGGTTCGGGGCGGCAGCCCCTGACAGTGGGGTCCTAGGGGCAGCAGCCCCTGGAGGGGTCCAAGGGGCAACGCCCCTGGCTGGGGCCGGGCTACCAGGTCAGCGCGCCCGAAAATTATTCTGAGCTATTTAAATGTCACATTTTACTTTAGAAAAATGTATTTCTTGTTAAAATACCATGAATTCCTTACCTTGAAAACCTTATGTTTACTATGCATAATAGCCCTAAAAACATGGAAAAACGTTTAAATAAGGGGGTCTAGAACTCACCTGAACTTAGCAAATAGCTTAAACCCTAAGTTACTTAAGCTATGGTCCGAATGCTCTGGCTGCACGAAAGTTAATACACAAAAACGTCATTTTTTCATAATTTCGCCCACAGTTTCGCTAACAGTTTCGCTGCCAGTTTCGCTGCCAGTTTCGCTGGGCAGTACTTCTGCCAGTTTCGCTGGACAGATTCGCTGCCTTGAGCGCCCAACTTTCGTTAGAATTTCCTAGTTTCTCCATGACTATGGGTCCACAGTTTCGCCCCAGCGAAACTGTAGTTTCGCCCCAGCGAAACTGTAGTTTCGCCCCAGCGAAACTGTAGTTTCGCCCCAGCGAAACTGTAGTTTCGCCCCAGCGAAACTGTAGTTTCGCCCCAGCGAAACTGTAATTTCGCTGGAAATGCTCTTAGTTTCGCTGGATGATTATGCAAATTCACTGGACGCATATACAGTTTCGCAGATCGTATAAAAATCATGAACCGGTCCGTTTTTAACCCAAAATCACAACTTTTTACGTCCAACCTCTTAGTTTATCATCCATGAGGCTAAATCTAAGCTTTATACATGTTTTCATACGTAAAAATATGACCTTTATGCGATTCTTTGCAACTTTTCAAAACTCAAAACCCTAGAATCCGGGTTTGATCTACAGAAGGGTTTAGGGGTCGATTCTTACCTTGTTTTGTTGCTCCTATCTTGTGATTTGTTTCCCAAACACCCAAATCTTCAATCGCTTGACCTTAGAAGCTCCAAAACTTGAGTTTATTGCACTTTCTCTTTCTACTTTCTCTCTCTATGGATTTTTGGAGTTAGGGTTGAAATGAAGAAGATGGTGGCTGCCTTGGGTAGGTTAAGGGCTGATCGTCTGCTAGACATTTCCTAAGATGAGATACATGGAACGTAGGATGAATTCCACTCAAATCATCAGGTAATTCTAGTCTGTAGGCCACCTCCCCTACCCTTGCGATAATACGGAATGGCCCTATGAACCTTGGGCTTAGTTTTCCCCTTTTTCGAAACCTAATGATCCCTTTCCAAGGCGATACTTTGTGCATAACCTTGTCACCAACCTCAAATTCTATAGGTCTACGCCTCTTATCGGCCTAAGACTTCTGGCGGTCCTTTGCGGCTTTCATGAATGCCTTAATTTTATCTAACTTCTCGGTTGTGACCTCAATTACATCGAGACTCCCCAATTCCTTTTGCCCGATGTCACCCCAACACAAGGGCGTTCTACACTTCCTACCATACAACATTTCGTAAGGGGGCATACCGATGCTGGCTTGGTAACTATTATTATATGAGAATTTCGCCAACGGTAAGTGCTCATCCCAACTTCCTCCAAAGTCGATTACACATGCTCGCAGCTTGTCTTCTAACATTTGAATCGTTCCTTCCGACTGACCATCCGTTTGGGGGTGGTAAGCCGTACTAATATGCAGTCTAGTCCCCATTGAGTCGTGAAACCTCTTCCAGAACTTGGACGTAAATCGCGTGTCCCTATCCGAAATGATAGACACTGGCACGCCGTGTCGAGCCACGATCTCCTTGATAAATAGCTCTGCCAATCTCTCAGAGGAATACGTCTCACGAATTGGTAGGAAATGGGCGCTCTTTGTTAGACGGTCAACAATCACCCAGATCGCGTCGCTTCCTCTCGCTGTGCGAGGTAGCTTCGTGATGAAGTCCATTGTGATGTGTTCCCATTTCCATTCGGGGATATCCAAAGGCTGGATCTTTCCATATGGCTTTTGGTGCTCTGCCTTCACTTGCAGACAAGTCAAGCACTTGCTTACGTACTTAGCCACATCTCGCTTCATTCCTGGCCACCAGTAATCTTTCTTCAGATCTTGTTACATTTTCGTGGCACCAGGATGAATGGAATAGAGGGTTTTGTGAGCCTCATCCATGATCTTCCCCCTCAAATCCCCATAGAGAGGGATCCACACTCGCCCAGATCGGGTTCTAACACCCAGGTTGTTTTCCCCCAAATCTGAAACCTGCCCTTTCATTCATTCAGAGTTGACTCTGTCTCCTCTTAATGCTTCATCCTGAAATGTCCTCACTTGTTTCATAACATCAGGCGTCATGATTATCTGGCAAGCCCTCACCCGAATTGGTTCGGGTCGTCTTTTTCGGCTAAGGGCGTCAGCAACCACATTAGCCTTGCCTGGGTGATAGTGAATTTCGCAGTCATAGTCCTTGATCAGTTCCAACCACCTCCTCTGCCTCATGTTGAGTTCCTTTTGTTCGAAGAAATACTTCAGACTTTATGATCAGTGAAGATGCCGCACTTCACCCATACAGGTAGTGCCTCCAAATCTTCAATGCAAACACCACCGCTACCAACTCCAAATCATGTGTAGGATAATTGGCCTTGTGGGCTTTTAGTTGTCTAGAAGCATAGGCTATCACCTTCCCTCGTTGCATCAACACGCAACCCAATCCTGCATATGAGGCATCCGAGTAGACTACCAGGTCCTCGTTCTCCTCAGGTAGCGTCAGGACAGGGACTTGCGTTAATCTCATCTTTAGTTCTAGGAAGGCGTTCTCCTGATCAGGACCCCATTCATACTTCACGTCCTTCCGGGTCAGCTTAGTCATAGGAGAAGCTATCTTAGAGAAATCCTGGATAAACCTCCTATAGTAACCCGCCAGACCTAAGAAACTGCGAATCTCGGTTGGCGTCTTTGGAGATTCCCATTGCATTACCGCTTCAACCTTCGCAGGATCCACCCTGATCCCTCGGGATTAACCACATGACCCAGAAACTGTACTTCTCGGAGCCAAAATGCACATTTGGAGAACTTAGCATATAACTTCTCGCTTCTGAGTGTCTCCAATACTTCTCGAATATGATCGGCATGTTCTTCTTCACTCTTTGAGTAGATCAAAATGTCATCGATGAACACTATTACTGATCTATCCAACATAGGCCGACATACCCGATTCATAAGGTCCATAAAGCAGCTGGCGGGTTAGTTAAACCAAAGGACATGACGAGAAATTCGTAATGTCCATAACGCGTCCGGAACGCCGTTTTAGGGATATCTTGTTCTTTCACCTTCAGTTGGTGGTAACCAGACCGCAGGTCTATCCTTGAAAACCAGCTGGCACCCTGAAGTTGATCGAACAAGTCGTCAATCCTTGGTAGCGGGTATCGATTCTTTACGGTCAGCTTATTGAGCTCGCGATAGTCAATGCACATCCGCATGCTACCATCCTTCTTCTTAACGAATAAAACTGGAGCACCCCATGGTGAGATACTCGGCCGAATGAAGCCCTTATCCAATAAATCTTGCAACTGGTCCCTCAATTCCACCATCTCTGAATGAGCCAATCGATATGGTCCCTTAGCGACGGGCTGAACTCCCGGTAGCAAATCAATTTGAAATTCGATTTCACGGTCAGGCAGCACACCAGTCAGGTCTTCAGGAAAGACGTCAGGAAACTCGCGTACTACTGGCATGTCTGATAATTGCGGCTCTGGCGCGTCCACATCTTTTACGTAGGCCAAGTAAGCGCTACACCCACGTCTCATGTACTTTTCAGCTGTGATCATCGACACGACCTTCGGCACACAGCACACCTTATCCCCATGAACCGTAACAGAACTACCATCGGGCGCTATTGGACGAACTATTTTCTTGCTACATACTATATTGGCTTCATATCTAGCTAACCAATCCATGCCTAACACCACATCGAAACCTCCTAAGGCCATAACATGCAACCTAGCAGGGAACATACAACCTTCTAACTCAATCAGGCAATCCTCAATCACTTCAGTTATCTTAGTAGACTTACCAATGGTTGTTTCTACATAAAAGGGCTCGTCTATCTTCCTACCCTTATCATGCTATAAACGACAAAAGGCAGTAGACACAAAACTCCTACTAGCACCAGAATCAAAGAGCACAGAAGCAAATTCGTCATCCACCAGAAACATACCTAAAACTACTTCTGGATCCGCCCTGGCCTCCTCACGGGTTATGTTGAACGCCCTTGCCTTTGCCTTTGAACCGTCACCCTTTTCCTTATCTCCAGCCTTAACCGTTCCTGATCCTGCTGATTTTCCTTTCTTACAGTCCCTACCCACATGTCCCATCTCGCCACACTGGTAACATTTCCCCGCCTTGCAATCCCTAGCATAGTGGCCCTCGCCTCCACATTTAAAACACTTTCTAGTCCCAACTCTACACTCCCCAAAATGGCGTTTTCCACATTTTCTACAGGCACCCCCTTCACCTGTATTTCCCTGTCTCCCTGATTCATCCTCAGCTCTCATCCTCTTCTCTCCACCCCTGAAGTTATCACCTCCGAACCTCTTCCCATTGCCATTCTTGTTCCCACTCCATCTCTCTACAATCATGTGTCTCCTGATATCCACAGGCAAACCCTGTATGTACCTCTTGATCTTCCTGGATACAGGTGTCACCATGTCTGGGACAAGTCTTGCAAGTTCATTGAACATGGAGATATACTCTTGATGTGTCATGTCCCCAGCCTCCAAATACAAGAACTCCTTTTCGATCTTGTCTAATTCCCGATGGGGACAATACTCTTCTAGCACCAACTCATTCAACTCAGACCACCTCAGTTTGGCTATTGATCGCTTTCCTTCAGCCTGGATAATATTGTCCCACCAGCACAGCGCTGTGTCGATGAAAGAATGAGTGGCAAACTTAACTTTCTGATCTTCACGACATTCACTAGTTTCCAATACCGCTTCCATCTCTCTGATCCAACGATGAGCGGCAGTAGCATTGCCGTTACCGTTAAAGGTTGAGGGCTTGCACCTCTGGAATGCCCCATAGTTGCACCCCTTAGTCGTCTCTCTCTCAGCCTCCTCCTCACTGTCGTCATCATGGATTACCACCTTAGGGTTTGATGGCTACTCTTCAGATTCCTCCGTCCTCCCAGTGGACCTTCCAGAATTCTTCTCATTTTCCTTCTCCTTCTTATCAGCTTTCTCTCCATCCTTAACTGCTTTGAGCACCTTATTCACCACCGAGGGTAAGACATCTTGCATGACATTGTAGACTTCATCGGCAATAGCCTCCTTCACAGTGGATTTGAGGGTGGCTGATCCCTCACCCTCTGGTTGACTATGGAGGTCTGACTCCTCATGAACAGTCTTGGGAGCCTTAGCTTTGCTCCGGGTGACGTGTGGTGTAGTAGTACGACCACCTCGAGGACGTCCACGTGTAGCCTTCCCAGTTTTCCTACCCGTCATATCTAATTCCTATAAGATTTAAACACCAAAATGGTTATTCATGTTAATTGCTCAGATCATTACAAGTATGGTAAGTCCTTAATTACAGTGGCCAAGTGTGATTAAATACTTACCTTACCCTCCTGTCCCAAGCAATCACTATCCTAACACATGTCAGCATTCAAATTTACACGTATATAAAACAAATAGCACACGCACATATTGCCAGTTTACTTGAAATATTTTACCTGATGGCACGTAGCTACTTGGGTTGGCATCCTTCATTTGGTCCCATTCTCAGTTTAAGTTTAGGTTTGAAAAATGTTTTACCCATTTCTCTTAAACTTTGGCTCTGATACCAACTTGTAAGGCCCCATTCCCAGGAAACCTCACAGTTGGTTAATCATAGCATAAAAATCAGTTTAATAATAAAACATTGCAGCGGAAGTAATTGAACATTCATTAAATTCTTAAAACCATATCGTACTCATGCATCTGTCCTTTAATTGTAAACAAAACATGTCACTTGTTCTTAAATTACAAAGAAAACTTCATAAACAGGAATGCCATCCATATCTCCCCATGTAGCTTTGTGGTGCCATCCTCAGCATCAGCGCTTACCTGTCCACTATTATGCATAAAAAGTGAGCTACGCTGAGTGAGTTCTAGTTTTATTTAAATAAGAAAATATAATCTTTTGTCCTTCATATAATGAACACGCATACATAATACTACATACATTACTTGCATCACATTAAGCGCGTTCATTATCTTTCATTCTTTCATTACGTTTCACTTTATCATAGGCTAGATTGCACAAAGCAAGATCTCCATGTTGATTGACAACGAATGTCAATCCCCGTCGGTACACGTTATCCATGGTCGCTACCCCCGACGGTTGATCGATCCCTGTCGGTACACATCTTCACGGTAGCTTCCCCCGACAGTTGATCCACACTGCTAGGCACATAGCCCGCTCATGAATACGGATCCATCATCATACATCAGACTCACATAAGTGAAGTCTATCATAGTGCTTGCAAGACTTTTCATCATGAAACGGGCCCGGGGTAACATTCGTTAAGTTCCACTTCACATTAATATTATCTTTCACTTAGTATATAATACGTAACTTATTAAGTACACAACATACCAAGTACTAGTCATCATAACACGTAACCGACCCTCCGCGGGACAGCGGGGGTTCGGGGGCGGCAGCCCCTGACAGCGGGATCCTAGGGGCAGCAGCCCCTAGAGGGGTCCAAGGGGCAATGCCCCTGGCTGGGGCTGGGCTGCCAGGTCAGCGCGCCCGAAAATTATTCTGAGCTATTTAAATGTCACATTTTACTTTAGAAAAATGTATTTTCTTGTTAAAATACCATGAATTCCTTACCTTGAAAACCTTATGTTTACTATGCATAATAGCCCCAAAAACATGGAAAAACGTTTAAATAAGGGGGTCTAGAACTCACCTGAACTTAGCAAATAGCTTAAACCCTAAGTTACTTAAGCTATGGTCCAAATGCTCTGGCTGCACGAAAGTTAATACACAAAAACGTCATTTTTTCATAATTTCGCCCACAGTTTCGCTAACAGTTTCGCTGCCAGTTTCGCTGGGCAGTACTTCTGCCAGTTTCGCTGGACAGATTCGCTGCCTTGAGCGCCCAACTTTCGTTGGAATTTCCTAGTTTCTCCATGACTATGGGTCCACAGTTTCGCCCCGGCGAAACTGTAATTTCGCTGGAAATGCTCTTAGTTTCGCTGGATGATTATGCAAATTCGCTGGATGCATATACAGTTTCGCAGATGGCATAAAAATCACGAACCGGTCCGTTTTTAACCCAAAATCACAACTTTTTACGTCCAACCTCTTAGTTTATCATCCATGAGGCTAAATCTAAGCTTTATACATGTTTTCATACGTAAAAATGTGACCTTTATGCGATTCTTTGCAACTTTTCAAAACTCAAAACCCTAGAATCCGGGTTTGATCTACAGAAGGGTTTAGGGGTCGATTCTTACCTTGTTTTGTTGCTCCTTTCTTGCGATTTGTTGCCCAAACACCCAGATCTTCAATCCCTTGACCTTAGAAGCTCCAAAACTTGAGTTTCTTGCACTTTCTCTCTCTACTTTCTCTCTCTACGGATTTTTGGAGTTAGGGTTGAAATGAAGAAGATGGTGGCTGCCTTGGGTAGGTTAAGGGCTGATTATGGGCCTCCATTACTCAAGCTCTTGTCCATAAACCCAAATTAGCCAATAACCCTTTTTCCTTTTTCTATTAAATACCCATTAATAAACCCCTAATCCTTTATGACTCGTTTTGACTTTTCGGGGTGTTACAACCATAACAACAACTACTACTAATACAACAACAACAATAACAACAACAACAACAACCACAACAACCACAACAACCATAACAACACCACAACAAAAACATCAACAACAACAACAACAACGATAACAACTACAATAACAACTACGATGACGACAACAACGACAACCACAACAACAAAAACAACCACAACAACAACAACAACCACAACAACAACAACAACCACAACAGGAACAACAACCATAGCAACAAAAACAACAACAACAACCATAACAACAACATCAACAATAATCACGAAAAAACAACATTTTCAACAATAATAAAAACCATAATAACAACAACAACAACAACAAACATAAAAACAATGACTACAACAACGAAAAAATGAACGACAAATACGATGACAACGACGAAGACAACAACAACCACAACAACCGTAGCAACAACAACAACAACAACAATAACAACAACAACAACAACAACATTGACAACAACCACAACAACAACACCATGACAACTACAACAACAACAACAACAAACACAACAACAACCACAACAACAACAACCACAACTACAACAATAGCATCTTTCACAGCAACCACAACAACAACAACCACAACAACAACAACAACAACCACGACAACAACAACAACAACCATAAAAACCACAACAACAACAAGCACAACAATGACAACCACAACAACAATGACATCGACAACCACAACAACCACCACAACAACAACCACAATAACAACAATAACCACAACAACAACAACAACAACAACAACCAAAACAACCACCGCAACAACAACGAGAATAACATCAATGACAACAACAACGAGAATAACATCAACGACAACAACAACAACAATACTGAAAACAACGACCACAAGAACAACAACCATAACAACAACTACAACAACAACAACCACCACCATAAGAACACCAACAAGCATAACAACGAAAATAACCACAACCACAACAAGAACAACAACAACAATAACCATAACCACAACAAGAACAACGATAACAACCACCACATAAAAAACAACAACAACAACAACAACAACAACAACAACAAAAACAACGACCACAACAACAACAACAACAACCACAACCACAACAACAACAATAACCACAACAACAAAACCACAACAACAACAAAACCACAACAACAACAAAACCATAACAACAACAATGACAACAACAACAAAATCATAATATCAACAAGCACAACAACAAGAACAACAATGACAATAACAACAACAACCACAACAACAAAGAAAACAAGAACGAACAATGACGATGGCGACGACCACAACAACAACAACAACAACAACTAAAACAATAACAATGATAACAACAACAAGAACAACAACAAGAATAACAACAAGAACAATGAATACGATGATGACAATAACAACCACAACAACCGCAAAAACCGCAACAACACCATAACAACTACAACAACAACAACAACCACAACAACCATAATAATAACACAACAACAACAACAACAACAACAACAACAACAACAACAACGATAACAACAACGATAACAACAACAACAACTACGATGACGACAACAACGACAATAAAACAACAACAGTAACAACAACAACCACAACAACAACAACCATAACAAGAACAACCATAACAACAACAATACCAACAACAACCACGAAACAAACAACGTCGATAACAACAATCATAACCATAACAATAACCATAACAACAACAACCACCATAACAACAACATCAACAACAACAACAAAACAACAATAACCACAACAACAAAAAAATGATTACAACGAAGATGATAATGGAAACGAAGATGACGACGACAACAACGATGACCACAACAACAATGACAACAGCAATATGCCCAACGACAACAACAACGACAAAAATAATTACGATAACAACAAAGACGACAACAACAACAATGACAACAAAAACCACAACAACAACAATAACGACGACAACAACAATAACAACAACGACACAACAACAACAACTTCATCAACAACAACGATAAAGACGACGACGAGAACCACAACAACAACAACAACAACCTCAATAACTATAACAACAACAATAACAACAACCACAAGCTCAACAAAAACAACAACAACAATGACAACGACAACAACAACAACAACCACCACAACAACAACCATAACAATAATAACCAAAACAACAACAACCACGATAACAACAACAACAATCATAACAACAACAACAACAACCCCACCCACGACAATAACAACCACAACAACAACAACGACAACATGAACAATCACAACCACAACAACAATAACAACAACAACCACAACAACAATAACAACAACAACAACCATAACAAGAACCACAACAACAGCAACCATAACAACAATAAGAACCACCACCACCACCATAACAACAACAACAGCCACAACAACAATAACAAGAACAACCACAAGAAACAACAACAACAACCATAACAACAACAACAACAACAATCACAACAACAACAACCAGAAAAACAACGACAACAACAACAACAACAACAACCATAATAACAACTAGGACAAAAACATCAAGAACAACAACAACAATGGCAATGACAATGACAACTACAATAACAACAACAACAACGACGACAATAACAACAACAACAACAACAAAAACAAAAACAACAACCATAACGTAAGCAATAACAACGACAACAACAAAAACCACAACAACGATTAAAAGAACGACCAGAACAACAACAACAACAACAATAACCACAACAACCATAACAAAAACATCAACAACCAAAAAAACAATAACAACAACCACCACAACTACAACAACCATAGCAACAATAACAACAAAGACCATAACAACAACTACAACAACAACAACCACAACAACAACCACAACCACAACAACAACAACAACCACAACGACAACAACAACAAAAGCATAACAACAACCACGACAACAACAACAAAACCACCACAACAACAACCATAGCGACAACAACAAAAACGACCATAACAACAACCACAACAACAACAACCACAACAACAACAACCACAACAACAACAACAACCACAACAAAATCGACCATAACAACAACCACAACAAAAACGACCATAACAACAACCACAACAACAAAACCACACAACCATAACAACAAGAACAACAATCATAACAATAACAATAACAACAACAACTACAACAGTAACATCTTTCACAACAACCATGACAACAACAACCACAACATTAACAACAACAACAACCACAACAACCATGACAACAACAACAACCATAAAAACCACAACAACAACAACAACCACAATGTCACACCCGGCCTCTCACACCAACAATATTGTCCGCTTTGCCCACGAGAAGCTCACGGATTTGCTTTTGGTTGCCCGGGTGAAAACTTCCCAGGGAGGTCACCCATCCCTGGATTGCTCCCAATTGACCACGCTTAACTGTGGAGTTCTCCTCTCATCCATAGCCAATACGCCCAAAACGCGTTGTTGATATTAGAGGCCAGACATTCCTTATGATCCAGGAATCTCCTCTGTCCACGGCCGATGTGGGATACGTGTAGGGTGTCACAAGCACCCCCTGTTTGGACTCATCGTCCTTGATGAGCCCGAGAAGTCACCATCCTTGGTACCCCGAACGGCACAGGTGTGGCTCTGATACCATTCTATCACACCCGGCCTCTCACACCAACAATATTGTCCGCTTTGCCCACGAGGAGCTCACGGATTTGCTTTTGGTTGACCGGGTGAAAACTTCCCAGGGAGGTCACCCACCCCTGGATTGCTACCACCTGAGCACGCTTAACTGTGGAGTTCTCCTCTCATCCACAGGCAATACGCCTAAAACACGTTGTTGATATTAGAGGGCAGACATTCCTTATGAACCAGGAATCTCTCCTGTCCACGGCCGATGTAGGATATGTGTAGGTGTCACACACAATAACAACAACCATAACGACAATGACAACGACAACCATAACAACCACCATAACAACAACCACAATAACAACAACAACCACAACAACAACAACAACAACCACAACCATAACAACCACCACAACAACAATGACAATAACAATAACGACAACAACAACAACAACAACAATGAAAACAACGACCATAACAACAACAACCATAAAAACAACCACTACAAAAACAACAACCATAAGAACACCAAAACCATAACAACGACAATAACCACAACCATAACAAAAAAACAACAACAATAACCATAACCATAACAAGAACAACGACAACAACCACCACATCAAAACCAACAACAACAAAAACAACAACGAAAACAACGACCACAACAACAACCACAACCACAACAACAACAATAACCACAACAACAACAACTAGCACAATAACAATGACAACAACAACGGCAACAACAACAACAACCACCACGACAACCATAACAACTATAACTACCGCAACAACATCAACAACCATAACAATAACTACAACAACCACCACACCACCACCACCAACAACAACAACAACCACAACAACAACAACCATCATAAGAACAATAAGAACCACAACAACAACAACAACAATGATAACCACAACAACAACAACCACCATAACAACAACAACAATAACCACCACAATAACAAGAACCATAACAACAACGAAAACAACAACAACAACCACAATAACAAGAACCATAACAACCACAACAACAACAACAACCACAACAACATCAACAACAACCACAACAACAACAAAACCACAACAACAACAACAAAACCCTAACAACAACAATGACAATAACAACAAAATCACAATAACAACAACCACAACAACAAGAACAACAATGACAATAACAACAACAACCACAACAACAAAGAAAACAAGAACAACCACAACAACAACAACAAAAACGACCATAACCACAACAACCAACAACAACAACCACAACAACAACAACAACAAAACCACAACAACAACCACGATAACAACAACAAAACCACCACAACAACAACAACCACAGTAACAACAAAAAAACGACCATAACAACAACCACAAGCACAACAACAACAACCACAAAGACAACAAGAACAAAACCATAAAAACAACAACGACAACAACAACAAAACCATAACAACCATAACAACAAGAACAACAATAACAACAATAACAACAACAACAACCATAACGACAACAACGAAAACAACGACCACAACAACAACCACAACAACAACAACAACCATAACCACAACAACAACAACAACCACCACAATAACAACGACAACAACAACGACAACCACCACAACAATAACCATAATGTAACAACCCCTCCTCGACCCTTACTGAAGGATATGGAAATTTTTCTAAGTCAAAAGCGTGAACAGTGCTCATGTGTCTAACAGTACTTATAAGCCTGGAAAAATGCCCCCGCGACTAAGTCTTGGTCGTTTCAGCGGCCCTAAAACGACCAACAATGCTAATACGGCGAACAGTGGTTATACGCCCAACAGTGGTTATACGCCCAAAACAGTGGTTATACGCCCAACAGTGTTATACGCCCAACAGTGGTTATACGCCTAAACAGTGGTTATACGCCCAACAGTGTTATACGCCCAACAGTGGTTATACGCCCAAAACAGGGGTTAAACGGCCAGAATTTTCTATGATTTTTTTAGTATGTACATTGCTCCTGATTATTTTTCCACATTAATCTTACATCCATTTTGGATATTTTACAATGTGGAAACATAAATCTTGTGTAAGAAACTGTTATCCGAATGAATTTAGAAACAAGTATGATCCGATACTTAGACAAATAACTCATCCTTATATATATATATATATATACCCGCGACTTAACATAAAGATAACAACCATAATAATAATAATAATAAAAGCAGAAAACTAATAAATTCCAATAAGACAATCTGCATGGCCGCCCACTGAACCACCAATCCAATACAATCTGCGAAACCCATTCAAACACTCAACTTTTCCCACTTTTCTATACATGCAAAACCCGTTTATAATTCCTATACCTCTTTCTCTCGACATTACACTCTCTACTCTCTCTTTCTTTCTCTCCACCGAAAACACCAACACCCACATAATACTCTCCTTCTCTAGCAAGATCAAGAGTTCAGCCTTCTTTCGAAGACCTCGTGCTCATCCCAGCCTTCTAACCCGTTAACTGGTAAGTAATAATGGACTCCCATTCTCAAAATTTCAGAATTTACACCCTTATCTTACTACCACCATCATTCTCACTGTTATAGCCGAAGATCTCAGCCCTGAACCTCATCCTCGTGGGAACTCCATCCGCGTACGAGGTACACTCCTATAAACCCGTGAGCTTAAGATTGATATACAAGGATTTTACCTTGTATATCTTCATATAATGTGTTAAAAACAGAACCCAGCCGTATGTTTTTATGATTAAACCTTTTTAATCCGTTTAAAACAATTAAACAAATGCCCGAACACGTATATATATATTTTCTAGAATTAAGGCTATGATTTAGAATGTAAACATAATAATTACACCAATGTAAATAGTGTTAAACACCTGAATATTGGTCATAATATGGGGAAAAACCGAGGCTTAAGGACGTATTTCAGTAAGTTAGAGTATAGAATACTTAGAAAGTCAACTTGAAAAAGTTTAGTAAAGTATGCTAAAGCTAGTACACGCAAGTAGGATGACCCGAAATATGGAAATAACCCAAGAAACGAGTCATAACTTGAACAACTTAGACTTTGAGAATTTTCAGGACTTAGAATAATTATTTCAGAAATAGAAACCGAATTTGGGGAATTTTCAGGTTAATATGCAATTTTTATGAATTTATTAACAAAAGTCGAATGACCCGAAAACCGTAAATTGTGTTTTCATATCACCAAATAGGTTCTGATATTTTGGGGTTAAAACAGATTCAAATAGGCATTAAAGAGCTTACGAAAATGTTAGGGACTAAAAATGGTAAAAAGACGAACTATGGGGTAGAAAATGTCAATTTTGAAACTTGAGGGGCCAAAAGTGTAAATTCTGCAATTTTGCAGAATTTCAGTAACTTTACGGCCAGAAACTAGTACTAGGCTTATTCATATGATAATAGACTTATAAGAACCATGAGACCCGAAGTACACACGCTAAAACCTTAACTTTCCTAAAAAGGAAACTTTTGACACAAAACTCTAAGAAACAAAGGCATGAACGCCCTCACTATAATCGACACCCAATTATGTTCTTAATAACTAGGAATCTATAGCTTATTGCTTGAATTATGATTATAGGGTGCTAGGACTTGAAACTATCTGTTTGTGCATCCTGTCTGATATCAAGGTGAGTTCTCGTGTCCCCTTTTTATTTTAAGTTTTTGGGGATGAAGCATGCTCTATTTTTATTTTTAAAGCTGAAACTATTATTTTGTGATATTATATAAAATGCTATGTTGTGGACTTGTTGATACCTGCTGATACATGAATCACAATCATTAATTCTTCTGTGAACCGCTTGTTTATATGGATAGATCTATTTGGGGAATCCCCTACACACAGTGGCTCCCGCTACTGGGAGGTACCCCCACTGGAGATCCGAAAGGGTCATTGTGGCATGTGACAGGTTTTATAAGAAACAAACGTGGACCTTACTGGCAGGTACGGTCCACCTGCTATGGGGCTCAGCTTCTCCCTGCGGGGTTAACCGGTATAACATAACTTTAGAAGAGGCAAGCCGGGACTGAGTGCAGGGTTGGTTGTGATCCCACGACATATGTACTAAATATAATACTTTGATATACGAACTTAATGAGACTCTTTTATTTCTCTAAACAAAACCACTTGAACTCACCAACTTTTTAGTTGACACTTCTTCTTTTTGAGCATGTTTCAGGTAGCATATGATGGAGACCTAGCTTGTTTAGAGGATGCTTGGACGGCCTAGTATCCCGACTTCATGGCATTATGGACCTTATGTAAAACTTTTGAACAATTTGTTAGGAATGACACTATAATTATGTATACTTGACATGAAACAATTGATGTAACCGGGCTAAGCTGTTTAGTCCCGATTTTATTTTTAGCTATTGTAATGCCATGTGATTTTTCTCTACTTGTGTGCTCTTATGATGGTCTGCTTCCGCTGCCACGTTGTTACTAGTCTGCGACGTCCCACCCTCCTTGGGCCCGGGGTGTGACAGATTGGTATCAGAGCCACAGGTTGTAGGGAAATCGGGAATACCTTAGTAGACCCTAGGCTACAACCCTGAGACTGTAGGACTGTCCTTGCTTGGGTAAGTGTTGGGGTAAGCGGGTTGGATAAATTGATGATTACACTTGATCAACGTAATCATGAATTTATCGGACGCGTAAATTCCAGTACAAAGCCTAAGTGCGACCTTTGGATTAGATCGACTTAAGGAATACTCTTAACATAGTCAAGGTTAAAGAATTTAATTGAACCTTTATGCGATATTACTGCTTACTGATACTGTTTCATTGATACAACTTCTATGGGTTATTACTGCTTACTGATACAATTACTAATGGATGCAAACTCTATGAGAAACAACTGCTATTACTATAATCATGAGCTATGAGAAACAAAATTACTCATGACTGTTTTTACAGGACAATCACATCATGGCCGAAAGAGGTAAGGCACCCGCGCATCCAATTGAGGAGACTGCCCCTGTTGGGACACTAAGGAGGAAGCCCCAAACTGAGTATGAGGCATACCTATAGAGGTGTGGACACCCAGGGTGGCTATCTGCGACTTCTGACGACACTGAGCCATCCGAGGAGTCATCACCCACATCACCTGCTAGGAGCCGAACGCGCTCCAACTCGCCACATGTAGCAGCTCCCGCTCTCTCACCTATCCCACCCATTAGGAGCGGGGGTACCCGTGTAGTTACTCGGCCTAGGAAGAGTGCTAGGCCAGGTCATTCTGTTTCATTCAGGATGCCTCCTCCTCCACCTCCTCATACCAGGACCCCTACACCAGCGCCTTCTATGCTCGCGCCACCTGGACGTCTATCTCGTGATGAGTATTGGATGCCACCCAGGCATAGCCTGTATGATGGCCCTAGCGTGTTCGCTGGAGACCAGCACTCTCAGTCTAGCCGGCGGGCTAGTGACTTTGGTCCATCCGACCCTACCTTGAGCGAAATACTGAGAACCATCCAGCGCCATGAACTGACGTTACAGCAAGCCACGCGGACCTCTCAATCTGCCCAATTCCAAGCCATGATGGCAACCCACAACGTCCAGCGCCTGGAGCAAGAGCAGAGGAAGAAGAGCACGGGATGGTTCGGTTGGTTAAAGAAGAAATGGCAGGGGTGATATGGCTAGTACTTGGGATGTATGGCAGTAGGCTGCCAAAACTATCTAAGACGCAATTTATTTATCCATTTGAGAAACAATTTCTATTTATGGGGGTGATGACACCTTCCAATTTGTGAAACAACGACACTACTTACTATGTATGGTTAACTCGTGTTTGAATTTGTCTATGAAACAATTGATTAATGATTCAACTTTTGCAGGGTAATGTTGTTTAAAAACGTGACAATTTTTATGCTGTGTGATTGATGCTCTATAAAGATAATTATTATTGTGTGCTTTGAATGAAACTTGAGTGTGTGATTGTAGAACGTAGTAGGAATTATGAGATACAATGTGATACCAGAAACAAAAACTTATGAGATACTAAACAGACTTATCTATGTTACTAGCAGAATGCCGCCACAACGTGGAGTTCGTACGGGAAGAAGAGTTCCTACCCGAGGCAGGAACCAATCACCCACTCCGCCAGGAACACCACATGGGGATAATGCCCACCAGGAAAATGACGAAAGGATCGCCAACCTGGTGGCACAACAAATTGCCAATGCTATTCCAACAATTATTGCCCAGATCAACGCCGATCGGGGAAATACCAATGAGACCAACAACGATGGAGGCAACCGTGAGGAAGCCGAAGCTATCAGAAATGGGTGCTCGTACAAAACCTTCATGGCGTGTAAGCCAAAGGACTTCTATGGCACCGAGGGTGCAATTGAAACTTATAGGTGGTTGGATGAAATTGAAGCCGTGTTGGACATAAGCGAGTGCAAGCTGGAGCACATGGTGAGATTTGCCTCACAATCTCTCAAAGGACCGGCACTCGAGTGGTGGAGAACCATCATCCAACCTCGAGGCCGAGATGCTGTTGGCAGAATGAACTAGGCGGAATTCAGGGAACTAATCATCGGCAAGTACTGCCCGATTAACCAGCTGGAGAGACTCGAGGCTGAATTTCTAAATCTGGAGATGAAAGGCCCGAACTACACTGAGTACATCAACCGATTCCTTGCGTTGTCCCGACTGGTACCACACTTGGTAATGCCCGAATCCAAGGGCGTAGCCCGTTTCATTTGGGGGTTACACCCAAGGGTGAGGGGCATGGTTAGGTCTTCTAGGCCTACTACTCTACAGGCTGCAGTCGATGTTGCCAGCAGCCTGACTGACGACTAAGTGAGAGCCGGGTGGGCGGAGCATGAAAGGACTGAGGACAAGAGAAAGACTGTGGATGGAAAGAGGAAGTGGTTCGACAACAAGAGGATGGTCGGCAGCAGTAGTGGTTCGAGCAAGCGACCTGGAGAAGAGGCTAAGCGAGGTGACCAAGGTGGAAAGACTAGGAGGCTGTATCAAGGCACAAGCCCCTACTGCACTAAATGCAAGGTTCATCACCAGGGGGAATGTAAACCCATGCCTTGTTTCCGATGCAGAAAATATGGTCACCTGATTAAGGACTGCGCTTATGAGCCTGGAAAGCAATGCTACGAGTGCGGAGACCCAGGACATATGAGGAACAAATGCCCCAAGCTAGCAAAGGACAAGGACACTCGACCCAACAAGCCCACGGGAAGAGCGTTTGTGATGGATCCAAATGGTGCTCGCAAAGAACCCGACGTGGTGAACGGTACGTTTCTTGTAAATGACCACCCTGCTACTGTGCTATTTGATACTGGAGCAACCGCCAGTTTTATTTCTACTACTTTTAGGTCGTTGATTGGATTGACTGCTTGCACCTTGACTGAAACATACACCGTAGAACTAGCTGACGGTAATATAATTGAAACTAACGAAATCATCAAAGATTGCAAGTTGATTCTAGAGGGTAATTCCTTTGATATAGATCTGATGCCTATTAAATTAGGAGGTTTTGATGTAGTAGTAGGAATGGATTGGCTGGCTAAAAATAGGGCTGAAATTATCTGTGATGAGCGTTTGCTCAAAATACCCATAGCCAGCGGGGAAATGTTAGTAGTCCATGGAGAAAGGAGTCACCCACTGTGTCCTATGATATCCCACCTAAAGGCTACCCAAAGCCTTATGAAAGGACACGAAGCCTTTATATTATACGTGATGAAGGTGAAAGAGGAAAAGAAGATTGAAGACATACCTGTGGTGTCTGAATACTCGGAAGTATTCCCAGAAGACTTACCAGGACTCCCTCCAGACCGACAAGTCGAATTCCAGATTGATCTACTACCTGGCGCCGCACCGGTGGCCAAAGCTCCTTACCGACTTGCTCCACCCGAAATGAAGGAACTAATGTTGCAAATCCAAGAGTTGCTTGACAAAGGGTTCATACGACCCAGTGTCTCGCCCTGGGGTGCACCGGTGCTGTTTGTCAAAAAGAAGGACGGAACACTACGAATGTGTATCGACTATAGGGAACTGAACAAGCTTACCGTAAAGAACCGGTACCCTCTTCCCAGAATTGACGACCTATTCGATCAATTGCAGGGAGCAAGCTATTTCTCGAAAATAGATCTGCGATCGGGGTATCACCAACTAAAAATAAAGGAAGAGGATGTTCCGAAAACAGCTTTCAGAACCCGATATGGTCACTACGAATACCTAGTCATGCCTTTTGGGTTGACTAACGCACCCACAGCATTCATGGATCTCATGAACCGTGTGTGCCGTCCGTACTTAGACAAGTTTGTGATCGTTTTTATCGACGATATTTTGATCTACTCTCGAAGCAAGGAGGAACATGAGAAACACCTACGGATAATTCTTGATCTGCTCAAGAATGAGCAATTATACGCAAAGTTCTCTAAATGTGAGTTCTGGATGCGTAAAATTCAGTTTCTCGGCCACATAGTGAACAAGGATGGAATCCAGGTGTACCCATCAAAGATAGAAGCTATTAAGAACTGGAAAATCCCCGAAACTCCTACCGAGATCAGACAATTTCTTGGTTTGGCTGGCTACTATAGGAGGTTTATCAAGGATTTCTCTCGAACAGTGCAGCCTCTAACCACGTTAACCAAGAAGGATGTGACCTATGAATGGGGACAGGAACAAGATGAAGCCTTTAATCTATTAAAGGAGAAACTATGTAGCGCGCCTATCCTTGCCCTACCCGAGGGAACCAATGACTTCGTGGTTTATTGCGATGCCTCACGCCAAGGGTTTGGCTGTGTGTTAATGCAGCGGGAGAAAGTGATCGCGTATGCATCCAGATTGCTGAACGAGCATGAAAGGAATTATACGACACATGATTTGGAACTAGGTGCTGTGGTGTTTGCACTCAAAATATGGAGACACTACCTTTATGGTACTAAGTGTGTCATCTATACCGATCATAAAAGCCTGCAGCATATCCTCAACCAGAAAATGTTGAACATGCGCCAAAGAAGATGGGTAGAGTTACTAAGCGATTACGAATGCGAGATTCGCTACCACCCGGGCAAGGCAAATGTGGTAGCTGATGCCTTGAGTAGAAAGGAACGGGAGAAACCTCTTCGCGTTCGTGCTTTAAGGATGAGCGTATACACTAGCCTCGTTGCTAGGATTAGGGAAGCACAAAGGCAAGCCTTCGATGAAAATAACCTGATGGGAGAGATGTTAACAGGGATGGAAAAGCGTTTGGAAATGGACAATGATGGGCTATACAAATGCGAAGGAAGGACGTGGATACCTAATCATGGCGGGGTTAGGACCATAGTCTTGGACGAAGCTCACAAGTCTAGATATTCGATTCACCCGGGGAGTGATAAGATGTATCAGGACTTAAAGGCACTTTTCTGGTGGCCTGGACTAAAGAAATCTATCGCCACCTATGTGAGCAAATGTTTAACCTGCGCAATGGTAAAGGCTGAAAACCAAAAACCATCAGGAACCTTACAGCAGCCCGAAATCCCGGAATGGAAATGGGATAACATTACTATGGATTTTGTCACAAAACTACCAAGAACGTCTCGCGGTCATGATACAATTTGGGTAGTTGTAGACAGGCTTACCAAATCAGCACACTTCTTACCAGTCCGAGAAGACTATGAGATGTCGAAGTTAGCCCGAATATACATCGACGAAATAGTAACTCGGCATGGAGTGCCGCTCTCGATCATCTCGGATCGTGATAGTCGTTTCACGTCACGATTTTGGAAATCTCTCCAACAAGCCCTAGGGACTCGTCTTGACATAAGCACGGCGTATCACCCTCAAACCGACGGGCAGAGTGAAAGAACTATTCAGACCTTGGAAGATATGCTGAGAGCGTGCGTAATCGACTTTGGTGGAAGCTGGGATCGCCACCTTCCACTAGTGGAATTCTCCTATAATAATAGTTACCACGCTAGCATAAAAGCTGCCCCGTATGAAGCCTTGTACGACAGGAAATGTCGGTCGCCATTAAGTTGGAATGAGATAGGAGATAGTCAAGTGATGGGGCCCGATGTTGTGATGGAGACTACTGAGAAGATAGCCAAGATTAAGGAACGACTGAAAACAGCCCGAGACCGTCAAAAGAAATATGCTGACAGAAGACGAAAACCTCTTGAATTTCGAGTAGGTAATAAAGTAATGTTGAAAGTCGCGCCATGGAAAGGAGTTGTGAGATTTGGCAAGAAGGGCAAGTTAAGCCCAAGGTATATTGGACCATTTGAAATACTAGCAAGAGTTGGTCCGGTAGCATACCAACTCAGTCTTCCTGAGGAGCTGAGCTACATACATAACACTTTCCATGTGTCAAATTTGAAGAAGTGTCTGGTTGACAAAGCCCTGGAGTTACCATTGAAAGAAGCGAAAATAAATGACAAACTGAACTTTGTCGAAGAACCCATAGAGATTACTGACTGATTGGTCCAAAGACTTAGGCGAAGTTGCATACCTAAGGTGAAGGTACGATGGAACTCTAAACGTGGACCGGAGTTTACCTGGGAACGAGAAGATGAGATGAAGAGGGATTACCCGCGCCTCTTCAAAACAAACCGTTCTAATGCCTAAGTGAAGCAAAATTTCAGGGCGAAATTTTCTAAACGGTGGGAGAATGTAACAACCCCTCCTCGACCCTTACTGAAGGATATGGAAATTTTTCTAAGTCAAAAGCGTGAACAGTGCTCATGTGTCTAACAGTACTTATAAGCCTGGAAAAATGCCCCCGCGACTAAGTCTTGGTCGTTTCAGCGGCCCTAAAACGACCAACAATGCTAATACGGCGAACAGTGGTTATACGCCCAACAGTGGTTATACGCCCAAAACAGTGGTTATACGCCCAACAGTGTTATACGCCCAACAGTGGTTATACGCCCAAAACAGTGGTTATACGCCCAACAGTGTTATACGCCCAACAGTGGTTATACGCCCAAAACAGGGGTTAAACGGCCAGAATTTTCTATGATTTTTTTTAGTATGTACATTGCTCCTGATTATTTTTCCACATTAATCTTACATCCATTTTGGATATTTTACAATGTGGAAACATAAATCTTGTGTAAGAAACTGTTATCCGAATGAATTTAGAAACAAGTATGATCCGATACTTAGACAAATAACTCATCCTTATATATATATATATATATATATATATACCCGCGACTTAACATAAAGATAACAACCATAATAATAATAATAATAAAAGTAGAAAACTAATAAATTCCAATAAGACAATCTGCATGGCCGCCCACTGAACCACCAATCCAATACAATCTGCGAAACCCATTCAAACACTCAACTTTTCCCACTTTTCTATACATGCAAAACCCGTTTATAATTCCTATACCTCTTTCTCTCGACATTACACTCTCTACTCTCTCTTTCTTTCTCTCCACCGAAAACACCAACACCCACATAATACTCTCCTTCTCTAGCAAGATCAAGAGTTCAGCCTTCTTTCGAAGACCTCGTGCTCATCCCAGCCTTCTAACCCGTTAACTGGTAAGTAATAATGGACTCCCATTCTCAAAATTTCAGAATTTACACCCTTATCTTACTACCACCATCATTCTCACTGTTATAGCCGAAGATCTCAGCCTGAACCTCATCCTCGTGGGAACTCCATCCGCGTACGAGGTACACTCCTATAAACCCGTGAGCTTAAGATTGATATACAAGGATTTTACCTTGTATATCTTCATATAATGTGTTAAAAACAGAACCCAGCCGTATGTTTTTTATGATTAAACCTTTTTAATCCATTTAAAGCAATTAAACAAATGCCCGAACACGTATATATATTTTCTAGAATTAAGGCTATGATTTAGAATGTAAACATAATAATTACACCAATGTAAATAGTGTTAAACACCTGAATATTGGTCATAATATGGGGAAAAACCGAGGCTTAAGGACGTATTTCAGTAAGTTAGAGTATAGAATACTTAGAAAGTCAACTTGAAAAAGTTTAGTAAAGTATGCTAAAGCTAGTACACGCAAGTAGGATGACCCGAAATATGGAAATAACCCAAGAAACGAGTCATAACTTGAACAACTTAGACTTTGAGAATTTTCAGGACTTAGAATAATTATTTCAGAAATAGAAACTGAATTTGGGGAATTTTCAGGTTAATATGCAATTTTTATGAATTTATTAACAAAAGTCGAATGACCCGAAAACCGTAAATTGTGTTTTCATATCACCAAATAGGTTCTGATATTTTGGGGTTAAAACAGATTCAAATAGGCATTAAAGAGCTTACGAAAATGTTAGGGACTAAAAATGGTAAAAAGACGAACTATGGGGTAGAAAATGTCAATTTTGAAACTTGAGGGGCCAAAAGTGTAAATTCCGCAATTTTGCAGAATTTCAGTAACTTTACGGCCAGAAACTAGTACTAGGCTTATTCATATGATAATAGACTTATAAGAACCATGAGACCCGAAGTACACACGCTAAAACCTTAACTTTCCTAAAAAGGAAACTTTTGACACAAAACTCTAAGAAACAAAGGCATGAACGCCCTCACTATAATCGACACCCAATTATGTTCTTAATAACTAGGAATCTATAGCTTATTGCTTGAACTATGATTATAGGGTGCTAGGACTTGAAACTATCTGTTTGTGCATCCTGTCTGATATCAAGGTGAGTTCTCGTGTCCCCTTTTTATTTTAAGTTTTTGGGGATGAAGCATGCTCTATTTTTATTTTTAAAGCTGAAACTATTATTTTGTGATATTATATAAAATGCTATGTTGTGGACTTGTTGATACCTGCTGATACATGAATCACAATCATTAATTCTTCTGTGAACCGCTTGTTTATATGGATAGATCTATTTGGGGAATCCCCCACACACAGTGGCTCCCGCTACAGGGAGGTACCCCCACTGGAGATCCGAAAGGGTCGTTGTGGCATGTGACAGGTTTTATAAGAAACAAACGTGGGCCTTACTGGCAGGTACGGTCCACCTGCTATGGGGCTCAGCTTCTCCCTGCGGGGTTAACCGGTATAACATAACTTTAGAAGAGGCAAGCCGGGACTGAGTGCAGGGTTGGTTGTGATCCCACGACATATGTACTAAATATAATACTTTGATATACGAACTTAATGAGACTCTTTTATTTCTCTAAACAAAACCACTTGAACTCACCAACTTTTTAGTTGACACTTCTTCTTTTTGAGCATGTTTCAGGTAGCATATGATGGAGACCTAGCTTGTTTAGAGGATGCTTGGACGACCTAGTATCCCGACTTCATGGCATTATGGACCTTATGTAAAACTTTTGAACAATTTGTTAGGAATGACACTATAATTATGTATACTTGACATGAAACAATTGATGTAACCGGGCTAAGCTGTTTAGTCCCGGATTTTATTTTTAGCTATTGTAATGCCATGTGATTTTTCTCTACTTGTGTGCTCTTATGATGGTCTGCTTCCGCTGCCACGTTGTTACTAGTCTGCGACGTCCCACCCTCCTTGGGCCCGGGGTGTGACACATAACAACAACAACCATAACAACTACAACTACCATAACATCATCAACCACAACAATAACTATAACAACCACCACGCCACCACCACCACCACTAACAACAACAACAACAACAACCATCATAACAACAATAAGAACCACAACAAGAACAACAACAACAATCACAACCACAACAACAACAACAACCATAACAATAACGACAATAACAACAACAACCACAATAACAAGAACCATGACAACAACCACAACCACAACAACAACAACAACCACAACCACAACAATAACAACCATAACAACAACCAAACCATAACAACAACAACGACAACAACAACAAAATCATAATAACAACAACAAGAACAACAACCACAACAACAAAGAAAACAAGAACGAACAATGACGACGGCGATGAGCACAACAACAACAATACCAACAGCGAAAACAATAACAACGATAACAACTACAAGAACAACAACAAGAACAAGAACAAGAACAGCGACAATGATGACGACAATAACAACCACGACAACCACAAAAACCGCAACAACAACACCATAACAACTACAACAACAACAACAAACATAACAACCATAATAACAACATAACAACAACAACAACAACAACAACAACAACGATAACAATAACAATAATAACAACAACAACTACTACTACTACGATGACGATAATAACGACAATTAAAACAACAACAACCACAGCAACAACAACCATAACAAGAACAAGAACCACAACAACAAGAAGAACCACAACAACCACAACAATAATAACAAAAATCATAACAACAACAACACCAACAACAACCACGATAACAACAACATCGATGACAATAATCACAACCGTAGCAACAACCATAACAACAACAATAACAACAACCACAACAACAACATCAACAACAACAACGAAAACAACAACAACCATAACAACAACAAAAACGATTACAACGACGACGATGATGGCAACGAAGATGACGACGACAACGACGAGGACCACAACAATAATGACGACAACAACCTGCACAACAACAATAACAACAACGACAATAATAATGATGACAATAACAAAGACGAAAACAACAACAACAAAGAAAACAAAAACCACAGCAACAACAATAAAGACGACAACAACAACAACGACGACGACACAATAACAACAACATCATCAACAACAACGATAAAGACGATGATGACAACCACAACAACAACAACAACCTCAACAACTATAACAACAACAACCACAACAACAACAATAACAACCACAAGCTCAACAAAAACAACAAAAACAATGACAATGAAACAACAACAACAACAACCACAACAACAACAACCACAACAACAACCATAACAACAACAACCATAACAACAACAACAACAACCATAACAACAAAAACAACAACCCCACCCACGACAACAACAACCACAACAACAACAACAACATGAACAATCGCAACCACAACAACCATAACAACAACAGCAACAACAACAACAAACACAACAACAACGACTACAATAACAAAAACAAGAACGAAAAATACGACGACAACGACGACGACAACAACAACCACAACAACCGCAACGACAACAACAACAACAACATCGACAACAACAAAGCAAAGAACGCATTCAGAATGAGGTATGGCCACTATGAGTTTTTGGTTATGCCATTCGGGTTGACCAATGCGCCAGCGGTTTTCATGGATCTTATGAACCGAGTGTGCAAACCCTATTTGGACAAGTTTGTCATTGTCTACATCGACGACATCCTTATTTATTCAAAGAATAAGGAAGAACACGAAGAGCACCTTAGATTGATTCTGGAGCTGCTGAAACGAGAACAACTGTGCGTGAAATTTTCAAAGTGTGACTTTTGGATACGAGAAGTCCACTTCTTGGGTCATGTGGTCAATGAGGATGGGATACATGTTGACCCGGCAAAAACAGAAGCCATCAAGAACTGGGCTACGCCTAAGACTCCAACTGAGGTACGACAGTTCCTCGGGTTGGCTGGCTATTATCGACGATTCATCGAAGGGTTTTCAAAGATTGCTCAACCTCTCACCGCGTTAACTCATAAAGGCACCACGTACAATTGGGGTGACAAACAAGAAGCAGCATTCTAGGTTCTGAAGCAGAAGCTCTGTACGGCACCGATTCTGTCCCTGCCTGAGGGAACGGATGATTTCGTAGTTTACTGTGATGCTTCTATTCAAGGCCTCGGTTGTGTGCTAATGCAACACCAGAAGGTGATTGCCTATGCTTCCTGACAATTGAAGGTTCACGAGAAAAACTACACGACACATGAGCTAGAGTTGGGAGCAGTCGTGTTTGCACTCAAAATATGGAGACACTACTTGTACGGTACCAAGTGCACCATTTACACCGATCACAAGAGTCTCCAGCACATCTTTGAATAGAAGGAGCTGAACATGAGACAACGTCGTTGGGTCGAATTGTTGAACGACTACGATTGTGCGATCAAGTATCATCCGGGCAAGGCTAATGTAGTAGCAGATGCCTTAAGTCGTAAGGAGACACCTAAGCCAAGACGAGTTCGAGCATTGCGACTCACCATTCACACCGGTTTACCCAATCAGATCCGCAATGCTCAACTTGAGGCATTAAAAGACGAGAACCTGAAAGCCGAATCACTACGAGGCATGGAGAAGCAACTGGAAACCAAGCCTGACGGAATCTGTTACTTCGTGGACCGAATATGGGTTCCCTTGTATGGAGACATATGAGAGCTAGTAATGGATGAAGCTCACAAATCATGGTACTCTATCCATCCAGGTTCGGACAAGATGTATCACGATCTGAAGGTTCTTTACTGGTGGCCAAACATGAAAGCTGATATCGCCACTTATGTAAGCAGATGTTTAACCTATTCTAAGGTTAAAGTGGAGTTCCAACGACCATCTGGCTTACTTCAACAACCTGAAATCCCAGTATGGAAGTGGGAACAGATATCAATGGATTTCATTAATTACAAAACTACCTCGGAGCCCCAGCGGATGTGATACTATTTGGGTTATTGTAGATCGATTGACGAAATCCGCACATTTTCTGGCGATCCGGGAGACTGACCGCATGGAAAAGCTGACTCGTATTTACCTGAGGGAGATAGTCTCACGGCACGGTGTACCAATTTCCATTATCTCTGATCGTGATGCTCGATTCACGTCATATTTCTGGCAATCTTTACAACGGGCATTGGGAACGCGGTTGGGTATGAGCACCGCTTATCACCCACAAACCGATGGCCAGAGTGAGCGTACGATCCAGACCTTGGAAGACATGCTGCGTGCCTATGTGATAGACTTTGGCAGCAGCTGGGAAACTCACTTACCACCAGTTGAGTTTTCTTACAATAACAGCTACCACACCTCGATCAAAGCGGCTCCATTCGAGGCACTGTATGGGCGCAAGTGTCGATCACCTATCTGCTGGGCGGAAGTTGGAGAAAGTCAACTCACCGGCCCCGAACTTGTGCACGAGACGACCGAGAAGATCGTCCAGATCCGTAACCGTATGGTGGCAGCACGTGACCGACAGAAGAGTTACGCTGATAAGCGTCACCGACCGTTGGAATTTCAAATAGGCGACAAAGTGCTTTTGATGGTGTCACCTTGGAATGGTGTAATACATTTCGGAAAACATGGGAAACTAAGCCCTAGATACATGGGACCATTTGAAATTGTCAAACGGGTTGGACCCGTGGCCTATCAACTGAACCTACCCGAAGAATTTAGTGGAGTACACGATGTGTTCCATGTTTCAAATCTAAGGAAATGCCTTGTAGACGAGACTCTTGTCATTCCGCTAGACGAGATACATGTGGACGAACAACTACGTTTCATCGAGGAACCGGTGGGTGTCATGGACCGAGAGGTCAAGACGCTCAAACATAGTCGTATCCCTATCATTAAAGTCCATTGGAACTCAAAGCGTGGACCAGAATTTACCTGGGAACGCGAGGATCAGATGAAGAAGAAGTACCCGCAACTGTTCCAAAATCAGGCATCTACCTCTTAAGATACGCAGAAACTCTATTCAACATACGTCACAAGCCGTTGAGCCTTGTACTCCCCGTTGAACCTCGTAACATGATGTTCTAATTTTCGGGACAAAAATTCCTGCAACAAGGGGATAATGTGACACACCGTAATTCCAGGTTAACAACGTTCAGACTGTTGTCGTTATCATTGTTACATTCTCGTTTTTACCCGAAACGTATACAAGCATCGCCATCGACGTCGTTAAATAAATTATGATATATAATACTAACATTGGTGTTTGTAGAGGTTTCAAATAAATGGGATTACTTAAAGAATCCTCTAAATTAACCTAGCTCGACCATTTACGTCGATGTCAACCGAAACAAATTCGGGAACTCGGGGACTAAGTGCGAGGACCAAACATGACAATTTGCCAAACTAGGGCTGGGTATATAAACCCCTTACCATCCCTAATTTTCATTTTCATTCCCTTTTCTTCTTCTTCTTCAGTACCTCCTCCTTTACCTTTTCTACCACCTCCTAGCACCACAACCGCCTCGTTTGAGCTCGTTTTCGCCGGCTAAACCACGCTATAGCTGAGATAGCACGTTTCCAATAGGTAGGCGACCTTGGTCGTCCATTTTGTTGCCCGTTTCACTGCTGCAAATCTAGGGTTCGGGTGTTCGGGTTCAACCCGAATGCATGTGGTCGTGGGGGTGCGTGTGAGATCAATCAGCATGTGCATTTCACTTAGACATGTTAGGAAAGTGTTTCTAGAAGTCCCTGATATGTGAAAACCATGCACGGAACAGCCGAAGGCTGTTCAGCCCGACCAGCAGTAGCGATCTGCTGCAATTCGCGACTGTGCCAGTCGTGCGACTGAGCCGTACGACTGGGCGTGTCGTGCGACTGGGGTGAGTCGTGCGGGTGAGTCCAGGCGTATGGGCTTGTCGTGCGATTGAATGCATGCAATTGAGAGTGTGTGCGATTGAGTCAATCGGATGAATGTGTGCGACTGAGTATCACACGACTGAAGGTCCAATCGTACGAATGAAGGTTTAGTTGTGCGATTGGCCGTTGAGTCGTGCGAATGGGTGATGTGTGGTACAACTGAATGCGGAGTCGTACGAGTGAGGGTTCAATCGTACGAGTGAGGTTGCTTCGTACGATTGAAGGCCCATTCGTGCGAATGAGGTGTCCAGTCGTGCGTCTAGCCTTGTATGCGATTGGAGTCATTGTGAGTGAATTCTCCTTGTGTGCAGTGTGCCTATCATGTGATGATAAGGTAACAATCAATAAAGTGTCATTTATTGACCACAAAGATTAAAGTCAACACAATCAACAAGCACATACTTTTTCAATCTAAAATAACCTAACCGTTTGCAATTAACGACAACTCATTTGGGATCTACATAAGGTTTGATATGTGTATGCCTGCTTGTGTGTGTCACCCATGACCGAACCAATGAGACCCGACCCGACTAAACATTTCTAGTAACACTGGACATAACATTAACGCTTAACATAACTGTCAATAGGTGTTTGACAGTTCATTGTGAACAACATTTGGGAGGCTTCCATCCTACATACTATATCATCAGTGAGTCTTCACGGCCCCTATTTTACTTTCTTTCCTTTTGGGGGAGAAAACATGTAAACAGATTTACATAAATTGTTGTAGTATTATTGATATCGCTTGTTACGTTAGTGCAAACACACATAACAGTCCTGACACTCTCGAACCGTTAGTAATGTGTAGCGAGGTAATTCTGAGTAGTACTACTGGGTCTGACAAACCCCGCCCGGGCTAGTCGCGCTAGCTTGATTGGAGGTCAAACGGGTGCAAAATTGACCTAATATTTGTCACTGTCTGGTGAGACGTGACGGGGATACAACAAACATATAGGGCGTAAACAGACAGCTTCGGTTCGAAACGCTAAGTAACATGAACACAGGCTAGCTACCTAACGATATGCTTTATATACTAAACCATTGAAACGCTTTCGAACACATTCTTGTTGATTAAACCTGTGAACTCGATCACCAATTTTATGTTGACACATTTTAGCATGTTTTCTCAGGTCATAGGAACGCATAAGCTCATGATGCACGCTTCAGGAAGGCACTCAGGACATGCATTCATCTGCTTTATTTTCATACATTGAACATTTTGTTTAGACTTGGCACTTGTAACTCTCATGTAATGGACTTACATATTATGTATACGCTTCCGCACCGTTGTTAATTTCGTTTATGTTTCGTTGAATGAAGTCAAACGTTTATTTTTAAATTTATATAGTGTCATTCGATATGACTGTGTCTGAGATCCTAATATGTCACACGCCTAACGGTAAAACCCCGTTTATGGAAATTGAGGGTGTGAAAGATTGGTATCATAACAACAACAACAACAACACCTACAACTACCACAACAACATCAACAACCACAACAATAACTACAACAATCACCACACCACCACCAACAACAACAACAACCATAACAACAACAACCATCATAACAACAATACGAACCACAACAACAACAACAACAATCACAACCACCACAACAACATCAACCACAACAACAACGACAACAACAACAACAACCACAATAACAGGAACCATAACAACAACCACAACCACAACAACAACAACAACCACAACAACAACAACAACACCATAACAACAACAACAACAACCACAACAACAACAAAACCACAACAATAACAAAACCATAAAAACAACAACGACAACAACAACAAAATCACAATAACAACAGCCACAATGTCACACCCCGGGCCCAGGTAGGGTGGGACGTCACAGACTAGCAACAATATATGGCAGTGGAAACAAACCAATACAAGAGCTCAAATGAGAGAATATCACATGTCATTTAAAGTTTCAAAAGGTACCGGGGCAAGAAACAGATCTAGCCCCCATAATTAGTTATACAGTCAACATAAAAACAGATTTCATTGTTTAACAAAAGTTTTCAATCATTCATATCGTTCAGTAAGCGTAATTAAGCCAATGCCATGGTCTCGGGGATAGGTCTAGGTCTTAAACAAAAGCTAAGATCTCTTCATGGATTACCTGAAACATGCTCAAAATAAATTGTGTCAACTAAAAAGTTGGTGAATTCAAGTGCTTAAAGTCTAAAAACAAATGTGCTTAACAAAATCCTCATTTGATAAAAAGGAAATAATCATAGTTTTAATATCGTGGGAGTATCATAATCAAACCTGCACTCAGTTCCGGTTAGCTTCTTCTAAAGTTGTGTTTTACCGGTTAACCCCAAAGGGGAGAACTGAGCCCCAAACCAGTGAAGCATACCTGCCCGGATGGTTCACCTTAGTTTCTTAACAAAACCTGTCACATGCCACAAACGAACCCTCGGGATCCCAGTGGGGTACCTCCCTATAGCGGGAGCCACTGTGTGTGGGGGATTCCCCAAATAGATCTATCCACATAAAACAAGCGATTCACGAAGGAATTAATGATCATGATATAAGTATCAGCAGGTAACCATAAATCCCACATAAAAGCATCAAATAAAGCACAATTATAGTTCATAAAATAACAGAGCATGTTTCATCCCAAAACAGTAGTAAAAAGGGGTCACTAGAACTCACCTTAGGTGTTAAGCAAAAGTACTCTTCATGTGCCAGGAATGTCTTAAGTCTAGTACCCTAACATCAATATTAAGTGATAAGCTACTGCTCTAAACTCAATCAAGGTGTATATAAAATGTGCCAAAGAGTTTGTTGTCGGTTTCGGCTTTGGTTCAATTAGGGTTTGTGTAAACAGTTTCCTTTTGTGGAAAGTCATGGTTTCTTATGTAATTTAGGATGTTACACCATTAGACTAATGATCTAGGCTAAATAATTTTTCACAAGTGACTATTAACCTCGTATGAGTTGGTTATGAAGTTTGGCAAAATTTTTCAGTTTAGCCCCTAAATTTTCAAGATTGACAGTTTCTACCCTCAAGTTTGGTTTCTTGTATTAGATGACTTTTATAACCAAAAATCAGGTTCATGACCTTAAACAACTTATTTTTAAGAAAATGTACAAAATTTTCACATTACGGGTTCGGTTTAATACTTACGTGTTTAACGTTCCCGGTTACGGTAAAACTGAAGGGTTTTAACGGTACTTATGAATTTTCATGTTTTTGAGTTTTAGACCAGTATATATCATTTTAAAGAAATTTTTATATGTTTCAAGTCATTTAATGATGAAATTTTTGCCTCTAATAGTTGAAAGCCTCGTTTTTGTGTTTAACCCGTTAAAACGCGTTTTTAACCGAATTTGACCATTTAAAAGCCCGTTTGACCAACTTTTCTACTTTATAAGTTATTTTCTCACTTAACCTACTGAAATAACATGGTTTATATAATTTTTAACTCTATACCCATATTTCTTAGATTTTTCCTCAAAAACGTCTCCCGGTTAGTACCCCGTTTTTAACTAAAAATCCATTTAACTTACCTTTTGACCACATAACTTACCCATAAACTCCAGAAAACTTTATTAACTCTTAATGAACATGTAATTATCTTTAAAAGGTTTAAAGTCTAAGATTTCTTGTTTTTAAGTTGTTTTACCATGTTTTCGGGTCCCGAAGTGACTAAAATGGGTCTAATCTTAACATGTCTTTCATTTCCAGAGATTAAACATTAATAACACACTTAACATTTATCAAAACTTTCTGAAATTTCAGTCCCAAATCGTGGCCTAGTTGTTCTACACATCCATAGACTACAAATATGGTGAAAATGTCATAACCGATCATTACACATGTGTAAATCATTGTAACTTGGGTTTAAACATTACCAAAAATTAATTTAACTTAAAAATCAGATTATTAGGGTGTTTAAAAGTTGTTCTTGTGCAGGTTATGACCCTTGTTTGAGAGGGTTTTCAAACAAGTGTTTAAAGGGTGTTGTTACATGTAGAAAGAAGGATTTTTTAAGGTGTACTTATGCTATAACCTCCCATTCATGGTGTACACCCATTTGTAACATTCAAAAAAGGTTATTAGAAGTCCTATAAACCATAACAAAGCAGGTTACATGTCTTGTTTCACGGGGTTTCAAGATGCACAAGTTAGATGGTGAGAATCACCGAAAAAGAGGGTTTTCTTGGTGTAACTCGTGTTACACCTATAGATTGACATGCTTTACTTGTATGATACCTTCAAGAACGTGAAAAGCTCTCCAATAACAAGGTGGTAGCAGTAAACCTCTGTTAGAACAAGATAGGATAATGTTTTTGAGTGAAAAACGAAGACAAACATGAGAAATGACCAAAACCGGTAATATGAAGCTTACACTCGATGTAGCTCGTGGTTTGGATGATGTAGTTAGTCGTGGATGGTCTGGAACTCCTTGGATAAGGCTGGAGAATCTCGAACAAGGGCTGGAGAGGTCGATCAAAGTGGTAACGTGCACCCAAGAGCTCACAAAGCTTCTCCTTCTTGCGGTTTTGATGTTGGCCGATGGTGCTTGATGTTGTTCTTCGACTATGGAGCTGAAAATGGAGAGAATTTGGAGTTTGGGGTGTGTTCTCAGCTGGAGAGAACCGAGAGAAGAGAGGGAGAGGAGTTTGAAAGTGGTCTTGCATGCAAATGGAGTGTGGAGGAGTGTGGGAGTGGTTTTGGGGAGTTCAAGGTGGAAGGAGAGTGGTTGAAAGGGGGGGGGGGCGACCGAGTTTGGCCTTTTGTGGGGCTTTTTAATTTATAGTTTAATGTATATTAATATTATGTAGTATTAATTTATTGTGTAGTGTAATATTTTGGATGGTAAAAGTTTTTAGTTATTTGTTAAGTGTTATGCATGCACATGCATGTCTTAGGCCGAAAATTAAGTATGTGTATGCACACATTTTAATTGTTTCAATAATGAATTGATTTCATTGCAACGGTGACTAATTGACTTTCCCGGGACACTAATTTAAAAAGGTAAAACTTAACTAACTAAAATTCACAAAAATCACATAAAATCATAGAAATGTAAATAATAGAAGTTGATGATTCAAAATTCACTACTATGAGTTGATTGTTTCTATTATTAGTACTCATAAGACGGGTGATGATGTAAGCAGTTAGGGTTAGAAAACTGACCTTGAGGCCGGTTGTCACATTCTCCCACCGTTTAGGAAATTTTGTTCTGAAATTTTAGCTTCGATTAGAATCTGAACGGGTGGGTTTGAAGAGGTGTGGATAATTCTTCCTCATCTCATCTTCAAGTTCCCAAGTGAATTCCGGTCCTCGTTTTGAGTTCCATCTAACTTTGACCTTGGGTATTCGGCTTCGCCTGAGTTGCTTGACTAGGCGGTCTGTGATCTCTATGGGATCTTCCATGAAATTCAACTTGTCATTGATCCTTGCTTTTTCCAATGGTAGCTCCAGGGTTTTGTCCACCATACCCTTCTTTAGGTTTGACACGTGAAAGGTGTCATGTATACAACTCAGTTTCTATGGCAGTTTCAATTTTTACGCCACAGGACCAATTCTTGCAAGTATTTCAAATGGTCCAATGTATCCCGGGCTTAACTTTCCTCTCTTCCCGAATCTCATAGTTCCCTTCCATGGTGCTACCTTCAGCATTACCCTGTCGCCCACTTGAACTCTAATGGTTTTCGTCTCCTGTCAGCGTATTTCTTCTGACGGTCCCTTGCTGCCCGTAGACGTTCCTTGATTTTGAAAATCTTATCGGTGGTTTCTAACACGATGTTGGGTCCCAATACTTGGCTATCACCAATTTCATTCCAACTCAATGGTGACTGGCATTTCCTACCATAGAGAGCCTCATACGGAGCTGTTTTGATACTTGCGTGGTGACTGTTATTATAGGAAAACTCTACCAAAGGGAGATGGTTATCCCAGTTCCCACCAAAGTCAATCACGCAAGCTCTCAGCATATCTTCCAAAGTTTGAATGGTCATTTCGTTCTGACTGTCAATTTGTGGGTGGTAAGCAGTGGTTAAGTCCAGACGGGTTCCTAAGGCCTGCTGGAGTGATTTCCAGAAACAAGAAGTGAAACGGCTATCACGGTCGGAGATTATCGATAGTGGCACACCATGTCTAGTCACTATTTCATCGATGTATAGTTGAGCCAGTTTCGACAGGTCGTAGTCTTCTCGAATTGGCAAGAAGCGAGCTGATTTAGTTAGTTTATCTACTATTACCCAAATAACATTATGACCTCTAAGCGTTTTGGGTAACTTAGTAACAAAATCCATCGTGACGTTATCCCATTTCCATTCTAGGATTTCGGGCTGTTGCAACGTCACTGACGGTTTTTGGTTTTTAGCTTTTACCATGGCACAGGTTAGACATTTTCCGACATAAACAGCGATTGCTTTCTTGATTCCAGGCCACCAGAATAATGCCTTTAGGTCCTGTACATTTTGTCGCTTCCGGGGTGAACTAAGTACCTAGATTTGTGTGCTTCATCGAGAATTACTTCTCTAATTCCTCCGTACTTTGGCACCCATGTTCTCCCCTTATGTTTATATGTACCATCATCATTCCTCTCTAACCGCTTTTCCATTCCTGTCAGAGCTTCTCCTGCTAAATTTTCTCCCTTTAATGCTTCGCCTTGAGCTTCTTTTAGCCTTGCAATCAGGTCGGTGTACACACTCATCCTTAAGGCCCGTACACGAAGAGGCTTTTCTCTCTCCTTTCTACTCAAAGTATCACAACATTGGCCTTACCGGGATGATAACGGATTTCACACTCGTAGTCATTTAATAGCGTAACCCATCTTCTCTAACGCATGTTTAGCATCTTCTGGTCAAGAATGTGTTGCAAACTTCTATGGTCAGTGTAGATGATGCACTTCATGCCATAAAGGTAGTGCCTCCACATTTTGAGAGCAAACACCACGGCACCTAATTCCAGATCGTGCGTAGTATAGTTCTTCTCATGATCGTTTAGCAGTCTAGATGCATAGGCAATGACCTTGTTGTGTTGCATTAGCACGCATCCCAGCCCTTGACGCGAGGCGTCACAATAGACTACGAAATCTTCGACTCCTTCTGGGAGGGCCAGAACAGGTGCACTGCATAACTTTTCCTTAAGCGTCCCAAATGCTTCATCTTGCTCTTGTTCCCACACAAAGGTTTTGTTCTTCTTAGTCAGTGCGGTCAAGGGTTGCACAATACGTGAGAAGTCCTTTATGAATCGTCGGTAGTATCCGGCCAATCCTAGGAATTGCCTAATCTCAGTGGGAGTTTTAGGAATCTTCCATATCTTTATGGCTTTAATCTTGGAAGGGTCAACTTGAATCCCATTCTCATTCACTACATGCCCTAGAAATTGGATCTCTCTCATCCAAAATTCACATTTAGAATATTTGGCATATAGTTGCTCACTCTTGAGTAACTCAAGAATTATTCTGAGATGCTTCTCGTGCTCTTCCTTACTACCGGAGTAGATTAGGATGTCGTCTATGAATACGATCACAAATTCGTCGAGATAAGGGCGGCATACACGGTTCATGAGATCCATGAACGCTGCTAGTGCATTAGTCAGTCCAAATGGCATGACTAAGTACTCATAGTGTCCATACGTAGTTCAGAAGGCCGTCTTGGCTATGTCTTCTTCTCTTATCTTCAGTTGGTGGTAACCGGATCTCAAATCTATCTTGGAGAAGTAGCTTGCCCCTTGAAGTTGATCGAATAGGTCGTCTATCCTCGGAAGAGGGTAACGTTCTTTATGGTCAGCTTATTTAATTCTCAATAGTCAATGCACATACGTAAGGTTCCATCCTTCTTTTTCACAAATAGCACCGGGGCACCCCATGGAGAGACACTCGGACGTATGAATCCTTTGTCTAGTAGTTCTTGAATTTGCACCATCAGTTCCTTCATTTCAGGAGGGGCGAGTCGATACGGCGCCTTGGCTACTGGTGCAGCGCCAGGCAACAAATCTATTTGGAACTCAACTTGTCGACCCGGGGGAAGTCCCGGTAGGTCTTCCGGAAACACTCTGGGTTTTCAGAAACCACTGGGATATCTACAATCTTCTTCTCCTCTTTGGTCTTCATCACGTAGACTATGAAAGCTGAGCATCCCTTCTTTAAGCTCTTGGTAGCTTTTAAATGGGATATCATGGGGCATAAAGTGTTAGTCCTTTCTCCTTGCACTACTAACACTTCCTTGTTGTTGAACGGTATCTTAAGTAGGCGTTCATCGCATACAATTTTGACTCTATTCTTAGCTAGCCTGTCCATACCAACCACCACGTCAAATCCTCCTAACTTAATGGGCATTAGATTTATTCTAAATGTATTTCCTTTTAAGTTCAATGAGCAATCCTTGATGACTTCATTAGTTTCTAAAATGTTAACGTCAGCTAATTCAACGGTAAACGTATCGGTTAAGGTACACGCCTAAGTCAATCAAAGATCTAAAAGCACTAGAGATAAAACTAGCAGCCGCTCCAGTATCGAACAAAACAGTAGCAGGATGGTTGTTTACAAGGAACGTATCGTTAACCATATCAGGTTCCTTTCGAGCTCCAGCAGGATCCATCACGAATTCTCTTCCCTTAGGCTTGTTGGGCTTGGCATCCTTGTCTCTACCCAGCTTAGGACACTTATTCCTCATGTGTCTTGGATCCCCACATTCATAGCATTGTTTTCCTGGTTCTTAGGTGTAGTCCTTGATTAAATGACCTGTTCTCTTGCATCTGAAACAGGGCATCGGGTTATATTCCCCTTGATGGTGTAGTTTGCACTTGTTGCAAAATGGGCTTGTCCCCGAGTACAGTCTTCGGGTCTTGCTTCCCTGATCTTCGCGCCTTGCACCTTCGAAACTCTTTCTACCTGACCCGCTACTACTTTCAACTGCTTTCTTTGCTTTAAACCACCTTCTTTTCTCACTAACAGACTTCCTCTTTTCATCAGTCCTAGTTTGCTCGGTCCATCCAGCCCTAACTATGTCGTCAGTCAAACTGCTGGTGAAGTCAATTGCGGATTGTAGAGTCAAGGGCTTGGAGGAGCGGACCATTCCCCTAACTCTAGGATGTAGTCCCCATATGAAACGTGATACGCCTTTAGATTTGGGTGTCACCAGATGAGGAACCAGTCGAGATAGGGCTAAGAATCGATTGATGTACTCGGCGTAATCAGGACCTTTCATTTCCAGACCCAGGAATTCTGACTCTAACTTCTTAAGTTGATTGATGGGGCAATACTTGTTGGCTAACAACTCTCTGAATTCGGTCCAGGTTATTCGATTTGCAGCATTCCTTCCACGTGCTTGAGTGATCGACTTCCAACACTCCAATGCCGATCCTTTCAGTAGTTGAGAAGCGAATCTCACCATATGGTCCATTTTCCATTCGCTAATATCCAAAACAGCTTCCATCTCGTCAATCCATCTGTAAGTCTCTATCGCACCCTCGGTGCCATAGAAGTCCTTGTGTTTGCATGCCATAAAGGTCTTATAGGAGCATCCATTCCTTATCGCTTCGGCTTTTTCGTTGTGGTCCTCGTTGTTCCCAAGTCCATCATTTCCATTTGTATTACTCCGATCAGCATTGATTTGAGCTAAAATGGTCGGGATGGCATTAGCAATTTGTTGTGCTACCAGGTTAGCCATCCTCTCGTCATTCTCTTGGTTAGCATTTTCTCTGCAGGGAGTTGCCGGTGGGGTAGGTTGGTTTCCCGTTTGCCTGGCCTCCTCATAGCGGCCTCTTGTAGCTCCTTGCCTCCTAAATCGTGTTCTCCTAGTTGGCATTCTGATAGTTTCACAGATAGATTCGTTTAGCATCTCAATGTTTGTTTCGAATAGCTCATGCATCATTACCCTATTATACCTAGTCTTAGGAGGAGAGATCATGGTGTGTATATATTTATATGTTTATATACAACCCACTATGTAATTCTTACAAGGTTTAATTCAAAGTATATCATAGCAGTTTAGGCAATCAATCAGTATGGATACAGACAATTTCAAAGCATAACTTAACATAATGCAAGTTACCACAAATACTCCAATAACCATATTCCAAACAAGTAGCTTCATAGTTAAATAGTGAAGTAGTGTCAGCAAGCCAGTTGAATCAGAGTCATGCTCTTACAATTTGGAAGGTGCCATTACCCCATAATAGTAATAATAATAATAGTATCAAACATTAATCAAGAATGTTACCTTCAACTATCTAAAGACAGATAGTCCCATTTCTCATCCCTACTCTCACATCCACCTTTTCTTCAGCCATCCAAGCCATCCAGAGTTCTTCTTCTTCTGTTCCTGTTCCAACCTCTGCACCCCATGTGAAGCCATCATAGCCTGGAATCGAGCAGACTGGGAGTTCCGGGTAGCGTGCTGAAGAGTCAGCTCATGACGACGGACGCTCTTCAAGACCTCATCCAGTGCTGCATCAGAGGGTCCTACGTCACTTGCCCGGCGGCTGGATTAGGAGTACCTATCACCTGCCAGTATGCTAGGGCCGTCGTACATATTGTGCCTTGGTGGCATCCAGGGCTCATCATGTGGGTGGCCTCGGAGTGGGTCAAACGGCGGTGGTGCGGGTATAGGAGTCCTAACAGGTGGTGGAGGAGGAGGTGGCATCCTAAATGAGACTGAAGGTCTAGGCCTAGCACTCTTGCGTGGACGAGTGACAACACGTGCCCCCTATTCCCGATAGGTGGGATAGTCCAGTAAGCAGAAGCAGCAACGTGTGAGAGTGGGAGCGTGTCCGGCTCCTGGAAGGTGTTATTGAGGAAGAGTCCTCAGAACCTTTGGTGTCATCCGATGTAATGGATATCCATCCTGGGTGTCCGCATCTTCGGAGGTATGCCTTGTACTCAGTCTTAGGCTTCGCTCTTCTAAGGGTTCCAGTAGGGGTAGTCTCATTGTCTGGGAGTGCGGGTGCCTTACCTTTGTCTGCCATAGTCCTTGTGCCCTGTATAGAAACATCATGAGTAATTTGGTTTCTCATAGCTCATGATTATAACGATAGTACTAGTAATAGTAGTAATGGCAGTAGCATCAGATATTCCAACACATCATTTGTCAGTGATATCAAAATCAATAGTCTCATCAAATAGTATCAGATATCCCAATACATCATTTGTCAATGACATTGAGTCAATAGTCTCTTTAAATAGTGTCAAATAGCATAGTTCATCATAGAAGTCATTTAAATCCCCTTTTTAAAATAAGTTTCAAAATCATCAACGTGAATCAAAAAAGTCCAAACATTACCTAAAGGTTCGTGATGGAAATTACACGTCCGGTAAATTCATGATTACGTTGATCAAGTGTAATCATCAATTTACCCAACCTGATCATTCCGACACTCCCCACAAGGACAGTCCTAGGGTATCAGGGTTGTTGAAAGGATCACAGCCTCTAGTTTGATCAATTAGGTTGGATTTGCAACGGAATTAGCACACGAATTAAGCAAATTATAACAAGAACATACGAGAATTAGCAATGTAACAGTAAGTTATAAAGAGAGAGAGTAATTCTGCAAAAAAGGTGTTCAATTGATCACAAGCTTCGGCAACAATTACAATTAGGTCATCTTCCTTATATAGGAAAGATGACGTCAGCTGATGTCACTTGACAGTGACATCAAACCGTTATTACAACAAACTACTGAAACTAACTAAACTACTGAAGATGTCAAGCAGCTGACATCTTCTTACAAATACTAAATGTTAAAACTATTACAACTACTGAAAAGAAACTACTAAAACTACAACGTCTGAAGAACATTCTCTTTAGACGTTTTACAAACTACTGAAATACAAAAGACAACTACTGATAAGAAAGTGCTATAAGGTAAACCATCACAACAACTAAAGAATATTTCTTCAGCTGTTATGACAAACTCTAAAGCTTTCAGCACTTGACTTCAGACTTGGAACTTCAGATGTTGTTATCAGCTGATGACTTCAGTTGTTGTCATAAGCTGATGTCTTCAGTCTTTGTCTTCAGTCTTTATGCTTCAGCTGATGATCTTCAGTACTTTGATCTTCAGCTGATGTTCTTCAGTACTTTAGTCTTCAGCAGATGAAGTCTTCAGCACTTTAGTCTTCAGCTGATGGTCTTCAACACTTTAGTCTTCAGCTGATGGTCTTCAGCACTTTAGTCTTCAGCTGATGGTCTTTAGTCTTTGTCATCAGCTGTTGAGGTCTTCAGCAGTTGTTGTGATGTCTTGTGGGACTTAAAGGTTTTTCTGATCTGGCTCATTAGTTCTTTTGGTCCAACAAACTCCCCCTGAACCAATGCAGCCAAAACCTTTAAGCTTATTGTTGGTCCTAGTTATTAAGGCAGAATGATTGGTCTTTTTCCTTCTGGATCAGCTCAGAAGTTGACCCATATAAGCATTGGCCTGGGAAGAAGTCTCAAAGATCTGATTGGCTAAGGATGGATGGGAACTCTGTCTTGGGGAACTGGACACGGAGCTGTTACCCCATCCATGAGATCTACTTCCTAACTACGAGCCTATATGATTCTCTGGTGTAGGCTTCTAAAATACAATATGTTCCTCCAAGAATCCTTCTGGCCCATAAACTCAGATAGGAATTTGACCTGCTTTCCATTCTTGAGCTCCACTGTTGTGATCTCTCTATATGCAAACTCATCAGGGTGATTAACCTCTAGTAACAGTTGGAGCTCATCCTTCCTGATTTCATCAAGCCTCTTATACACCAGCCCCTTTTTCACAATTCTATTCTCCAGCATCTTTTATAGGGACATATTGGTTATATAGGCCTTCTTGAAATATTCAAGGATTTCCCAGGGTGATACTACAATGGCAAGTGTGATCACTGCATCTACAATCCTTTTCACTTGCCTATTGTATCTCTGAGGAATGTCTCTCTTTTGGATCCTGTGAGACACCCTGGGATCAGGCCAAATCCTCACTCTCTCTTTCTGATATTGGAATGTATGCTTGAGAGTGTATAGCCTCTGAGCTTGTTTCCTCATGCTTATGATTGATGAGGAGGCTGCATATGCTTTGTCTACCCTTTTCAATAACTCCTCATCATTTAGTTTGTGATGCTCTTCTTCTCCTAGCTTCACTTTAACTGTTTGTCTTTGGAGCTCAGGAGTAATTGTCAGAGGGAGACTTTTGGCCTTAGGCAACTGAATGACAAGCTGAGATTGGCAGCCTGTCTTCTTCCTCATCATCATCATCTTCTTCTTCTTCTAGCCTCGACACCCTCCTCTTCCTCTTCAAGGGTGCATCATCGGCTATTGGTTTTGTGGGTGAGGGAGTTGGTTTTGTGGGTTGTGGTAGTGGTTGTTTTGGTGTGGGAATTTCGGCAGACTGTTCTAGCAGTATGGATGTGAGTGAGGCTTTGGTTTGCTTGGCTAGAGCAGTCCTGTTCCCAGCACCTGCTTCATTTAGGGCTTCTATGATCAGCCCCTTAGTAAATGCTTCAGACGAACAGATCTTGGTGGTTATTGCCAAGATGTTGTCCCTGGTGATTTTATCTCCCAAACTGATCTCCCCAGATACTTCGAAGTGAATCTTGCCATAGCCTCAAGTCTCTCCTTTTCTTCTTGGCTATAGCAAGACTATCGGGCTTCAATCTCTTTAACCTCCAACTTCCTTATTTCTTAATCTAGCTTAGCAGTGTCAAAGCCTTACCTGAACAGCCGATCAATGATGTTATCCATTGACCTGCTGTGTTCAGCATCAGCCTCCTTGACAAGGACTGCTAGCTTTTCTCCTTCTCTCCCTTCTTCTTCTTATATGTGACATGAAATTCTTTTTGACTTTCAGTCACTTTCTCCAATTCAGCCCCTTTCTCACTCTCCTTCTCTTTCTCAGTCTCCACTACCAACTCCTTCTCTATTTCCACATCCTCCTCAACTTCTTTCTCTTTCTCCTCCTCAATCCTCTTTCTCTTCATTGCTTTCACTGACTGAGTCTCCCCCTTTTCGTTTGCATTGGTTGCAAGGGTTTGACTGTCAGAAAGCCTCTTCGCCATAACATCCTCCACCAGGGGTTGTATAACAGAGGGAAGCCTTTCATCAAGGTATTTAATCACAATTTCAGTGTTGATGGGTGTGATGTGAGGCAGGGATTTTTGAAAGATACCAGCTATTTGCTCAGGGGGGGTCTGTCCCTGAGAAGTAGTGCCAGAAGCAGAGGGTGGTAGTAGAGATTTTAGGAGTGGCTCTGTGTTTGTGAGACCTTCGGATGAAGGTGCCATCTGTTGGGTTCTTATGGTGGCAGATGGACTTGATTCTTGGGAGAATTTGGCAAGTAGCTCTTTGAGTCTACTTACCTCATCCTCAAGAATAGTGTTCTGGGCTAGAACATCATAAAAGAAGCCCAGGTCATCATCAGTTGTAGCTGAATCACCTGACCTCCTGATTGGATCAGGATGTACATGTGCTGAGTGTGGCTCAGTAATCACATGTGCCACTTGTTCTTAGTACTGAGGACTTCCTGCCTCAGGACTAGAACCTTCATCGGCAGTTGCCTCTGGTGAGGACTTAGCTATGTTAGCAGCTTCATCCTGCTCATTTGCTGAAGCAAGGGAAGTGGCAGCCTCACCAGATGTTCCTATCTCCTCTTCCACACTAGGAGATGGAACATTGTATTCCCTATGCTGTGGGTTCTCATCCACACTTTGATCCCCCCTCTCATTGGTTGGGGTTTTCCCAGTTGTGATAGGTTCCTGGGGAGAGGGTGGAGTGTTGAGATGAGTCAGCACTTCTGCAATAATGAAAGTTGGGCTGTGAGGGGCGGTTGCAGTGGGAGATGGGGTAGAAGCAGTATGCACATGGGGAGATTTGTGCTTTTCAATGGCAACCTCCTTAAGTGAGAAAGGTTCCAGATGTATGGGTGCCCCTGATATGGTTGCATCAGGATCCTGTTAAGAGGATGCCTGAGCGGTTGTGGTTGGTAGAGTCGTGGTAACTGCTGGGAGAATACTGCCAGCAGTTACTTCCTGCCTTTGTGTTGCAGGGGCATCCTCAGGGGACTCATCTCCCTGAGTATCCTTTTTGGGTTTCTTTTGTTTAGGTTTGGTGGGGACTTTGGATTTGGAGGTGGAGGCTGTGGGTTCCAGCTGCGTGGGTTTGCGCAGCTTGGCAGCCTTTTTCAGTGTCTGGTCAGAGTTTTGCCTGTAGTATACCTCAGGCAATACAGCCATGGCAGGGACCTCGAGACCAACAAGTCCCTCAGCTTTCAGCTGATTCTCTATGATGGCCATTATGAATCGTGGATATCATATCCATCGGTTAGCAATAGGTTTTGAGGCCATATCCTTGAGTTCTAAAAATATGATTTCAGAAAAATTTAAAGTTTGTTGTTCAAGGATAGAGAATAATACCTGTTGCTACCTGGAGGACATTTGGTCCCATGAAGAGGTTTTTGGGGCCAAGCAGACATTCACCATGTGGAAGATAAGACGTTCCACATCGTGGAAATGCTTCTTGAGGATGGTAGACGCATTGAGATCACCCTGATATCCATGGTCGGCAAATGATAGAGCAGTGGTGCCCTTTGGATATCCAGTGGGGAAGGTGGCATCATCCAGGTTTAGGGTTTGGCGAAGGATTTCAGGAGTGATGACCACCTGTTGGTTATTGACGAATGACCGGAGAGAGACCTCGGTGTCATTCTCCCCAGTGAGGGTGATGTTCGTCCAGAACTGGTGTAATGATTCGGCATATATGGTCGGATTTAGTAGAAAGGCCGTTTTGTATGGGGAATGGACCATGAGATCAATGGCATTGTCGAACTTGGTCAAGAATGGTGATTTGGAAAGGTAGGCAACACGGTTGTGTCTGGGTTTGAGCTACATAGTCGCCATTAATGTTAGGAGAGAGGTTTCAGAGCTTTTGAACGTTAGGTTATGAGAGAATAAAAAACTCTGAAGTTAGGGTTGGGTATTTATAATGGTTATGAAACAGCTGAAATGAAACGACTGAAGGTTTTTGGTGTTAGTCATCAGTTGTTTGAAATGACTGATGACATGGTTTTAAACTTCAGAGGTTGTAAACGACTGAAAGCTTGGTGTTAGTCATCATTAGTTGTAAACTACTGAAGACATGGTTTTGCTTTCAGACGTTGTAAACGATTGAAAGCTTGGTTTTAGTCATCAGCAGTTGTAAACTACTGAAGACATGGTTTTGCTTTCAGACGTTGTAAACAACTAAAGACTTGGTGTTAGTCATCAGTAGTTGTAAAACTACTGAAGACATGGTTTTGGCTTCAGTTGTTGTAAACAACTGAGGACTTGGTGTTAGTCATCAGTAGTTGTAAAACTACTGAAGACATGGTTTTGTCCTTTAGTTGTTTGGTATGAAACAGCAGAAGCTGAAATCAGCTGAAGAGTAAAATTACTCATCAGCTGTTGTTGTCAATTCAGTTGTTTCATTCTGACCTTAACATTTACTCATCAGCTCTTTGGCTGACTTTCAGATGTTTCATTGGCCATCAGCTCTTGTGAATATTTATTCCTCAGCTCTTCTGGACAGATGTTCATAAGATCTGATGAAATAAATTATTCTTCAGAGCTTGTAAACAAATATTGTCTTCAGTACTTATGTGTAAGATTACACATCAGTACTTGTGAACAAAATTTGTTCTTCAGTACTTATTTGTTTGAGAAATATACATCAGTAGTTATAACCACATCAGTAGTTGTAACGACGTCAGTTGTTTTCAACAAATAATGTACTTCAGTACTTTGAAGTATTTTAGTCTTCAATAGTTATGAAAAATGCTAAAGACTAAATGACTCATCAGTACTTATTTTTGACTTTTGCATACTAATGCTCATCAGTACTTGTGAGCTGAGAGCATCAGTATTAGTCAAATTATTCTAGCTACAGCATACCAAGCCTTAGTACCAGATTTTGGAATGTGGCACTATCTAAAGGCTTAGTAAATATATCTGCAAGCTCATCAGCACTAGGCACAAACTTTGGATCAATCAGACCTTTTTCATATCAATCCCTAATAAAATGATGTTTGATCTCAATATGTTTGGTCCTAGAGTGCTGGACTGGATTTTTAACAATACAAAGAGCTGAAGCACTATCCATTAGTAATGGAGTTTTAGTCTCTATAATGACACAATCCAAAAGTTGATTCTGAAGCCAGATTACCTGGGATGTACAACTTGCAGCAGCAATGTACTCAGCTTCAGCAGTGGATGTAGCAATTGAAGTTTATTTCTTACTCTGCCAATAAACTAAATAATTGTCTAGGAATTGGAATCCACCAGAAGTGGATTTTCTGGTGACTTTGCACCCTGCATAGTCACTATCAGAGAAAGCAACTAATTTGCAAGAATGCCCAGTAGAATACCAAAGACCTAGTAATTGGGTACCTTGCAAATATCTAAAGATCCTTTTGACTGCAATCAAATGGGATTCTTTAGGTGCAACCTGAAATCTAGCTCAAACACAAGTTGCAAACATAATGTCTGGTCTAGAAGCTGTAAGGTACATCAAAGACCCAATCATACATCTGTAAAGGGTTTCATCAACCGCTTTACCTTTCTGATCAACATCCAGTTGTGAAGTGCCGCTCATGGGAGTAGAACAGGGCTTACAGTTTTGTAAATCAAACTTATTCAAAAGATCTTTTGTATATTTAGATTGATGAATGAAGATTCCATCAGTCCTTTGTTTGATTTGCAAACCTAGAAAGAACTGTAATTCTCCCATGGCACTCATTTCAAACTTCTTTTGCATTAAGTTTATAAATTCATCACACAACTGTGGATCAGAAGATGCAAAAATTATATCATCAACATAAATTTGAACAAGTAGCTTATGCTGTCCCACTTTCTTTATGAATAAAGTTTTATCAATGGAGCCTCTAGTGAAATATTTTGTAGAAGAAAAGTTGATAATGTTTCATACCAGGCTCTAGGAGCTTGTTTCAGCCCATAAAGAGCCTTATCAAGCTTATACACCCAATCAGGATGTTTATTGTCCTCAAAACCTGGTGGTTGACACACATAAACTTTCTCTTTTATTTTACCATATAAAAAGGCCCTTTTGACATCCATTTGAAAAACTTTAAGATTGTGAAAGGCAGCATAGGCTAAGAACAATCTAATTGCCTCCATTCTGGCTACAGGGGCAAAGGTTTCATCATAATCAATACCTTCTTCTTGTGCAAACCTCTGTACTACCAGTCTGGCCTTGTTCTTAACAATTTGGCCCTGTTCATCTGTTTTATTCCTAAATACCCATTTAGTGCTTATTGCACACTTACCTTGGGGTAAAGGAACAAGCTCCCACACTTGCTGCTTTTTGAACTGAAGAAGCTCAAGCTGCATTGCTTCAACCCATCCATTGTCTCTTAGTGCAACATGGTAGTTCTTTGATTCTTGCTGACTGATGAAGAGAGCATAGAAGTAGAAATTAGACAATTGACTCCTGGTTGAGACTCCAGCATTGATATCACCAATGATTTGAGACATTGGATGATCCTTCAGTTCTTGATACACAATGAGATCTGTGCAAGTGTTTGTATGACCTTCAGCAGCAACAGATGGTGATGCAGATTCTTGAAACCATGTAGGAGATGGCAATTCAAAGGAAGTGGATGATTCAGAAATCTCATCAGCATTTGTTATGGATGGAGCTGCTGAAGCTACAGGAGCATCAGGTTTAGATGACTCAGGCAGATGGCCACTAAACCTGAAAAGGTGAGTACTGGATACATCATCATCAGTACCACCAGGTGGAGAACTGTTGACAGGAGCAACAGCTGGAGCTGGATAAGGAACATATTGCAGTATGTCCAAATCAAATAACTCCACAGGGTTTTGTGGAATCTTGTCCTTTGGAGATTCATTGAACTTCACATGCAAAGTCTCTTCAACCATCTTTGTTCTGCAGTTGAAAACTCTGTATGCCTTGCAAGTTGATGAATAACTAATAAAGTACCCTGCATCCACCTTTGATGCAAACTTCTAGAGTGGATTGCTTGTGTTGAGAATGTAACAGGGACACCCAAAGGCTCTAAAGAAGGAAATCAAAGGGGCCAAATGATGGAGTACTTCATAAGGAGTCTTCATCAACCTCTGATTCACTAATACTCGATTCTGCATATAGCAAGTTGTGTTGACAGCTTCAGCCCAAAAGGTCAGTGGCAATCCTGAGTTAGCCAACATTGACCTTGTAGCTTAAATGAGGGTCCTGTTCTTTCTCTCAACCACTCTATTTTGTTCAGGAGTTCTTGGAATGCTGAACTGCCCTTTGATTCCCTTTAACAGGTAAAAGTCATCAAGTGTGTGATTTCTAAATTCCGTGCCATTATCACTCCTCACACACTTGACTGGAAGGGAATACTGCTTCTCCACACGTAACACAAAGTTCATAATAGCTTTTGCAGCTTCATCTTTGGAATGCAAGAAGAAAGTCCATACAAATCTGGAGTAATCATCCACAATTACCAGACAGTATTTCTTCTTTGCCATTCTCATCACTCTAACAGGACCAAAAAGATCCATATGCAGTAATTGCAAGCAGGCAGTGGACTTTGGCTCTTCTATTGGAGGGAATGAAACTTTGTGTTGCTTTCCCTTTAAACAAGCAATGCAGTTGTCTTCACATTTGAACTCCTTCAAAGGCAACCCTCTTACCAAACCATGGTGTATCAGCTGGTTCATGTTTTTGAGATTCACATGACCCAGCCTTCTATGCCATAGAGTAGATTCTTGAGGAGAAGCCTTGGAGAATAAGCAAGGATGGCCTTTTAGATCTATTTTCTTGGAAAGATCTAAGGCATATACTCTTCCTGTCCTGTTGGCCTTCAGGAGAGTATATTCATCCAACACCTTATCAATCAAACTCAAAACTTTGGATGATAGAATCCTGCAATTCTGACTGGTGAAAAGAGCAACATGGCCTTTATCACACATTTAACTGACACTAAAGAGGTTGTACTTGAGATTCTCCACATGGTTAACATCGTCAAACCTTATTTCCCCATTGGAAACAAAGCCTTTACCGATGATGTAACCCTTAGTATCATTGCCAAAAGAGACAAACCCCTTCTTTCCTTGAAAGTAGTCATGAAGAAGAGAGCTGCTCGCTGTCATATGCATGGATCCTCCACTGTCTACATACCAGATGCTTCTTTGGCATGTTGAAGAACCCTACATTCACAACAAATCAGTTAGTTTTTGAGACCCAAACCTTTTTGGTTTTGGGTATGTTCTCATCAACAGATGTGACACTAACTTGTTTGTTATAAGTAACAGCCTGAGGTGAGGGAGATGGTGTAGAAGAGGATTCCTTTGGCTTGGATTTCCTTTTCTATGGTTTCAACACAGGAGCATCTAATTGGTTAACTCTCCCCATTAGATGTTGAACCATCATAACAAGTTGTGTCTGATTTTGTAATAAAGCCTTCAGCTCATCAGACACATTAGTGCTTGAATTTGATGGATTCCTATGTTGAACCATCTTCTTTTGAGCAACCTCAGCTGTTGCCTGATTAACCCCTTCCTTCTTTTTGGATTTCTTTTTGGACTTTGGGGTTTCAGGTTTTGATGTTGCTGGTACAAACTTGGTCTCAAACTCATTTTTCATTTTATTCATTTTCTTTTTAATGTTCTCATTTTGATTGAGTTTGGATCCCCTTTTATACCAGCAATCATCAGTGAGATGATTGAACAAGCCATATATTTCACATGGCTTCTTCTTCATCTTTGGTTGATCATCTACTGAAGAAGATGAAATTACTGAAGACTTGTTCTTCAGCAATTTGCTATCAGTACTTGCAGTTTTCTTCCTTGCAGTACTTGCTTTCCTGATATCTTCTTCAGTAGTTTTCAAACCCTTTCAACTTGCAGTTTTCTTCCATTCAGTACTTGTAGTAGTTAGGGTTTGATCTTCAGGTGTTATTACTTGCTCTTAAGTACTTTCAGTACTTTGAGAAACAACACCTGAGTTGATTAACTTTTTGATCATGTGACTGTCAGCATTTGAACCATCAGCTGTTTTAGCATCAGCTGATTGGTTTTGTGAGGAATTAATGCTGACTTTAACCTCTGATGGTGCTGTATCAGATAGTAGGTCACATGATGAGAAGGATTGGTTATTGCTTTCTCCATCAGATTCTACTTCTGCTCTGGAAGTAAAATCTGTAGGAGGAGCAGTGTGATTATAACCGATGACAAACTTCACATTGGAAGCTGATTGCTTACTCAGAAGCATTCAAAACCCTTACAGGATTATACCCATAGATCACACTCTACCTGGGTAGCTACAAGTGTTTCCTTAAGGTCTCTGTACTTCTCTAGAAGTACCTCTTCCCTAGCCTTATCATCTGTGATTTGGCATTTAAGTTTATAAATCTCATCATTTTTATCCTTAAGTACAGACTCAAATTCAGCTTTTCTTTTGGAAAGGGTTTGCTCTAGCTTAAGATTTTTATCAATTAAAGCTACAGTTGCTTCTCTAATAGAAGCAAATATGGCTATGCATGATTCATAACATAGCTTGGCTTTGGCCTCAGAAGATACCTGTGATGAAGCATTGGAGGATGAACCATCAGCAGACTCCAGGGCCATGAGAGCAAGATTCCCAAAAGGATTATCACCACCATGTTGACCAGCACCAGGAAACAGTTGTTCATGACCAGATAAATCATCTGGTAAACTGCTCCAGTCAACAACTCCTGGGGTGAAGAAGCTGTGTTGTTGAGGTTGGGTTTGATGATGAGATTGGGATTGTTGAGGCTCAGGAAGAGCATGTGGTTGATGAGCAATGGGTGCTTGAACTTGGCTTGGCTGAGGCATGTAGTAGCAGGGGTATGGGTATGGCATAGGACTTTGAGGAACAAAGTATGCAGGTGATGATTGTGCTGGTGATGGATGACCAGAACTGGTGGAATGTTGCCCTTTGTTTTGTGAGCTATTGCTTGGGAAAGTCATAAAGGGTGCAGAGGTGTTAGATCCAGATGATCTACACTCTCTAGCAAAGTGTCCAAGCCTATGGCACTTGTGACACCTCAACTTGCTCTTGTCAAAACCAACTTTGGTTTTTCCAGAGAGACCAGGAAATTTCCTGCCAGTTCTCTTGTAGAACTTTTGAGATCTGATATTTATCATTGCCATTTGGCTCAAAATATTCATCTCTTCCAGATCATCATCTGGAATGCCCTTCAGATCCTCCATCAGAAAACACAAGTTATCACTGCTACCTCCTGAATTACTATCAACACCAACAAAAGCATGTTCAGAATTGGTAGAGATATCAATATGCTCATCATAGGCACTCTCTGATGGAGCATATTCTGACTCTTGACCTATCAGTGCAGTATTGCCTGATACAAAGTCATCAGTGAACTTGCCAGATGATGACAACTTCCTGTGCTGTTCTATCTCTCTTTCAAATGTAAGCAGTTTTCCATGAAGTTGGGTGAGAGATAGAGTGCTCAGATTTGCACTAGAGCGTAGGACAATAGTGTATGTGTCCCATCTCTCAGGCAGGGATCTGAGGAATTGGTTGTTCATCTGGCTATTGGAATACTCTTGTTTAACCATTTTCAACTCAGAAATAAGACAAGAGAATCGCTCAAACTGTTGAGTCAGTGTCTCACCCTTCCTATGAGAGAATGTCACATATTATTGGGCGAGGATTTCTTTAGTGTTTTCTAAGACCTCATCAGTTCATCCAAATTGTTCCTTCAGAGCAACCCAGAGATCAAAAGCAGTTTCATGATGCATCAGCCCTGAATAGATTTCATTAGGCAATTCCATGGCCAGAATTCCATGGGCTTTAGCATCAATTTCGAACAGCTTAAGATCTTCATCCGAATATTGATCGGGTTTCTTCGGAACTCTCTCATTTGATTCAGGAACGCTCACCATAGGCTTGTATGGTCCATGCACCACTGATTTCCAACAACCAGCGCTGTTGATGGATAGATGATGGAGCATACGACGTTGCCATATGTTATACTCACTCCTAACAAGCATCGGAGGCTTTGTTGAGGAGCCAGTATTGTGAGGATCATTTGTTGGTGTCGCCATTTCAGATTTCAAGCAAATTCAAGGTAAATAAAACAAATCTAGCTCAAAACCATGTAAACCTCAAATTGATTGGCCAGAAGCAGCAGAAACTCAATCACTATAACCGATTCTTGCAAATTTGCTAATTCGATCAAACGTAGATAGCAAAAGAGCAGTTTCAATGATCAATTGTTAAATCGATCAATGATTAACCTGCTCTGATACCATTTGAAAGGATCTCAGCCTCTAGTTTGATCAGTTAGGTTGGATTTGCAGCGGAATTAGCACACGAATTAAGCAAATTATAACAAGAACACACGAGATTTAGCAATGTAACAGTAAGTTATAGAGAGAGAGAGTAATTCTGCAAAAAAGGTGTATTCAATTGATCACAAGCTTCGGCAACAATTACAATTAGGTCATCTTCCTTATATAGGAAAGATGATGTCAGCTGATGTCACTTGACAATGACATCAAACCGTTATTACAACAAACTACTGAAACTAACTAAACTACTGAAGATGTCAAACAGCTAGCATCTTCTTATAAAATACTAAGTGTTAAAACTATTACAACTACTGAAAAGAAACTACTGAAAACTAGAACGTCTGAAGAACATTCTCTTCAGACGTTTTACAAACTACTGAAATACAAAAAGACAACTACTGATAAGAAAGTGCTGAAAGGTAAACCATCACAACAATTGAAGAATACTTCTTCAGCTGTTGTGACAAACTCTGAAGCTTTCAGCACTTGACTTCAGACTTGGAACTTCAGATGTTGTTATCAGCTGATGACTTCGGTTGTTGTCATCAGCTGATGTCTTTAGTCTTTGTCTTTAATCTTTATGCTTTAGCTGATGATCTTCAGTACTTTGATCTTCAGCTGATGTTCTTCAGTACTTTAGTTTTCAGCAGATGAAGTCTTCAGCACTTTAGTCTTCAGCTGATGGTCTTCAGCACTTTAGTATTCAGCTGATGGTCTTCAGTCTTTGTCATCATCAGCTATTGAGGTCTTCAGCAGTTGTTGTGATGTCTTGTGGGACTTAAAGGTTTTTCTGATGTGGCTCATTGGTTCTTTTGGTCCAACAGTTGTAGCCTAAGGTGCACTATGGTATTCCTAATTTCTCTACAACCTTTGGCTCTGATATCAACCTATCACACCCCGGGCCCAGGTAGGGTGGGAGGTCACAGACTAGCAAATATATATGGTAGTGGAAACAAACCAATACAAGAGCTCAAAGGAGAGAATATCACATCATTTAAAGTTTCGAAAGGTACCGGGGCAAGAAACAGATCTAGCCCCCATAATTAGATATACAGTCAACATAAAAACAGATTGTATTGTTTAACAGAAGTTTTCAATCATTCATATCGTTCAGTAAGCGAAATTAAGCCAATGCCATGGTCTCAGGGATAGGTCTAGGTCTTCAACAATAGCTAAGATCTCTTCATGGATTACCTGAAACATGCTCAAAAAGAAATTGCGTCAACTAAAAAGTTGGTGAATTCAAGTGCTTAAAGTCTAAAAACAAATGTGGTTAACAAAATCCTCATTTGATAAAAAGGAAAGAATCATAGTTTCAATATCATGGGAGTATCATAATCAACTCTGCACTCAGTTCCGGTTAGCCTCTTCTAAAGTTTTGTTTTACCGGTTAACCCCAAAGGGGAGAACTGAGCCCCAAACCAGTGAAGCATACCTGCCCGGATGGTTCACCATAGTTTCTTAACAAAACCTGTCACATGCCACAAACGACCCCTCGGGATCTCAGTGGGGTACCTCCCTGTAGCGGGAGCCACTATGTGTGGGGGATTCCCCAAATAGATCTATCCACATAAAACAAGCGGTTCATGAAAGAATTAATGATCATGATATAAGTATCAGCAGGTAATCATAATTCCCACATACAAGCATCAAGTAAAGAACAATTATAGTTCATAAAATAACAGAGCATGTTTCATCCCAAAACAGTAGTAAAAAGGGGTCACTAGAACTCACCTTAGGTGTTAAGCAAAAGTACTCTTCGTGTGCCGGGAATGTCTCAAGTCTAGTACCCAAACGTCAATATTAAGTGATAAGCTACTGCTCTAAACTCAATCAAGGTGTATATAAAATGTGCCAAAGAGTTAGTTGTCGGTTTCGGCTTTGGTTCAATTAGGGTTTGTGTAAAAAGTTTCCTTTTGTGGAAAGTCATGGTTTCTTATGTAATTTAGGATGTTACACCATTAAACTAATGATCTAGGCTAAATAATGTTGTACAAGTGATTATTAACCTTGTATGAGTTGGTTATGAAGTTTGGCAAAATTTTACAGTCTAGCCCCTAAAGTTTTAAGATTGACAGTTTCTACCCTCAAGTTTGGTTTCTTGTATTAGATGACTTTTATAACCAAAAATCAGGTTCATGACCTTAAACCAACTTATTTTTAAGAAAATGTACACAAATTTTCGGATTACGGGTTCGGTTTAATACTCACATGTTTAACGTTCCCGGTTACGGTAAAACCGAAGGGTTTTAACGGTTACTTATGAATTTTCATGTTTTTTGAGTTTTCGACCAGTAGATATCATTTTAAAGACATTTTTATAAGTTTCAAGTCATTTGATTATGAAATTTTTGCCTCTAATAGTTGAAAGCCTCGTTTTTGTGTTTAACCCGTTAAAACGCGTTTTTAACCGAATTTGACCATTTAAAAGCCCGTTTGACCAACTTTTCTACTTTATAAGTTATTTTCTCACTTAACCTACTGAAATAGCATGGTTTATATAATTTTTAACTCTATACCCATATTTCTTAGATTTTTCCTCAAAAACGTCTCCCGGTTAGTACCCGTTTTTAACTAAAAATCTATTTAACATACCTTTTGACCACATAACTTACCCATAAAATCCAGAACACTTTATTAACTCTTAATGAACCTGGAATTCTCTTTAAAAAGTTTAAAGTCTAAGCGTTCTTGTTTTTAAGTTGTTTTACCATGTTTTCAGGTCCCGAAAGTGACTAAAATGGGTCTAATCTTAACATGTCTTTCATTTACAAAGATTAAACATTAATAACACACTTAAAATTCATCAAAACTTTCTGAAATTTCAGTCCCAAATCGTGGCCTAGTTGTTCTACACATCCATAGACTACAAATATGGTGAAAATATCATAACCGACCATTACACATGTGTAAATCATTGTAACTTGGGTTTAAACATTACCAAAACTTCATTTAACTTAAAAATCAGATTATTAGGGTGTTTAAAATTTGTTCTTGTGCAGGTTATGACCCTTGTTTGAGAGGGTTTTCAAACAAGTGTTTAAAGGGTGTTGTTACATGTAGAAAGAAGGATTTTTTAAGGTGTACTTATGCTATAACCTCCCATTCATGGTCTACACCCATTTGTAACATTCAAATCATGTTATTAGAAGTCTTATGAACCATAACAAAGCAGGTTACATGTCTTGTTTCACGGGGTTTCAAGATGCACAAGTTAGATGGTAAGAATCACCCAAAAAGAGGGTTTTCTTGGTGTAACTCGTGTTACACGTATAGATTGACATGCTTTACTTGTATGATACCTTCAAGAACGTGAAAATCTCTCCAAGAACATGGTGGTAGCATCAAACCTCTGTTGGAACAAGATATGGTATGGTTTTTGAGTGAAAAATGAAGACAAACATGAGAAATGATAAAAACCGGCAACATGAAGCTTACACTCGATGTAGCTCGCGGTTTAGAGGATGTAGTTAGTCGTGGATGGTCTGGAACTCCTTGGATAATGCTGGAGAATCTCGAACAAGGGCTGGAGAGGTCGATCAAAGTAGAAACGTGCACCCAAGAGCTCACAAAGCTTCTCCTTCTTGCGGTTTTGATGTTGGCCGATGGTGCTTGATGTTGTTCTTCGACTATGGAGCTGAATATGGAGAGAATTTGGAGTTTGGGGTGTGTTCTTAGCAGGAGAGAACCGAGAGAAGAGAGGGAGAGGAGTTTGAAAGTGGTCTTGCATGCAAATGGAGTGTGGAGGAGTGTGGGAGTGGTTTTGGGGAGTTCAAGGTGGAAGGAGAGTGGTTGAAGGGGGGGCGGCCGAGTTTGGCCTTTTGTAGGGCTTTTTAATTTAAATTTTAATGTATATTAATATTATGTAGTATTAATTTGTTGTGTAGTGTAATATTTTGGATGGTAAAAGTTTTTTGTTATTTGTTAAGTGTTATGCATGCACATGCATGTCTTAGGCCGAAAATTAAGTATGTGTATGCACACATTTTAATTGTTTCAATAATGAATTGATTTCATTGCAACGGTGACTAATTGACTTTCCCGGGACACTAATTTAAAAAGGTAAAACTTAACTAACTAAAATTCACAAAAATCACATAAAATCATAGAAATGTAAATAATAGAAGTTGATGATTCAAAATTCACTACTACGAGTTGATTGTTTCTATTATTAGTACTCATAAGACGGGTGATGATGTAAGCAGTTAGGGTTAGAAAAGTGACCTTGAGGCCGGTTGTCACACACAACAACAAGAACAAAAATGACAATAACAACAACAACCACAACAACAAAGAAAACAAGAACGACGATAACAACAACAAGAACAACAACAAGAACAATGACAACGATTACGAAAATAACAACCACAACAACCACCAAAACCGCAACAACAACACCATAGCAACGTCAACAACAACAACAAAAACCAAAACAACCATAATAACAATACAACAACAACAACAACAACAACGATAACAACAACGATAACAACAACGATAACAACAACAACAACAACTACGATGACGACAACAACAATAATAAAAACAACAACCGTAACAACAACAACCACAGCAACAACAACCATAACAAGAACAAGAACCATAACAACAAGAAGAACCACAACAACCACAACAACAACCATAACAACAACAACACCAACAACAACCACGAAAACAACAACATCGATAACAACAATCACAACCATAACAACAACAACAACAACAACCACAACAACAACATCAATAACAACAACGAATATAACAACAACCACAACAACAACAAAAACGATTACAACGACGATGATGATGGCAACGAAGATGACGACGACAACGACGATGACCACAACAACAATGACGATAAAACATGCACAACAAAAACAACAACGACAAAAATAATGACGATAACAACAAAGTCGAGAACAACAACAACGGTAACAAAAACCACAACGACAACAATAACGACGACAACAACAACGACGACGACGACACAACAACAACAACATCATCAACAACAACGATAAAGACGACGACGACAACCACAACAACAACAACAACAACCTCAACAACTATAACAACAACAACCATAAGAACAACAACAACAACCACAAGCTCAATAAAAACAACAACAATGACAAGGAGAACAACCACAAGCTCAACAAAAACAATAACAACAATGAAAAGGACAACAACAACAACCATAACAACCACCATAACAACAACAACCATAACAACAACAACCATGACAACAACAACAACAACAACCATAACAACAATAACAACAACCCCACCCATGACAACAACAACCACAACAACAACAACATGAACAATCGCAATGACAACAACAACAATAACAACCACAATAACAATAACAACAACAACCACCATAACAAGAACCACAACAACAACAGCAACCACAACAACAACATGAACAATAACAACAGTGAAAACAATAACAACGACAACAGCAACAAGAACAACGACTACAACAATAACAACGATGATGACAATAACCCAACCACAACAGCCACAACAACCGTAATAATAACACCATAACAACAACTACTACTACTACAACAACAATAACAACAACAACAACCACAACAACACCACAACAACACCACAACAAAAACAACAACAACAACAACAAAAGCGATAACAACTACAGCAACAACTATGATGGCGACAACAACGACAACCACAACAACAAAAACAACCACAACAACAAAAACAACCACAACAACAATATCAACCATAACAGGAAAACAACCATAACAACAACAACAACAACAACAACACCATAACAATAACAACATCAACAACAATCATGAAAAACCAACATTTTCAACAATAACAAAAACCATAACAACTACAACAACAACAATAACAACAAACACAACAACAACGACTACAACAACGAAAACAAGAACGACAAATACGACGACAATGACGACGACAACAACAACCACAACAACCGCAACAACAACAACCACAACAACCGCAACAACAACAACCACAACAACATCGACAACAACCACAACAACAACACCATAACAACTACAACAACAACAACAACAAACATAACAACAACCACAACTACAACAATAGCATCTTTCACAACAACCACAACAACAACAACAACCACAACAACCATGACAACAACAACAACCAAAAAACCATAACAACAACAACAATAACAACAACAACAACGATAACAACAACGATAACAACAACAACAACAACTATGATGACGACAAAAACGACAATAAAAACAACAACAGTAAAAACAACAACAGTAACAACAACCATAACAACAACAACCATAACAAGAACAAGAACCACAACAACTATGGCGACGACAAAGACAATGACCACAATAACAATGACGACAACAACATGCATAACAACAACAACAATGACAAAAATAATGACGATAACAACAAAGACGACAACAACAACAACGGCAACAAAAACCACAACAACAACAATAACGACGACAACAACAACAACAACGACGACATAACAACAACAACATCATCAACAACAATGATAAAGACGATGACGACAACCACAACAACAACAACAACCTTAACAACAATAACAACAACAACCATAATAACAACAACAACCACAAGTTCAACAAAAACAACAATAACAATGACAAGGACAACAACAACAACCATAACAACAACAACCACGACAATAACAACAACAACCATAACAACAACAACAACCACCCCACCCATGACAACAACAACCACAACAACAACATGAACAATCACAACGACAACAACAACAACAACCACAACAATAATAACAACAACAACCACCACAACAAGAACCGCAACAACAACAGCAACCACAACAACAACAAGAACAATAACAAAAGTGAAAACAATAACAACGACAACAACAACAACAACAACAATGACTACAACAATAACAACGATGGCGACAATAACCCAACCACAACAACCGCAACAGCCATAATGTAACACCTCTGAAATCTAGCCCAATTAGGAAACTTAATGTATTATAAAAACTAATAAAGGTGTTGATAAAGTTAGGCTTACAAAAGAAAACTTGGGAAATGAAACTAACCTTTTGGGCCCAATAAGCCCAATAAGGGCCCGAACATACGAACAAGGCGCATTTAAGGCCCAAATGCACATTTACGAACTAATTAAATGAGAAACCATGAAACAATGAATTCTTATGTGATTGAAACAACTATGGAAAAGACCCAAACTGAAAACAGATTCAGAACCCATACCGGGTAAAATCCGGCAATTTAACGCGTACTAACGTCTGAATTCCATCAGAATTTCTTATAATGGCTTGTTATCCAATCTAAATCCTTGTTAATGCTAACAATATCATAAATAATGCTTGCTAAAAGATTTTTCATCAATCATGTATAAACAACAGAATTTCGTAAGTGAAACGCGAATACCGGTTTTCACCGGCATTTAACTGACGTCTGTAATGACAACCGAGTCTCGTAACTCCGTAAATATTCATCTAATCATTGTTTATTATCACAACATATTAAATTTGGTGAGTGATACGTTTTCCGGAATAAATGAGTCCCGAAACACGACAGTGACGCGAACCGGGTTACGATCAGGTCAAACCCGAGAATTCGTCAGATAAGGTTTTAACGTGACCAACATGGGAAGATAAAGCTCAAAATATCATTCTGATGCTTAATTGCATGCATTTAGATATCAAAATAATAATAAAAGCGCTCATTCGAGGAAACGCGAAAAAAAAACCGCTGAACGTGTTAAATACGCGGTAATTTACAAACTCGTTTAAGTATTCGGCATGTTCTAAAAATGATGAAATCAATAATATCGGAATATTTATAAAGTTTTGCATAATTGTATCTAACGGGAAATAAAATTCATAACGATACGAGATAACTGCTCCGAACGTAATACGAACTGACCCGTTAACTAAGCCATTTCTTAACCCCACTATATAAGCACCTTTTTCACTATTTTAGGGTTTAGAAAAACAAAAGTCAGAGAGGAGAGAAAGAGGCGGATACACCGCAGCTCCCCCTTCCCCCCTTTTCTTCGAATCCGTCCGACCACCGGCCACCGGCGACCCATTCCGGCGAGTGCCGGCGAGTGACCCTTTTTCCCCTTCGATTCTCTTCAATCCGAGCATGATGGTGGTCATGCTGGTTGTGTTTGATGATTGTGACTGCGGTCTTGGTGTGGTGGTCGCGACACCCGGCTGTGCCGATGGTGGGGTCGTGATGCTGAGAGCAGTCAAGTGGCGAAGCTACAGTAGTGATTTTGTGGTGTGAGGTTGTGATGGTGGTGTGCGGTTGCGATGGTGGTGGATCGGAGGTCCGACGAGGCCGATGGTAGTGGTGGTGGTCGAACTACGATCCCCGACGACTGCACAAGGGGCTGACGTTGCTGCTGTGTAGTGATGGTAAGGCGACGATGGTGAGGTAATCTATGATTGTGGTTGTGTTTTTGTCAGTTGTGGTGAATGTGGTTGTGATTCTGGTCGTCGATTGTTTGTTGTGGTTCACGGTTGTGGCTTGCGATAGTGGTAGTGGTGATTGAGCAGCCGTGGTAGTGATGTAGATTAGGGGTTATAGTGGTGGCTAATGGGATAACAAAGGCTGTTTTGGGTGGCTGTTGGTGAGTGTGGCGGCTGCCGGCCGCGGCAGTGGTGGCCGAGGACCATGGATGAGGATGGTCCATGGTGGGAAAGGTTAGGGGAGGTGACTTAAGGCTGTTCTTGTGGTTGCATGTTGGATTCTAGATGAGATCCTTAGGAGTTGGTCACGTTGGGTTAATTTCAGCAAGGATTCCGGCCAACCAAGAGACTGCCGGTGGCGGTTAGTGGCGATCCATGGCGAAGAGTGGCTGCATGTGGTGAATAGTAAGGGTAAGAGACACAACCGAGGTGTTTGGTAACGTATATTGCGGTTTAGTTGCGTTTGGTTATGAGATATCTATGTTGAAGTGTTAAATGTAATCTTGGTGTGTATTGGTTAGGTTAAACCCCGGTCAAAGCTGGTCAAAATGGTCAATGGACAGTCAACGCAATGCGGGTCGGGATAAGCGAGTTCTAGGACGCGATACGGAAACGATAGGTATAACCGTGCGCTAGAAATTCATATGCATAGATATAGTGAATATATATAATAACTCGTGTGTGTTGAGCTAGAAATATGCTTAAAATCTTAACTAGTTATAAATCATCATGAATAGGTGCGTAAATTGGAAATAACGTGAACAATCACATGATGTAAAACAAGTTTGGTAATGTTATCATATAAACAAGAAATTAGTAAACATATAAGAAACTATCTAATCTCATGTCATACAAACCTTTACAAAACTTCGGGATGTAAGATGCATACAAAAATATATATATTCGTACAATAGATACATTAGGTTAACCGATGTTCACGCATACTTAATTATGGCAAATGGACTTGTAATTCCATAATGATCCTTCATATGGGTATCATTAATTGTCAGTCATCTCTTTGTTAATGAAATATATTGGTATCACTCTTTTTATTAAAAATATCGACGACCATCATAAATGATTGGATTTCTTAGCGTCAATCAAATTAACTATTATGATGTAAACGTGAACATTATGAACATCGCTTGAAACATTTTATATTACTTACATCGTCAATGCAAGTTATTTATAAAGATTTGGAATCCTTGAGATCAACCGTTTATGACTATATTCTTTATGCAAAGAATCATTCATTGGATAAAGGCATTAATTAACCTAATTTGCACGAGTTAATACATAACAATTGATAATTTTCACGAGAAGCTATGCGACATTAAGGATACTAAACACCAACATAAAGTCAACTAAAGAGCTCAACCGCATGCATGTAATAGCATCGTGCTAATTCTAAACGTGCATCTTATATGTTCTAATTAGGATTGCTTTGTTGGTGATCATCACTTTTCTTTATCGAGCTCTGAATTTATATAAGGATACAAGGTGAGTTCTCGTGTTCCCCTTTTTACTTTGGTTTTAGGGATGAAGCATGCTCTTTTAAACTGAAACTTCTATTTGTGATACTATGTGATGCTTATGTTGTGGATTTCGATGATACCTGCTGATACATGAATCACAATCATTAATTCTTTTGTGAACCGCTTGTTTATATGGATAGATCTATTTGGGGAATCCTCCACACACAGTGGCTCCCGTTACAGGGAGGTACCCCACTGAGATCCTGAGGGGTCGTATGTGGCATGTGACAAGTTTATATAAGATACAAAGGTGGACCATCCGGCAGGTGGGTCCACTGCTATGAGGCTCAGATTCTCCCCTTTGGGGTTAACCGGTTCAACACAACTTTAGAAGAGGCAAGACGGGACTGAGTGCAGGGTTGATTGTGACCCCACAACAGCTATAATAGATACAAAAACTTTAACTTGTGGACTCTAAGAGTCCCTTTTATTTTCTGAAACAAAACCGCTTGAACTCACTAACTTTATGCTGACACAAAATCTTTTTGAGCATGTCTTCAGGTACAGCTAGGGAGAATAGTTGAGCTATAGAAGTTACCTAAATCCGAAGCAAGATATGTGGCTAGAGGTTAAAGACACAAGTTGAGCCTAGAAGCCTTAGTTATCGAAGCTTCAAGAAATATTTACCGAGATGGATCACGACACCTATAGATTGCAGGATGAAGCACCTTGTGAATTGGAAACAAAGCCAATATTTTAATGTAAATATCATGTGACACTATGTAATAAACCATTTAGTTTCCGCTGCATTTTGGTTGTTGATTACTGATCGTTACGACCATCTCTCTAGGCCCGGGGTGTGACACACAACAACCGTAATAATAACACCATAACAACAACAACTACTAATACTACAACAACAATAACAACAATAACAACAACAACAACCACAACAACCGCAACAACACCACAACAAAAACAAGAACAACAACAAAAACGATAACAACTACAACAACAACTATGATGACAACAACAACGACAACCACAACAACAAAAACAACCACAACAACAACAACCACAACATGAACAACAACCATAACAACAACAACAACAACAACAACCATAACAACAACAACATCAACAACAATCATGAAAAAACAACATTTTCAACAATATCAAAAACCATAACAGCTACAACAACATCAATAACAACAAACACAACAACAATGACTACAACAACGAAAACAAGAACGACAAATACGATGACAACGACGACGACCACAACAACCACAACAACCGCAACAACAACCACAACAACATCGACAACAACCACAACAACAACACCATAACAACTACAACAACAACAACAAACACAACAACAATCACAACAACCACAACTAAAACAATAGCATCTTTCACATCAACCACAACAACAACAACCATAACAACAACAACAACAACCACAATAACCACGACAACAACAACAACAACCATAAAAACCACAACAACAACAACAACCACAATAACAACCGTAACATCAATGACAACGACAACCACAATAACCACCACAACAACAACCACAATAACAACAACAACCACAACAACATCAACAACCACAACCACAACAACCACCAGAACAACAACGAGAATAACATCAACAACAACAACAACAACAATACTGAAAACAACGACCACAACAACAACAACCATAACAACAACTACTATAACAACAACAACAACCATAAGAACACCAACAACCATAACAACGACAATAACCACAACCACAACAAGAACAAAAACAATAATAACCATTACCACAACAAGAACAACGACAACAACTACCACATCAAAAACGAAAACAACAACAACGAAAACAACGACCACAACAACAACCAAAACAACAGCAACAACCACAACCACAACAACAACAACAACAATAACCACCACAATAACAACGACAACAACAACGACAACAACAACAACAACCACCACAACAACAACCATAACAACAACTACAACTACCACAACAACATCAACAACCATAACAATAACTACAACAACTACCACACCACCACCACCAACAACAACAACCACAACAACAACCAATATAACAACAATAAGAACCATAACCACAACACAACAACAACGATAACAACAACAACAACAACCACAATAACAAAACCATAACAACAACCATAACCACAACAATAACAACAACCACAACAACAAGAACAACAACCATAACAATAACAAAACCATAACAACAACACAACCATAACAACCACAACGACAAAAACAACAAAATCACAATAACAACAACCATAATAACAAGAACAACAATGATAATAACAACAAAAACCATAACAACAAAGAAAACAAGAACGAACAATGACGATGGCGACGACCACAACAATAACAACATCGAAAACAATAACAACGATAACAACAACATGAAGAACAACATGAACAACGACAACGATGATGTCAATAACAACCACAAAAACTGTAACAACAACACCATAACACTACAACAACAACAACAATAACAACAACCACAACAACCATAATAATAACACAACAACAACAACAACTACAATAAAAACAACAACAACAATAACAACAACGATAACAACAACAACAACTACGATGACGACAACAACGACAATAAAAACAACGACAGTAACAACAACAACCATAACAACAACAACCACAACAACACAACCCTAACAAGAACAAGAACCACAACAACAAGAACCACACAACAACAACAACCACAACCATAACAACAACAACACCAACAACAACCATGAAAACAACAACATCGATAACAACAATCACAACCATAACAACAACAACCATAACAACAACATCAACAACAACAATAAAAACAACAACAACCACAACAACAACAAAAACGATTACAATGACGACGATAATGGCAACGAAGATGACGACGACAACGACAATGATGACAACAACATGCACAACAACAACAACAACGACGACAAGAATAATGACGACAACAACAAACACGACAACAACCACAACGACAACAAAAACCACAACAACTACAATAATGACAACAACAACAACGACGACGACACAACAACAACAACATCATCAACAACAACGATAGAGACGACGACGAGAACCACAACAACAACAACAACAATAACCTCAACAACTATAACAACAACAGCCATAACAACAACAATAACAAAAACAATAACAACAACCACAAGCTCAACAAAAACAACAACAACAATGACAACAATAACAACAATAACCACAACAACAACCATAGCAACAAAAACCATAACAACAACAACCACGACAACAACACAACAAGAACAACCATAACAACAACAACAACCCCACCCACGACAACAACAACCACAACCCCACCCACGACAACAACAACCACAATAACAACAATGACAACATGAACAATCGCAACCACAACAACAACAACAACCACAACAACAATAACAACAACAAAAACAACCATAACAAGAACTACAACAACAACAGCAACCATAACAACAACAAGAACTACCACAACAACAACAACAACAACAACAACCACAACAACAACAACAACCATAACAACAACAACAATAACAACGACGACGACGACAACAACAACAACCAACAACAACAATCACAACAACAACCAGAAAAACAACAATAACAACAATAACAACAACCACAATAACAACCAGGACAAAAACAACGAGAACAACAACAACAATGACGATGACAACGACAACTATAATAACAACAACAACGACGACGACGAGAATAACAACAACAACAAAAACAAAAACAACAACCATAACGGAAGCAATAACAACGACAACAACAAAAACCACAACAATGATTACAAAAACGACCTAACCAACAACAACAACAACCATAACAACCATAACAAAAACATCAGCAACCAGAAAAACAATAACAACAACCACCACAACGACAACAACCACAGCAACAACAACAACAAAGACCATAACAACAACTACAACAACAACAACCACAAAAACAACCACAACCACAACCACAACACAACAACAACCACAACGACAACAACAAAACCCCAACAACAACCACGACAATAACAACAAAACCACCACAACAACAACCACAGCAACAACAACAAAAACGACCATAACAACAACCACAACAACAACAACCACAACAACAACAACAAAAACCACAACAACAACAACAACAAAACCATAACAACCATAACAACAAGATCAACAATGACAACAATAACAACCATAACCACAACTACAACAATAGCATCTTTCACAACAACCATGACAACAACAACCACAACATTAACAACAACAACAACAACAACCACAATAACCATGCCAACAACAACAACCATAAAAACTATAACAACAACAACAACCACAACAACAATGACAACGACAACCACCATAAAAACAACAATAATAACAACAACAACCACAACAACAACAACCACAACCACAACAACCACCACAACAATAATGATAATAACAACAACGACAACAACAACAACAATAATGAAAACAACGACCATGACAACAACAACCATAACAACAACAACCACAACAACACCAACCACCATAAGAACACCAACAACGATAACAAAGACAATAACCACATCCATAACAAGAAAAACAACAATAATAACCATAACCACAACAAAACAACGACAACATCCACCACATCAAAAATGACAACAACAAAAACAACAATGAAAACAACGACCACAACAACGACCGCAACAACAACCACAATAACAACAACAACCACAACAACAACAATAACCACAACAATAACAACAACAACCACAATAACAACGACAACAACAACAACGACAACAACAATAACAACCACCACAACAACAACCATAACAACTACAACTACCGCAACAACATCAACAACCACAACAATAACTACAACAACCACCACAACACCACTACCAACAATAACAACCACAATAACAATAACCATCATAACAACAATAAGAACCACAACAATAATAACAACAATCACAACCACAACAACAACCACAACAAAAACAACAACAACAACAATAACAAGAACCATAACAACAACAAAAAAACAACAACAACCACAATAACAAAAACCATAACAACCATAACAACAACAACAACCATAACAACATCAACAACAACCACAACAACAACAAAACCACAACAACAACAACAACAAAACCATAACAACAACAACGACAACAACAACAAAATCACAATAACAACAACCACTACAACAAGAACAACAATGATAATAACAACAACAACCACAACAACAAAGAAAACAAGAACGAACAATGACGACGGTGACGACCACAACAACAACACCAATAACAGTAGCGAAAACAATAACAACGATAATAAAAACAAGAACAACAACAAGAACAACGACAACGATAACGACAATAAAACCACACATCCACAAAAACCGCAACAATAACACCATAACAACTACTACTACTACTGCAACAACAACAACAACAACAACCATATCAACCATAATAACAACACAACAACAACAACAACAATAATAACAACAACGATAACAACAACAATAACAACTACGATGACGACAACAATGACAATAAAAACAACAACAGTAACAACAACAACCCACAACAGCAACAACCATAACAAGAAATGAACCACAACAACAAGAAGAACCATAACAACAACAACAACCATAACAACAACAACACCAACAACAACAAAAACAACAACATCGATAACAACAATCATAACCATAACAACAACCATAACAACAACAACAACCACAACTACAACATCAACAACAACAATGAAAACAACAACAACCATAATAACAACAAAAATGATTACAACAACGACGATGATGGCAACCTACTTTGAGAGTTAGGCCTTTATTCTAGTTCACACGATGAGGAGAAAAGTCGCCCAATGTATGGTCCTAATTTCAACACGCCACCTACACGACTCACTGCATAGGTTTACGGAAAGCAGTATACTCAGCGTCAATTGAAGTACACCTTATTGTTGATGAGGCCATTCGATCAATCGGCTCAACCGGATGCGGAAGGGTGGCGGTTTACGATCCTATCTCAACTTTACCTTACCCCCTCCCACCTTCCCCTTTCGCTTCGTATACTCCACCCGTTCCCTTTCTTTCAAAGGAATCCCTTTCTTCTCGACCTAACGACCGAACTAGCGGATGGGAGGCCTTACCTGGTGAACTGCCTTCCTTACCTTAGGCTTTACGAGGACTCATTTTTTGACTTCTCCTTTTAAGTGTTTCCATAATCTTCTTCTGTCCGAAGAAATGATTCATTGAAATAATGAGTCACCATTGATATCGACACATCTGACAAATGTTCAGGAGTTCCTCTATGCAATCCTTTTCTTTCTTCTTGTTGCTACATATCTCGTTTGTACACATCTTCTCTTTGTTTTCGGGGCCTCTAGTGAGTTACAGACAGAGTACCTTCTCGTTCCTCACCCTCATCTAGGAGTTGCCTGCCTCACCGATCAAATAGACGGGAAAACGATCTTCAAGTCACGGTTTCCCCTGTTTTTAGTCTATCAGTTGGAGTTCCTCTGAGCACAAAAGAAAGAGTGCCGCCCGGGCTTTCGGTTTAGTTAGCATCATGCGACAGGTAGTACTTCCGTCGCCTCAATAAAAAATGGATTTTTGTTCAAGAATGAAATCTTGTTGGAACTGTCCATATCCGGTTCATCCTTCGGAACCATATCACATCCCGAATCTAATGAGATTTATCTTTTAACCATAGGTATTCTTTCAGGAGCAGTATGGGCTAATGAAGCATGGGGGTTCTTTTCTTTGCTGATTCCTCTCAATGAAATTTTCCATGTTGCACTAAGTTACTTACGGATGTATGCATGCAGTCCGGGAACACTTTGGGGTAAACACCCATCCAAACAACTCTCCCCTCTCGGTTGGCCTTTGCCAGCCACTAGAGCAAGTAAGAGAACCGACAGTTTTTCTGGATAGGTCGAACTATTGGAAGCAAATGGAAAAGGAACACCGGTGGTTCTTTCGGGCGGGAAGCAGGCCGGGCTTGGATGGCATCGAGGTTGGCTCTTCCAGTTGTTTTTGCTGTACTGTCTGTTCCAATTGGCGACTGAGCGCTAACAAACATCCACTTCATTGATTTGACTTCACTTTACTTAAGATTAAAGAGAGGGTCGGGCGGGCAGTGAAGGCTCATTTAGTAGACCCGAAAGCTTCTTGCTGAATTTCTCTGTAACTGAATTCCAAAGTTCATCTCTTCATCTTCCCAGCATACCAAAATGAACCCAAATGGAATTGGCTATTGAACGGCCAAACATATTCCGGCCGGCCCTCGTAGTGTGGATGGAGGATGAAGAACACTGTTTTAGATACAGTGATGTGAATCAAACGACTTCCGTACTAGCCTGACCACCTGTTTTGAGAACAAGTAAGCTCCAATGCATGCTTCCTTAGTCAAACTATCATGAGTTATAAGGATCATACGGTTTAAGTATCGTGCAGTTCGATCTTGTGGTGTATTCCATTGTAGTGAGTAGGGCCTCTTTCTCGTTGATCAGTTCGCCTCCGCTCTACTGAAAGGTCTACATTCCTATGGCGGTTTTGTCAATGAACCCGTGGATAAGCAGGCCTTTCTTGCAGACCGATCTTCTGCCGAGTTCCTTCCTTCGTAGTAAAAGCACATGATCTGCTTCACAAATGGGAGATTGGGTCGAAATCTATTTGTGAGATTAGGGATCGGCATATATTATCATAAGCATAAACATAAGTGAGGAGACCTGATTCAAATTAAAAAAAGAACCTCTAGGAATGTACCCTCGGCCGCCTATGACGGAGGACTTTTTCCTCTTCTCTAGAAGATCTCCTTTTTCGAAATGCTGAAAGTTCACTTCACCCAACTCTATACCGAGCTCTTTCTTCCCTGTTTCAGGATCGCTCAGAACAACCGGCTTCTTCACTCGTTGATTCCCAGATCTAAAATGCAAACCGGCTGCTTCGCGCATCTCTAGCCAAAGACCGGCATTCAAGACTTGAAACCTTCACTTCAGCGGTTGTGTGCCCGAAAGTGCCTTTCTTTCCTTCTTGCCCGAGTTAAGCTCACTTGAGTTGAGCAGTTTTGCGTTTCCTGGTTCGCTTTCTACCTTTGTTTTCGTATTAGAATCTCCTATTTCAACCTTCATGCCAAGCAAGCTTCATGCTGAAACTATCTTCCTTCTTTGTCTTTGTGCGAGACTGGGGGAGGAGTTGAGATCCAGTGCGCTAAAACTCTTCTAAGAAGGAATGAGTTCCCACCCTTGATTGGTAAAATGAAGCTATACCCTTTTCTTTCAAGTTGAGCTTCGATCCTTGAGAAGAAAAAGAAGAGAAAGAAGGAAAAGAAGAAGAAGCCCAATGACCGCTACTAATAAGATAAGACTAACCACTACCAGTAGTCCTTCTTCCAACAAATGGGGGTTCAATAGCTGCTGATTTTGTAACAGCTTGTTCTGTCACAGCTTCTTCAACTCAACCTCCCGGTTGTAAGGTAGCAGGAATAGATCTACTAGGCCTTGAGTCGGGTTTGGAAGACATAATTTTTTCTGAAGAATTCGCCATGATATATCTGATCCATGCATAATATCATGAAAAATGGGAGAATTAGATGGTCTTCCCGAACAGGCCTTTTATTTGGTAGGTAACATCGATGAAGCTACGGCGAAGGCTATGAACTTAGAAATGGAGAGCAATTTGAAGAAATGACCTTAAATCTTTGTGTACTGACCCCTAATCGAATAGTTTGGGATTCAGAAGTGAAAGAAGTCATTTTATCTACTAATAGTGGACAAATTGGCGTATTACCAAATCACGCTCCTATCCATGAATCCGGACTTAAAGAACTTGAGGGCATAGGATTCAATCCAGCCACAGGCTGCTTGCTGCTCACCCCTATCTCTAAAGGGGCGCACACTCGTTACCACTAAACGACGAAGCCGGGAGCGGAAGGAGGGACTTGAACCCTCAACCTCATCCTTGGCAAGGCTATGCTCTACCAATTAAGCTATTTCCACCAGCTACGGTAGTGGCGAAGCACTACTGAGCAATTCACGTATCACTTGATACGGACGACTTCTGTTTTTCCGCCGGACCACAGTCTTGACCTCTGATCGAGCTACGAACACGAGTAGGTAGGCGGCTAGGGGGGCGGCAGGGCTGCGCCCTTTCAAGAAATCTCTGGCCGCTCCGCTATTGGTGCGAGCTGTAAGGAGTCTTGATCTCGAGTCAAGCTGGGGCGTCATCTGTCTTTTAAGTTAAGTCATTTCCTAAGACGACTCCTCTTATTCTTTCTACGATAATCCAAACTGTCTTTTGGTAGGCAATTTTTATCTTTCTGTATAAGAAAGTCTGTGTAGTGGATATAGTTCAACTAAAGAAAAAGGTTACGAAATTGAAAATAGGTCTTCCAATTGTACCGCTGTCTAGGCAAAGCGAGGATCCCCCGGAGAAGCCAACTCAATGAAGAGCAAGATCTGAGCGAACCAGAGCGATTACACCCAATGACTTTATCTAGCCTTTTTAAAACAACCTATGAAAACACTAAAAGCAGGAAAAAAATCAAACAAATCTATCCTCTTGAAAGAGCAACCCGAGCGAGAGGTCAAACCAATCCCATTCATCCTGGTCTGATCCGAACGGATCTTGTTGAATGAATGGATCCATTGTTGCGAGAAAAAGTTTTTGGCCGAAGACAAAAGGTCCCGTCTCCTTCAGCAGATCCTGGAGGCCTGGAAGTCGTTGAGTTTCCACCCAGGTCTAAGATGACGACGACAACGACGATGACCACAATAACAACCACTATAACAACATGCAACAACGACAACAAAAACCACAACAACAACAATAACGACGACAACAACAACGACGACGACACAACAACGACGATGACACAATAACAACAAAATCATCAACAACAACGATAAAGACGATGACGACAACCACAACAACAACAACAACCTAAACAACTCTAACAACAATAACTATAGCAATAACAACAACAACCACAAGCTCAACAAAAACAACAACAATAACGACGACGACAACAACAACCACTACAACAATCATAACTACAACAACCATAACAGCAACAACCATGACAACAACAACAACAACAACATGAACAATCGCAACCACAACAGCAACAACAACAACAACAACAATAACAACAACAACAACCACAAGAAGAACCATAACAACAACAACAACCGTAATAACAACAACAACAAGAACAACAACAACAACAACAACCACAATAATAATAACAACAACAACCACAATAACAACAACAACAACAACAACAACCACAACAACAACAATCACAACAACAACAACCAGAAAAATAATGACAACATTAACAACAACAACCATAATAACAACTAGGACAAAAACAACGAGAACAACAACAACAATGGCAATGACAATGACAATTACAATAACAACAACAACGCCGACGACAATAACAAAACAACAACAACAAAAACAACAACCATAACGGAAGCAATAACAACGACAACAACAAAAACAACAACAATGATTACAAAAACGACCAGAACAACAACAACAACAACAATTAACATAACAACCATAACAAAAACAGCAACAACCAGAAAAACAGTAACAACAACCACCAAAACTACAACAACCTCAACAACAACAACAACAACAAAGACCATAAAAACAACAACAATAACCACAACAACAACGACAACCACAATAACAATGACAACAACAACAACAACAATAACAGCAAACAACAACCACCACAACAATAACCATAACAACAACAACCACAACAACTACAACTACCACAACATCAACAACCACAACAATAACTACAACAACCACCACACCACCAACAACAACAACAACAACCATCATAACAACAATAAGAACCACAACAACAACAACAATCACAACCACAAAACAACAACAACCACAACAACAACGACAACAAAAAAACAACCACAATAACAAGAACCATAACAACAACCACAACCACAACAACAACAACAACCACAACAACAACAATAACAACCGTAACAACAACAAAACCACAACAACAACAACAAAAACATAACAACAACAACGACAACAACAACAAAATCACAATAACAACAACCACAACAACAAGAACAACAATGAAAATAACAACTACAACCACAACAACAAAGAAAACAAGAACGAACAATGACGATGGCGACGACCACAACAACAACAACAATAACAACAGCGAAAACAATAACAACGATAACAACAACAAGAACAGCAACAATAACAACCACAACAACCACAAAAACCGTAACAACAACACCATAACAACTACAACTACAACAACAACCATAACAACCATAATAACAACACAACAATAACAACAACAACAATGATAATAACAACGATAACAACAGCAACAACAACTACGATGACGACAACAACGACAATAAAAACAACAACGGTAACAACAACCACAGCAACAACAACCATAACAAGAACAAGAACCACAACAATAAGAAGAATCACAACAACCACAACAACAACAACAACAACAACAACAACCATAACAACAACAACACCAACAATAACAATGAAAACAACAACATCGATGACAATGGTCACAACCATAACAACAACCATAACCACAACGACAACAACAACCACAACAACAACATCAACGACAACAACGAAAACAACAACAACCACAACAACAACAAAAACGATTACAACGACGACGATGATGGCAACGAAGATGACGACGACAACGACGAGGACCACAACAACAATGACGACAACAACATGCACAACAACAACAACACGAGAAAATAATGACGATGACAAAAAAGACGACAACAACAACAACGACAACAAAAACCACAACAATAACAATAAAGACGACAACAACAACAACAACAACGACGACATAACAACAACAACAACATCATCAACAACAACGATAAAGACGACGACGACAACCACAACAACAACAACAACCTCAACAACTATAACAACAACAACCTCAACAACTATAACAACAACAACCATAACAATAACAACAACAACCACAAGGTCAACAAAAACAACAACAACAATGACAATGACAACAACAACAACCACAACAACAACCATAACAACAACAACCATAACAACAACAACCATAACAACAACAAGAACAAGAACCATAACAACAACAACAACAACAGCAACAACCCCACCCATGACAACAACAACCATAACAACAACAACAACAACATGAACAATCGCAACCACAACAACAACAAAAATAACCATAACAACAATAACAACAACAACAACCACAACAAGAACCACAATAACAACAACAACCACAACAACAACAAGAACCACCACAACGATAACAACAACAACAACCACAACAACAATAACAACAACAACCACAACAACAACAACAACAACAAGAATAAAAACAATCACAACAACAACAGCCAGAAAAACAACACCCACAACAAAAACAATGATGACAAAAAAAACAACAATAACTACTACCACAATAACAATGACAACAACAACGATAACAATAACCATAATAACAACAACCACAACAACTACAACAACAACCATAACAACAACTATATCAATAACAACAACAACCACACCCCCATCAACAACAACAACCATAACAACAGCAGCAAGCACAACAAAAACAACAATAACCATAACCACAACAACAACAACCAAAACAACAACAATAACAACAACAACAACAACAACAACAACAACAACCATAACATCAACAACCACAACAACAGCAACCACAACTACAACCACCACAACAACAATGATAATAACAACAATGACAACAACAACAACAATAATGAAAACAATGACCATAACAACAACAACCATAACAACAACAACAACAACCATAAGAACACCAACAACCATAACAACGACAATAACCACATCCATAACAAGAAAAGCAAGAACAATTACCATAACCACAACAAGAACAACGATAACAACCACCACATCAAAAACGACAACAACAAAAACAACAACGAAAACAACGACCACAACAACGACCGCAACAACAACCACAATAACAACAACGACCACAACCACAACAACAACAATAACCATAACAATAACAACAACAACCATAATAACAACGACAACAACAACGACGACAACAACAATAACAACCACCACAACAACAACCATAACAACTACAACTACCGCAACAACATCAACAACTACAATAATAACTACAACAACCACCACACCAACAACAACAACAACAACCACAACGACAACAACCATCATAACCACAATAAGAACCACAACAACAACAACAACAATCACAACCACAACAACAACAACCATAACAACAACCACAATAACAAGAACCATAACAACAACGAAAACAACAAAAACCACAATAACAAAAACCATAACAACCACAACAACAACAACAATGTCACTCCCCGGGCCCAAGGAGGGTGGGACGTCAGAGACTAGCAACGGATGTGGCAGCGGAAACAAACCATCATAAGAGCACACAAGCAGAGAAATCACATGGCATTACATTAACTTAAATGAAATCCGAGACTATACAGCTTAGCCCGGTTATATCCAATTGTTTCACATCAAAAGTACATATTTAGAGTATCATTCATTACAAATTGTTAGAAAGTTTAAAGTAGAGTCTATAATGCCATGAGGTCGGGGTGCTAAGTCATCCATGCATCTTCCAAGACAAACTAGACCTCCATCAAGGGTTACCTGAAACATGCTCAAAAAGATTTTGTGTCAACTAAAAAGTTGGTGAGTTCAAGCGGTTAAAGTTTTAGAAAACAAAAGGGACTCTTAAAGCCTACATGTTAAAGTTTTTGTATCAATTATAACTGTTGTGGGGTTCTAATCAACCCTGCACTCAGTCCCGGCTAGCCTCTTCTAAAGTTATGTTGTACCGGTTAACCCTAAAAGGGAGAACTGAGCCTCAGATCAGTGGACCGTACCTGTCGGATGGTCCACCATAGTATCTTATAAAAACCTATCACATGCACAGCCGATCCCTCAGGATCTCAGTGGGGGTACCTCCCTGTAGCGGGAGCCACTGTGTGTGGGGGATTTCCCAGATAGATCTATCCATATAAAACAAGTGGTTCATAAAAGAATTAATGATTGTGATTCAAGTATCAGCAGGTATCATCAAAATCCACAACATAAGCATCACATAGTATCACAAATAAAAGTTTCAGTGTAAAAGAGCATGCTTCATCCCCAAAACCAAAGTAAAAAGGGGAACACGAGAACTCACCTTAGTATCAGTCAGGTTTCAAAAATCACAGACAGTTTCAAGTCCTAGCACCCTATAATCATGATTCAAGTAATAAGCTATAGATTCTTAGATCGTTTCAAGTGTAGTTAGGTTTTGTTTGATAGTTAAAGACACTCGTGGCTTTGTTTCTTAGAAGTTTGCATTAAAAGTTTCCTTTTTAGGAAAGTTAAGGTTCTAGCGTGTGTACATCAAGTTTTTGGGTCCTTATAAGTTTATAAACACATGAATAAGCCCAATATTAGTTTCTGGTCATGAGGTTGCTGAAATTTTTACTAAAATGCAGAATTTACACCTTTGGCCCCTCAAGTTTCAAAATTTACATTTTCTACCCCAAAGTTTGTCTCCTTAAAATTTTTGACCCTTAATGTTTTCTTAAGCTTTTCAATGTCTATTTGAATCTATTAGAAGTCAACAATCTCGGATCCTGCTTGGTGATGTTTAAAACACGAGTTTCTAGTTATCGGTTACGCTTACTTTTGTTAAATAAAGTCGTAGAAATTACTTATTAATTCAAAAATTCACCAAATTTGATCCCTATTACTAAATAATTATATTAAGGCCTAAAAATTCTTAGATCCTAAGTTGTTCATGTTATGGCTTTTTTTCTTTGGTTATTTCCATATTTCGGGTCACCGACTAGTCTAGTGTAGCCATACACATTCTCATTACATTTCCCAAATATTTAAACTCATATTCCAGGTATTCTAAGTCCTAAACTTTCTGAAATTCAACCTTAAGTCTCGGTTTCACCTAGACATAGTCATAATCGGGTGTTTAACAGCATTTGGATTAGTGTAAATATCATATTTACCTTCCAATTACTATTATATCATTTATAACCTTAATCCAGAAATACATATATATTTGGGGTTTGTTTCATTGTTTTAAACAGATTAATAACTTCGGTTATAGAAGCGTGCAAGCTAAATGTCGCTAGGAAGCATAAACGAGGGTTTACAAGGTGAAAATCCTTGGATATCTACCTCTAGACTCACGGGTTAACGGGATAATACCTTGTGTGGAGTGTGAGTCCCATGAAGATGAGGTTCAAGCAGAGAACTTTTTGTTAGATAAGTGAGAATAGTGTTCATAATAAGATACAAACGAGTTTACTAAGATTTAATCGGTAAGAGTTTATGTTACTTATGTATGAGGGGGTTTAGGAGGATAAAACAAGCAAAACTCTTCAAACTCAGCTGGAGATCTTGTTGTTCATCAGATTGTTGAGATGAACGCGAGTATTTGTGTGTTTGTATGTGTGTTCTCGGTTGAGAGGAGAAACCGAGAGAATGAGAAAGAGAGATATGGAGAAATGAAAGAAAGAATCGATGGTTTGCATGTATAGAAAGAAGAGAAAAGGTTGAGTGTGGGAGTGGTTTTTGGGGTTTCACAGATTGTATTTGGTTGGTGGGTTTGAACGGCCATGCAAAATGTTATATTTCATTTATTTTATTTGTATGTTGTCTTATTATTATTATTTTATTAATCCGCGGGTGTGCACGGGCACACTACATTCGAATATGTCTAAGTGTTGAAAACTTATATATCCAAAATTGCCTCGGATAATCATGCAAAGATAGTTTCTATACAGGAATAAGTTTCCACATTGTTAAATATCCATAATGGATGTATGATAAGTGTCGAAAAATAACCAGAAGTGGAATGTATATATACTCGGATACATAAGTAAAATTCTAGGTGCATTACCACTGTTTAGGCGCATGACAACTATTTGGACGTCTGGGACTTAGGCTCATGACAACTGTGCGGGCGCAAGAGAATTGTTGAAACGCCAAAGACTTAGCCACGTGGGCACTTTTCTAGGCGCATGAGCACTGTTCAGGCATATGGGCACTATTCAGGCGCATGAGAACTGTTTGGGCGCATGACTTAAAAAAATCCACTTTGATATTTTGCATTAGTCCTTGACTCATCTTGAGGTCGAGGAGAGGTTGTTACATTCTCCCACCGTTTAGAAAATTTCGTCCTGAAATTTTTTTCCTGTTGAGTCTCTGAACGGTTAGGTTTGAAGAGGTATAGATATTCCCTTCTCATCTCATCTTCCCGCTCCCAGGTAAATTCAGGTCCTCGTTTAGAGTTCTATCTTACTTTCACCTTGGGTATGCGACTTCGCCTAAGTTTTTGGACCAGTCGATCGGTAATCTCTATGGGTTCTTCTACAAAGTTTAGTTTGTCATTTATTCTTGCTTCTTTCAATGGCAATTCTAAGGCTTTGTCTACCAGACACTTCTTCAAATTTGACACGTGAAAAGTGTTATGTATGTAGCTCAGCTTCTCGGGTAGTTTGAGCTGGTATGCTACTGGACCAACTCTTGCCAGTATTTCAAATGGCCTAATATATCTCGGGCTTAGTTTGCCCTTCTTGCCAAATCTCACGGCTCCCTTCCATGGCAAGACTTTTAACATTACTTTATCACCCACTTGAAATTCAAGGGGTTTTCATCTCCTGTCAGCATACTTCTTTTGACGGTCTTTGGCTGTTCTCAGTCGTTCCTTAATCTTAGCTATTTTCTCAGTGGTCTCCATTATGATGTCGGGTCCCATCACTTGGCTATCACCTATCTCATTCCAACCCAATGGTGACCGACATTTCCTGCCGTATAAAGCTTCGTACGGGGCGGCTTTTATGCTTGTGTGGTAACTATTATTATAGGAAATTCCACTAGGGGAAGGTGGTGATCCCAGCTTCCACCAAAGTCAATCACGCAAGCTCTCAACATGTCTTCTAGGATCTGAATAGTTCTTTCACTTTGCCTGTCGGTTTGGGGATGGTATGTCGTGCTCAAGTCAAGTCGGGTTCCCAAAGCTTGTTGGAGAGATTTCCAAAATCGTGAAGTAAAACGGCTATCACGGTCGGAGATAATTGATAGTGGCACTCCATGTCGGGTTACAATTTCATCTATGTATAGTCGAGCCAATCTCGTCATATCATAATATTCTCGGATCGGTAAGAAGTCGGCTGACTTGGTAAGTCTATCAACAATTACCCAAATTGTGTCGTGTCCACGGGTGGTTCTTGGTAACTTCGTGACAAAATCCATTGTGATGTTATCCCATTTCCGTTCTGGGATTTCGGGTTGCTGTAAGCTTCCCGATGGTTTTTGGTTTTCGGTCTTTACCATTGCACATGTCAAACATTTGTTCACATAGGAGGCGATAGATTTCTTTAGTCCGGACCACCAGAAAAGTGCTTTTAAGTCCTGATACATCTTATCACTTCCCGGGTGAATCGAATATCTAGACTTGTGAGCTTCGTCCAAGACTATAGTCCTAATTCCACCATGATTTGGTATCCACGTCCTTCCTTCACATTTGTATAGTCCATCGTTTTTCATATCCAGACGCTTCTCTATCCCTGTTAGCATTTCACCCATCAGGTTGTTCTCATTGAAAGCTTCCCTTTGTGCTTCCTTCAATTTAGCAACGAGGCTGGTGTACACACTCTTTCTTAGAGCACGAACGCGAAGAGGTTTTTCTCGTTCTTTTCTACTTAATGCATCAGCTACCACATTTGTCTTTCCAGGATGGTAGCGGATTTCACACTCGTAATCGCTCAGTAACTCTACCCATCTTCTTTGGCGCATGTTTAGCATTTTCTGTTTAAGGATGTGTTGTAGGCTTTTGTGATCGGTATAAATGACGTACTTAGTACCATAGAGGTAGTATCTCCATATTTTGAGTGCAAACACCACAGCACCCAGTTCCAGATCATGTGTCGTATAATTCCTTTCATGCTCGTTCAGCAATCTAGATGCATACGCAATCACTTTTCCCCGCTGCATTAATACGCAACCAAATCCTTGACGCGAGGCATCGCAATAGTCTACGAAGTCTTCAGTTCCCTCTGGTAGGGTAAGGATAGGCGCACTGTAGAGTTTTTCCTTTAAAAGGTTAAAAGCGTTACCTTGCTCCTTTCCCCATTCGTAGGTTGTATCTTTCTTGGTCAGAGCGGTTAATGGTTGCACTATTCGGGAGAAATCCTTGATAAATCTGCGGTGTAACCAGCCAAGCCAAGGAATTGTCTGATCTCGATAGGGGTTTCCGGGATCTTCCATTTCTCAATAACTTCTATTTTTGATGGATCAACCTGGATTCCATCCTTATTCACTATGTGACCAAGAAATTGAATTTCACGCATCCAAAACTCACATTTGGAAAATTTTGCGTATAATTGTTCGCTCTTGAGTAGTTTAAGGATTAGTCGAAGATGGTTCCCGTGGTCTTCTTTGCTTCGTGAGTAGATCAAGATGTCATCGATAAATACGATCACGAAGTTGTCAAAGTACGGACGGCACACTCGGTTCATGAGATCCATGAATGCTGCGGGTGCATTAGTCAACCCAAAAGGCTTGACTAGGTATTCATAGTGTCCATATCGGGTTCTGAAAGCTGTTTTAGGAACGTCCTCTTCCTTTATTTTCAGTTGGTGATACCCCAATCGCAAGTCAATCTTAGAGAAGTAACTTGCTCCCTGCAATTCATCGAATAGGTCGTCAATTCTGGGAAAAGGGTATCGGTTCTTCACAGTAAGCTTGTTTAGTTCTCTAAAATCAATGCACATTCGTAGCGTTCCGTCTTTTTTTTAACAAATAGCACCAGAGCACCCAATGGTGAGACACTGGGTCGTATGAACCCCTTGTCAAGCAATTCTTGGATTTGTAGCATCAGCTTTTTCATTTCGGGCGGAGCGAGTCGGTAAGGTGCTTTGGCCACCGGTGCGGCGCAAGGTACTAAATCAATTTGAAATTCGACTTGTCAGGTTGGAAGGAGTCCTGGTAAGTCTTCCAGAAATACTTCCAAGTATTCAGACATCACAGGTATGTGTTCAATCTTCTTTTCCCCTTTGGCCTTTATCACATATACTATAAATGTTGCGTGTCCTTTCTTGAGGCTTTGAGTAGCCTTCAGGTGGGATATCATAGGACACAGTAGGTGGTTTCTCTCTCCATGAACTACTAACATCTGCCCGCTGGCTATTGGTATCTTAAGCAAATGCTCATCACATACAATTTCAGCCCTATTGGTATCTTAAGCAAATGCTCATCACATACAATCAACTTGCAATCTTTGATGATTTCTTTAGTTTCTATTATATTACCGTCAGCTAGTTCTACGGTGAATGTTTCAGTCAAAGTGCAAGCAGTCAAATCAATCAAAGACCTAAAAGTAGTAGAAACAAAACTAGCTGTTGCTCCAGTATCAAATAGCATAGTAGCAGGATGATTGTTTACAAGAAACGTACCGTTCACCACATCAGGTTCCTTACGGGCACCATTCGGATCCATCATAAACGCTTTTCCCTTGGGCTTGTTGGGTCGAGTGTCTTTGTCTCTTGCTAGCTTGGGGCATTTGTTCCTCATATGCCCTAGATCTCCGCACTCATAGCATTGCTTTCCAGGCTCATAGGTACAGTCTTTAATCAGGTGACCAGGTCTCTTGCACCGAAAACAAGGCATGGGATTGCACTCCCCTTGGTGATGAAGCTTGCATTTATTGCAGAAGGGGCTTGTGCCTAGATCGTCGGTCAAACTACTAGTAAAGTCAACCGCTACTGCTGCCGACCACCTTCCTGGTATCAAACTACTAGTAAAGTCAACCGCTACTGCTACCGAAAACAAGGCATGGGATTGCACTCCCCATGGTCACTTCGTCTTGCTTCTTCTCCAGGTCTCTTGCTTGAACCGCAACTGCTGCCGACCACCTTCCTGGTATCAAACAACTTCCTCTTCTCTTCCACAGCCTGCCTCTTATCCTCGGTTCTACCATGCTCAGTCCACCCAGCTCTAACTAGGTCGTCGGTCAAACTACTAGTAAAGTCAACCGCAGCCTGTAGGGTTGTAGGCCTGGAAGACCGAACCATGCCCCTCACCCTTGGGTGTAACGCCCAGATGAAGCGGGCCACGCCCTTGGATTCTGGCATCACCAAGTGTGGTACAAGTCGGGATAATGCAAGGAATCGGTTGATGTATTCAGTGTAGTTTGGGCCTTTCATCTCTAGATTCAGAAATTCAGCCTCCAGTTTCTCTAGCTGTTTGATCGGACAGTACTTGTTGGTGATTAGTTCCCTGAACTCAGACTAGTTCATTCTACCAATGGCATCTCGGCCTCGAGACTGAATGATGGTTTTCCACCATTCAAGTGCTGGTCCTTTGAGAGATTGAGAAGCAAATCTCACCATATGCTCTAGCTTGCATTCACTGATGTCCAACACAGCTTTAATTTCATCCATCCACCTATATGTTTCAATTGCACCCTCGATGCCATAGAAGTCCTTTAGCTTGCAAGCCATGAATGTTTTATGGGAGCACCCATTCCTGATAGCTTCGGCTTCCTCATGGTTGCCTTTATCGTTATTGGGTCCATTAGTCCCGGTGGTGTTTCCCCGATCGGCGTTGATCTGGGCGATTATTGTCGGGATCACGTTAGCGATCTGTTGTGCCACCAAGTTGGCAATCCTTTCATCATTCACTTGGTGGGCGTTCCCCCCAGGTGGTGTTTCTGGTGGAGTAGGTGGTTGGTTCCCACCTCGGGTAGCATCTCTCCTTCCTGCACGAGTTCCTCGTCTTGGCGGCATTCTGATAGCATCATAGATAAATTTGTTTAGCATCTCATACGTTTTTGTTTCTGGTATCCCGTTGTTTCTCATAATTCCTATTATGCACTATAATCACGCACTTACGTTTCATTCAAAGTATTCAAAGATAACTACCAATAAGTAAATATCAATCATGTAACACAAGGGTTGGCACATTTTCAAAGAACTCACCCTGCAAAAGTTAGCGTCATCAATCAATAGTTTCATAGAAAACTCAAACATAAAGTTAACCATACATAATAATAATAAGTGTCATTGTTTCACAAATTGCCATCACCCCCATAAATAGAAATAGTTTCTTAAATAAATAGATAGATAGTTTCTCAGATAGTCTCGTGGCCTACAGCCATGCACTCAAATACCAGCTAAATTACCCCTGCCATTTCTTCTTCAACCATCCGAACCATCCCGAGCTTTTCTTCTTCTGCTCCCGCTCTAGGCGCTGAACATTGTGAGACGCCATCATTGCCTGGAATTGGGCAGATTGGGAGGTCCGCGTGGCATGATGTAGGGTCAGCTCATGACGCTGGATAGTCTTCAATATCTCACTCAAAGTAGGGCCTGATGGACCGAAGTCACTAGCCCGATGGCTAGACTGGTAGGGATGATCTCCAGCAAGCACGCTAGGGCCATCATACATACTATGCCTAGGTGGTATCCAGTACTCATCATGAGACAGACGTCTAGGTGGTGCGAGCATAGAAGGTGCTGGTGTCGGGGTCCTTGCATGAGGAGGTGGGGGAGGAGGCATCCTAAAAGAAACAGAAGGTCCTGGTCTAGCACTCTTCCTAGGCCGAGTGACAACACGAGCACCCATGTTCCTAATAGGTGGAATCGGTGAGTGGGTAGGAGCTACAACATGTGGTGAGTTGGAGAGCGTTCGGCTCCTAGCAGGTGATGTCGGGGACGACTCTTCAGATGGCTCAGTGTCTTTAGAGGTCGCGGATAGCTAGCCAGGGTGTTCGCACCTCCGTAAGTATGCCTCGTACTCAGTCTGTGGTTTCACCCTCCTAAGGGTCCCAACAGGAGTAGTCTCATCAACAGGGCGTGTAGGTGCTTTACCTCTATCAGCCATAGTCTAGTTATCCTGTGAAAATTATCATGAGTAATTTTGTTTCTCATAGCTCATGATCATAGTAATAGTACTAGTAATTGTCACACCCCCGGGCCCAGGTAGGGTGGGACGTCACAGATTAGCAACAACTTACATGGCAGCGGAAACAAACCAATATAAGAGCTCAAAGGAAGAGAACATCACATGGCATTTCAAGTTTTAAAAGACTCCGGGCTGGAAACAGATCCAGCCCCAAATGTTTACATGTTCAACATAATTTAAATAGTCATTGTATCAAATTGTTAAAGTCACAAATTGGTCACACAAACAATGTCATGGTCTCGGGGTTGAGTCTAAGTCATCCATAAGCTAAGAGTCTTCACGGGTTACCTGAAACATGCTTAAAAGAAAAGAGTGTCAACTAAAAAGTTGGTGAATTCAAGTGCTTAAAGTTTCAAAACAATAAAAGGAACTCTTAAAGTCCACAATAAAGGTTTTAGAATCAAGTGTGACAGTTTATGAAAATCTCATTTGATTTTAAAAACATCATTTTTAGTATCAGTCATCGTGGGGTATCACAATCAACCTTGCACTTGGCCCCCGGTTGGCCTCTTCTAAACTTGTGTTTAACCGGATATTCCTGTAGGAAAGAACCAAGCCTCAGAGCAGTGAACCATTCCTGCTAGGATGGTTCACCATAGTATCTTATTCAAAACCTATTACATGCCACAAACGACCCCTCAGGATCTCAGTGGGGTACCTCCCTGTAGCGGGAGCCACTGTGCGTGGGGGATTCCCCAAATAGATCTATTCGCATAAAACAAGCGGTTCACAAAAGAATTAATGATCATGACAAAAGTATCAGCAGGTATCCAAAAAGTCCCACATACAAGCATCAAATAAAGCACAATCATAGTTTATAACAAAGGGCATGTTCCATCCTAAAAACAGTAAGTAAAAAGGGATCACTAGAACTCACAAATAAAAGTTTAAGTTTAAAAGAGCATGCTTCATCCTCAAAACCAAAGTAAAAAGGGGAACACGAGAACTCACCTTAGATATTAAGCAAAGAAATCCTTCGTGTGCCGGGAATATTTCAAGTATAGCACCCTAACATGAATATATTAAGTGATTAGCTACTGCTCTAAACCTATTTAAGGTGCAAAAAGAGTGTCTAAGACTTAAATGGACGGGTTCGGCTTTGATTCGATTAGGTTTGCGTAAGGAGTTTCCTTTTAAGGAAAGTCAAGGTTTTTCATGAAATCAAAGGTTTCTACATTACTAAACCAAGAATATATATAGTAATTATGCCATTTAAGGGGGCAAATGAACTTATGAGAGTCGGTTATGAAGTTTTGCAAAATTTACAGTTTTGCCCGTGAAGTTTCAAAATTGGCAGTTTCTACTCTTAAGATTAGTTTCTTGCATTAATTGACCTCTATTATTAAAAATCAGGTTCAAGACCTTAATTCAACTTAGTTTTAAGAATTTATAACCAAAATTTCCGTTTATGGACTCGGTTTGTAAATTACGCGTTTAACGTTGCCGGTTACGGTAAAACCGAACGGTTTAAAATGGTTATCTATGAGTTTTCACCTTTTTGAGTCTAAGTCCAGTAGCTAACTTTTAAAATTCATTTTCATGAGTTTCTAACCTTTTAAATCACAAGATTTACCCCTAGTAGTGGAAAGACTCGTTTTTACGTTTAAACCGTTAAAACGCGTTTTTAACCGGGTTTGACCATTTTAAAGCTCGTTTGACTAACTTTTCCACTTATAAGTTATTTTATTATATATCTTACTGGAATAATATGATTTTTATAATTTCTAACCTTATATCCATTTTTCTTAGATTTTTCCTAAAAACGTCTCCCGGTTAGCACCCGTTTCCACTTAAAATTCCATTTAAATTATCTTTTGACCACTAAAAATTCTCATTAGCTCCAGAACACTTTATTAATCCTTAATGAACCTGTAATTCTCTTTAAAAAGTTTATAGTTCAAGATTTCTTGTTTTTAAGTGATTTTAGGTTGTTTTCGGGTCCCGAAAGTGACCAAAAGGGTCTAAACACAATATGTCCTTTGTTCTAGAGATTAAACAATATTAACACTCTTAATATTCATCAAAACCTACAGAAATAACAGTCCCAAATCATGGCCTAGTCATTCTACACATCCATTGCCTTCAAATTCATAGAAAATGCCATAACCGACCATTACACTTGTGTAAATCATTGTAACTCAAGTTTATTCATTACCAAACTTCATCTAACTTAAAAATCAGGTTGTTGGGGTGTCTAAAACTCATTTTTGAGCAGGTTATAACCCTTGTCTAAGAGGGTTTTCAAGAAATGTCTAAAAGAGGTTGTTACTAGTAGAAAGAGGGATTGTTCAAGGTGTAATGCATGTTTTCACCACATGTAGGTGGTGTATAGTATTTGAGACTTTAGAAAAAGGTTTTTGGTAGTCTTAAAACCCATTAATATGCAGGTTAAACATTTTGTTTTGAAGGGTTACAAGATACACATGTAGATGGTGTCAAAAACACCAAAAAGAGGGTTTTCAAGGGGTAAATCGGGTTCTACCCCCTAGAATGAGCATTATATCATGTGATATACCTTCAAGAACGTTGGAAACTCCTCAAGAACAAAGTGAGGGTGAGATTTTTCTGCTACAAAAAGAAAAAGATAGGTTTTTAGGTGAAAAATGAAGACATGCTTAAGAAATGACCAAAACCGGACATAGTGAGCTTACACTTGATGTATGTCACGGTTTAGAAGGTGTGGATGGTCGTGAATGGCTGGAATCTTCTTGGACTTGACAGTAGAAGTCGAACACAAGCTGGAAACCACAAGTCTTGCAAGTTTCAAGCCTCAAAACATCACCAAAAGGTCCCTTTCTTGCGATTTGCTGCTGGTCGATTGTTGCAAGCTTGTTGTTTGCGATTTTGGAGCTAGAATGAGGGCTGAAATGGAGAGAATTTTGAGAGGGAGAGTGTGTGTTCAGCTGATGGATTCGAGAATGAGAGGAGAGAGTGTGAAAGTATGCAAGTGAATTGCATGGATGGTGAGTGGAGTGATATGGTGGTGTAGAGTGTGGAAGAAAGCAAGGATGTCCATTGGAGGACAAGGGGCGGCCGAAATGGCCTTGTCTTCTAGTGCACATTTCAATTTTAAATTTTAATAATTAAATTGTAGAGTAGATTTTATAAAAGGGTAGTATTTTTGGTGGTATAAGTTGTTAATTAATTGGTTTAGTCTTGCACAAGGTACACACATGCTAGGTCCGAAATTTCTAATGCACACACACACTTAATTGATTCATTTGATATTCTTAATTCTAGCTAGGGAGACTAATTAATATTCCTGGCCACAAATTTTCTAAAAAGGCAAGACTTAAAATGACTAAATTCACATAAATCACATAGAATCATGAAAATGGATCGAATATAAATTAGTGATTCTAACATTCTTGATATAATTGAATTGTTTCCATTATTAGTACTCATAAGACGGGATATGATGCAAATAAATTAGGGTTTAGAATAGTGACCTTGGGACCGGTTGTCACAATAATAGTAGTGATGGCAGTAGTATCTCATAGAAGTAGTATCCATTAGTAGTAGCATCAGTAAACAGTAGTATCAATGAGCGGTAGTATCATCAAGCAGTAATGGACATAAAATTTCAATTAAGATTTAGTTTTTAACCATGTTAAAAGAATTCCTCAAGTCATCTAATCCAAAGGTCACACTTAGGCTTTGTGCTGGAATTTACGTGTCCGATAAATTCATGATGACGTTGATCAAGTGTAATCGTCAATTTTCCAACCCGCTTACCCCAACATTTACCCAAGCAAGGACAGTCCTACAGTATCAGGGTTGTAGCCTTGGGTCTACTAAGGTATTCCCGATTTCTCTACAATCTGCGGCTCTGATACCAATCTGTCACACCCCGGGCCAAAGGAGGGTGGGACGTCACAGACTAGCAACGGATGTTGCAGCGGAAACAAATCATCATAAGAGCACACAAGCAGAGAAATCACATGGCATTACATTAACTTAAATGAAATCCGAGACTAAACAGCTTAGCCCGGTTACATCCAATTGTTTCACATCAAAAGTACATAATTTAGAGTATCATACATTAAAAATTATTACAAAGTTTAAAGTAGAGTCTATAATGCCATGAGGTCGGGGTGCTAAGTCATCCATGCATATTCCAAGACAAACTAGACCTCCATCAAGGGTTACCTAAAACATTCTCAAAAAGATTTTGTGTCAACTAAAAAGTTGGTGAGTTCAAGCGGTTAAAGTTTCAGAAAACAAAAGGGACTCTTAAAGCCCACATGTTAAAGTTTTTGTATCAATTATAACTGTTGTGGGATCACAATCAACCCTGCACTTAGTCCCGGCTAGCCTCTTCTAAAGTTATGTTGTACCGGTTAACCCCAAAAGGGAGAACTGAGCCTCAGATCAGTGGACCGTACCTGCCGGATGGTCCACCATAATATCTTATAAAAACCTGTCACATGCCACAGCCGATCCCTCAGGATCTCAGTGGGGGTACCTCCCTGTAGCGGGAGCCACTGTGTGTGGGGGATTTCCCAGATAGATCTATCCATATAAAACAAGTGGTTCATAAAAGAATTAATGATTGTGATTCAAGTATCAGCAGGTATCATCAAAATCCATAACATAAGCATCACATAGTATCACAAATAAAAGTTTCAGTGTAAAAGAGCATGCTTCATCCCCAAAACAAAAGTAAAAAGGGGAACACGAGAACTCACCTTAGTATCAGTCAGGTTCCAAAAATCACAGACAGTTTCAAGTCCTAGCACCCTATAATCATGATTCAAGTAATAAGCTATAGATTCTTAGATCGTTTCAAGTGTAGTTAGGTTTCGTTTGATAGTTAAAGACACTCGTGGCTTTGTTTCTTAGAAGTTTACATTAAAAGTTTCCTTTTTAGGAAAGTTAAGGTTCTAGCGTGTGTACATCAAGTTTTTGGGTCCTTATAAGTTTATAAACACATGAATAAGCCCAATATTAGTTTCTGGTCATGAGGTTGCTGAAATTTTTACTAAAATGCAGAATTTACACCTTTGGCCCCTCAAGTTTTAAAATTTACATTTTCTACCCCATAGTTTGTCTCCTTAAAATTTTTGACCCTTAATGTTTTCTTAAGCTTTTCAATGTCTATTTGAATCTATTAGAAGTCAACAATCTCGGATCCTACTTGGTGATGTTTAAAACACGAGTTTCTAGTTATCGGTTACACTTACTTTTGTTAAATAAACCCGTAGAAATTACTTATTAATTCGAAAATTCACCAAATTTGATCCCTATTACTAAATAATTATTTTAAGGCCTGAAAAATTCTTAGATCCTAAGTTGTTCATGTTATGGCTTTTTTTCTTTGGTTATTTCCATATTTCGGGTCACCGACTAGTCTAGCGTAGCCATACACATTCTCACTACATTTCCCAAATATTTAAACTCATATTCCAGGTATTCTAAGTCCTAAACTTACTGAAATTCAACCTTAAGTCTCGGTTTCACCAAGACATAGTCATAATCGGGTGTTTAACACCATTTGCATTAGTGTAAATATCATATTTACCTTCCAATTACTATTATATCATTTATACCCTTAATCCAGAAATACATATATATTTGGGGTTTGTTTCATTATTTTAAACAGATTAATAACTTCGGTTATAGAAGCGTACAAGCTAAATGTCGCTAGGAAGCATAAACGAGGGTTTACAAGGTGAAAATCCTTGTATATCTACCTCTAGACTCACTTGTTAACGGGATAATACCTTGTGTGGAGTGTGAGTCCCACGAAGATGAGGTTCAAGCAGAGAACTTTCTGTTAGATAAGTGAGAATAGTGTTTATAATAAGATACGAACGAGTTTACTAAGATTTAATCGACAAGAGTTTATGTTACTTACGTATGAGGGGGTTTAGGAGGATAAAACGAGCAAAACACTTCAAACTCAGCTGGAGATCTTGTTGTTCGTCAGATTGTTGAGATGAACGAGAGTATTTGTGTGTGTGTATGTGTGTTCTCAGTTGAGAGGAGAAACCGAGAGAATGTGAAAGAGAGATATAGAGAAATGAAAGAAAGAATAGATGGTTTGCATGTATAGAAAGAAGAGAAAAGGTTGAGTGTGGGAGTGGTTTTTGGGGTTTCACAGATTGTATTCGGTTGGTGGGTTTGGACGGCCATGAAAAATGTTATATTTCATTTATTTTATTTGTATGTTGTCTTATTATTATTATTTTATTAATCCGCGGATGTGCACGGGCACACCACATTTGAATCTTATTATTATTATTTTATTAATCCGCGGGTGTGCACGGGCACACCACATTTGAATATGTCTAAGTGTTGAAAACTTATATATCCGAAATTGCCTCAGATAATCATACAAAAGATAGTTTCTATACAGGAATAAGTTTCCACATTGTTAAATATCCATAATGGATGTAAGATAAGTGTGGAAAAATAACCAGAAGTGGAATATATATACTCGGATACATAAGTAAAATTCTAGGCGCATTACCACTGTTTAGGCGCATGACAACTATTTGGACGTCTGGGACTTAGGCTCATGACAACTGTGTGGGCGCAAGAGAACTGTTGAAACGCCCAAGACTTAGCCGCGTGGGCACTTTTCCAGGCGCATGAGCACTGTTCAGGCACATGGGCACTATTCAGGCGCATGAGAACTGTTCGGGCGCATGACTTTAAAAAATCCACTTTGATATTTTGCATTAGTCCTTGACTCATCTTGAGGTCGAGGAGGGGTTGTTACAAACAATCACAACAATAACAACCAGAAAAACAACAACAATAACAACAACAACCATAATAACAACTAGGACAAAAACAACGAGAACAACAATAACAATGGCAATGACAACGAAAACTAGAATAACAACAACAACAACCACGACGACAATAACAACAACAACAACAACAACAAAAACAACAACCATAACGGAAGCAATAACAACGACAACAACAAAAACCACAATAATGATTATAAAAACGACCTAAACAACAGCAACAACAACAACCACAACAACCATAACAAAAACATCAACAACCAAAAAAACAATAACAACAACCACCACAACGACAACAACCACATCAACAACAACAACAAAGACCATAACAACAACTACAACAATAACAACCACAACAACAACCACAACCACAACAACAACCACCACAACGACAACAACAACAAAACCACAACAACAACCACGAGAACAACAACAAAACCACCACAACAACAACCACAGCAACAACAACAAAAACAACCATAACAATAACCACAACAACAACCACAACAACAACAACGACAATAACAACAAAACCACAATGACAAGAACGACAACAATAACAAAACCACAACAACCATAACAACAAGAACAACAATCATAACAATAACAATAATAACCACAACTACAACAATAGCATCTTTCACAACAACCATGACAACAACAACAACAACAACATTAACAACAACAACAACCATAACAACCATGACAACAACAACAACCATAAAAACCCCAACAAAAACAACCACAACAACAATGACAATGACAACCACCATAACAACAACAACAATAATAACAACAGCCACAACAACAACAACAACAATAACCATAACCACAACAACCATCACAATAACAATGATAATAACAACAACGACAACAACAACAACAATAATGAAAACAACGACTATAACAACAACAACCATAACAACAACAACCACAACAACGACAACAACAACCATAAGAACACCAACAACCATAACAACGATAATAACCACATCCATAACAAGAAAAACAACAACAAGAACCATAACCACAACAAGAACAACGATAACAACCACCACATCAAAAACGACAACGACAAAAACAACAACAAAAACAACGACCACAACAACGACCGCAACAACAACCACAATAACAACAACAACCACAACCATAACAACAACAATAACCACAACAATAACCACAACCATGAAAACTAAAATACAGTCTGTTTTTTCCTTTCAAGAAGGGGTTCTTCCTATCAAGTATTTGGGGGTTCCTCTTATTACTTCTAGACTTTATCATAAGGATTGTCTTGTTCTTATTCACAAAGTTAAAAAGAAGATTGCTCATTGGAAGAATAGGTCTCTATCTTTTGCTGGAAGGTTACAGCTTATTTCATCTGTGTTGAGTTCTTTACAAGTATATTGGGCTTCAGTCTTTATCCTCCCTATATCAATTTCTAAAGAAATTGGTAAACTATTGAGGGGATTTCTATGGTGTCAAGGGGATTTATTGAGAGGAAAAGCTAAGGTGAAATAGACTGAGTTATGCTACCCTAAGAAACAAGGGGTTGGGAATAAGGGACTTGGAGGTTTGGAATGTTGCCCTCATGACCAAGCATATCTGGAATATAGTCACAAAGAAAGATTCTCTATGGGTCAAGTGGGTCCATTCTATAAATTAAAGAGCAAAAGCTTTTGGGAAATACCTTTGAAGGAGGGTGCAGTTTGTTGGAGTTGGAGAAAATTACTCCAATGTAGGGAGAAAGTTAGGGAATATATGATCTCATGTATTAGGGATGGTAGGGATACTTCTGCATGGTTTGACTTATGGCATGATCTAAGTCCTTTGGGGGACTTTATTACTAATAGGGAATTGTATGAAGCAAGGATGAGTAGAAGTGCTACTGTGGCTGATATCATTTCTAATGGAAGGTAGAAATGGCCTGCTCATTGGAATATTTTGTTCTCGGGCTTACTGAATTCTGCTGTTCCCATTCTTAGTGAGGGGAAGAAGGATAAAATCTTTTGGAGATCTAAGGGTAATACATTAGTCCCATTCAGCAGCAGAATGGTTTTCAAGGACCTCCATGATTCAAAGGATGAGGTTGATTGGTATAGTCTTGTTTGGTTTTCTCAATGCATACCTAGGCACTCCTTTTTGCTATGGTTGGCTATCAAAAGGAAGCTAAAGACCCAAGATGTGATTGGAAAGTGGGAGGTTTATAATCAATCAAGTCTTAAGTGTGTTTTTTGTAATCTGCAACCTGATTCCCATGATCATTTGTTTTTTGAGTGCTCTTATCCTATGAATGTGTGGCATAAAGTCAAACCAAAGGCAAAATTGTTTAACTGTCCTGATGATTGGGAGGGGGTGGTTAAGTACTTTACAAATATTCCTGCTAATAAGTCAGTATGGAGTATAATAAGGAGATTGGTGCTTGGTGCTTCAGTGTACTATATTTGGTAGGAGAGAAACATAAGATCTTTTCAAGACAAGCAGAGACCTATTGATGAATTGGTTAATATTATTTTAGAGAATGTTAGATTGAAGTTAATGGGCTTGAGAATGAAAAAATCTATATATACAATTGAAGCATCAGTGATTTGGGGATGTCAGTTGAATGAACAACACAAATATGATCTTGTTTGGCTTAATGATTAAAGGAAGGGGAGCTGGAAGTAGAGGTGGGCCCATTGTGTTATGGTGTGGTTGGCTGCTGGGGTATAATCTATAGAGATTAAATGGGTTAGAGATTTGGATTGTCCATATGAATTTCCTTATTCACATTTCTCTACTTCAAAATATGAGTGGGGTGGGAAGGGGGTATGGGTCTGTGATCTTCCTGGTGAGGGTTTGGGGATGGGGGGTTATTGGTTTGGGACTAATCTTTTCTTTCTTTTCTTGAGTGTTGAGTGTAGTTATGGTGAGGTAGGTGGGGATTGGGAAATTTTGGTTTGGGTTTATGCAGGGTTGGCAACAATTGGTGCTCTTTTGCTGATCATCATATTTGGAAAGGTTTATGGAGAGATGCTGATTTATAGAGTTCAAAGTGTTGCTGAATTTGCTGATGTTGCTACTGAATGGGAGTTGCTGATGTTTCAATGTTGCTGTTGTAACTACACTACTGTTGTTGTACAGTTGCATCTACTATTCTGGAATCTAGTGATATGGTCAATGTTGAAGTTACTTTTTCCAGAGAAGATGGTCTTGAAAAATGGTCTTGAAAGATGGAAACTATTGCTGATTCAAGAGACTTAGGGGGTGGCAAGCTGGCTTTGGATGCTTATGTTATCAATGGGGCAGGGATTTAATTGGTGTGTGAAGTGGGCTTACCCTTGTGCTTATTTAGCAAATTGTTTGGACTGGGGTGAGAAAAGAAGGCCCGCTGGGTTGATTGCATTAGGGATTTTGAGAATTTATTTGATGGTCTTGAAATGGGCTAGTGATGTATTCTCCAAGGCTGGCCCAGATGGTAGCGTTATTTTGGGTTTATGTCATAGGCTTTTATTAAGGTTCTTTATTTATGTTGCCATTGTTTGGGCTTTTTATGAATTGGGCTAAGTTTATTTGCTTAGTTTAGTTTTGATGCCTCTATGTGGGCGGGATTTTGGTTGCCTGGTCCATTAGTGACCTTGAATGTTCTTTTTGTTTTTTCAAGCTTAGGTTTTTTTTTCTTGGGGTTTGTCCAAGGTTAGGCCTTTGCTTGTCTTTGTATTCTTTTATTTTATTTTATTAATAAAGTTTGACGGGGTACCGTCCCCTTTACCCAAAAACAACCCTAAACCCTAAACCCTAAACACTAAACCCTAAACCCTAAGGAAATTCATTTGGTCAATTTTTTTCTCTCTCTAGTTTCTCTTTCTAGGATTTTCTCTCTGGGCGACAAAGGCGATTTTGGGTTCTCTGGCCTGCTCCTTCCCAATTTGGCTATTCCAATCGGCGATTTCTTCTGTCTTTGATCCCTTTGCTTCAATCATAGATAATGGATCATAATCCACTGATTCAATCCACTGCTTTCAACAATTCGCGACCCCCTGATCCTCCCGATAAGGGGCGCTCGCGGGAGGTGACTGAAATTGAGGTTGTCAATCCGATTGGAATGTGTTTCTCATCCTTGGCTGATCCAGGTGAGAGTAAGGAGGTATCAGAAGCAATTTCCATATCTCTAATGCTTGATTCTCCGATTGGAGACATGAGCGCGGCTAAGAATATTCAAGTGGGTTCATCAGAAACTATTGTGGATACGTCTTCTATTGCTCCTACACCATCAAGAATCACTCGATCAGCTGCTAAGAGACTATGTAAGTTCCAATCCACAGAGGACTTGATCAAAATCAAGCACAATCGAAGAACTCATTCCCCCGTGAATAATAGTGCTTCGCGAAAGGTACACTAATTACTTGATTCTGATGCTCTTGTCTCAATTAACACTTCTACGGGACCACGATCTGTATCTCCACGCACAAAGCAAATTGCATTAGCAGTTTACACTAAGAATCGTCGAGTAGGTAGTCCGATTACACCTACAGTGAGTCCCATTGTCTCTGAGTCGAATATTGGAGTTCAATTGCAAGAAGTTGATCTTATTTTTGTGCCTGGAGCTAATTCGAAAGCTAAGGAGGGTGATGTTGATATGATTGGCAGAACCATAAATAAGGCTAATAATACTGGTGTTGGTACTAGTTCCCTGAGTGGGAGCAAGGTAGGATGCCATAATGAACAAACTAATCCTGCTGTCCCTGAGATTGTATTTACAGCTACTAAAGGTAACCTGGAGCATACTGAGAATAGCAAGAAGACTTATAGTGGAGCTGTGCGTGGGGATGTTCAGCAAGTTGAAAAGGTAACTCTGCACTATGTTCCTCCTATTATCACTGCTTCGGGTGAAAGAATTGTCAAATTGAGGAAAGAACAGCTTGCCCCTAATGTAACTGCCCAATCCTTAACATTATATGGCTATTCAATTGGTTCGCGATTGTCTTTTAGGGTTGTCAATTATCACTTAAAAAGAATGTGGAAGGCATATGGTCTTGTGGATATCTCATCTAGTAATGCTGGTTTTTTCTTTTTCTGATTTGCTAGTGAAGAGGAATTGGTTAAGGTGTGGAGTATGGTACATGGATAGTAAATAATGTGCCTCTGTGTGTTCGCAAATGGGAAATGAACCTTAAAATGCAGAAATTGGAGCCGAAAAAGATACCTATTTGGGCTTCCATTGAGAATTTACCGTTAAAATTTTGGAGTGGAGATTGTTTAAGTCCAATTATTAGTTGTGTGGGAGATCCTATCATGTTAGACAAGATGACAAATAAGCGATGTGTTAAGAATACAGGCCGGGCTGGGTTTGCAAGATTTTTAGTGGAAGTGAATGCGGATAAAGATATACCGGATTGGATTCGTGTGCATTATCCTGGAAATGGTAAAGTCCTTGGGAAATCTATTTAATTGAGAGTGGATTATCAATGGAAGCCCCCAAGGTGTGCCACTTGTTATGTATTTGGGCACCATACTGATAAGTGTGGAAAGGATAACTTGGAGAATGCTACAAATGTTACAAGGGAAAGAAATGCTTCAGTTGATATGCATGTTGATTTGTAGGATGATGGATTTCGAACTGTAGGGAAAAAGAATAGAGCAGTTAAAGAAGGAGTTGGGGCTGGTCATGAAGGGGTGAAAGGTAAGACAGGAGATTTTAATCGGGGTGCCCCGGGCAGAGTGAGTGTTTTTAACAGGATGCATAGGTTGGGGAGGAATAGAAGTGGGACTGGGGAGACTGTGGTTAATCAAAGGAATGGTGATGGTAACAACAATAGGGATGCTTTGGGTGGGGGTTCTAAGGATGGGAGTAGTAATAAAGGGAAAGGAGTTGATAGAAGGAATCAAAGCACCAATAGAAATTGTAAAGGAAAGAATACAAGCAAGGAAAGTAAGCTGAGATATGTGCCAAAGAAGTATGCAGCTGTAGATGTCTCTAAGTACAATATAAAGAATGGAAATACATTTGGGAGTAAAGACAATGAAGGGCAGCAGGTTGACAAGGTGAATGAAACTGAGAAGAGGAAAGAGGAAAAGGAGATTAAGGGTAAAGATGCGAATCGCAAATATGGGGGAACTAAGAATAATGGTGTAGTGAATAGATTTGAAGTTCTTAGAAAGAATGGTATGGTAGAGGATGAAGAAGTGGCTAACATTTATGAGGATTATGATGATGAGACTGGATTATATTCGGATCAAAGGGAAGAAGTTTGGGATTATATTGATAAGAGGGAATTGCCTCCTATCTCGGTTTTAGATGGATGGACAGAGAATCAAAAAAGGTTTTTCTATTGGCAATGTGATGTTCATCAGATAATGACTGAGGAGGTGGAGTCCGATAATGAAGGCATTGCTAGTTTTATGGAGGAAGGTTTGGTGGAGGCTGCTAATCCTGCTCTTGTTGATTTAAGTGCAGGGTCTTCCGGTGAACATTAATTATGTTAAAGATCTCTTCCTGGAATATTAGGGGTCTTAACAAGACTTCTAATCAAAAACAGGTTCAGGAGTTGATTTCTACACATGGTGTGAGTTTATGTGGTTTAGTTGAATCTCATGTGCAAAAGAAGAACATGGATGCGGTTTGTAAAAAAGTCTTTTAGAATTGGGAATGGCTTTCGAATGCTAGCAGCTGTTTGGGATATACCAGAATTATAGTGGGTTGGGATATGAATGTTGTTAATATAATGTTGATTGCTCAATCAACTCAAGCTATTTTATGTCATGTTACCCCTTGCAATGGTCAAAAAAGTTTCTTTTGTTCGTTTGTATATGGACATATTCGTATGATTAGTCGAAGATATCTATGGCAGGACTTATTAAGTCACAAATTTGTTGTTAAAGATGCTCCATGGTGTGTTATGGGAGATTTCAATGTTATTTTTGATCCGACTGAAAGGTCAATGGGGTACTCGGGTATTACGGCTGCAATGGCAGAGTTTAAGGATTGCTTGGCTGAATTGGAGATTGATGATTTGAACATGTCGGGTTTAAAATTTACATGGAATCAAACTCCAGGTAGAAGTGCGGGAGTTCTAAAGAAACTGGATAGAGTTATGGGAAATTTGAGTTCTATGACTGAGTTCCCCAAAGCCAACACTGTGTTTTTGCCTTTCTTGACTTCTGATCATACTCCGGCTATTCTATCTATTCCAGAACTCCATAAAGTAAAGCATAAGTCCTTTAAATTTGCAAACTTTGTGTCTAGGAAGGTGGAGTTTATTCCTGTGGTTAAACAAGGATGGGATAAAGAAGTTCAAGGCTGCTCTATGTTTTCGGTGGTCTCAAAGTTGAAGCAATTAAAAACCTTTGTGTAAGCTGTGTTATCAACAGGGAAACCTTTTTGAAAGGGTTAAAACTCTAAAGGAAGAGCTTCGAATTATACAGTGAAGAATGGTTGATAATCCTCATGATCAGGAGCTAAGGAATCTTGAATTTAATTGTTTAAAGAAGTACAATGAAGCTCTAGTTGATGAAGAACTTTTCTTGAAACAAAAGGCTAAAGTGGAGTGGTTAAGTGAAGGTGATAAGAACTCAAGTTACTTTCATAAGGTGGTTAATGGGAATTTAAATAGAAGGAGAATTGATATGGTGACTGATGTGGAAGGCAAATTATGTTATGGGCAGCAGGTGGGGAGGTGTTTTGTTGAATATTTTAAGGATATTTTGGGGAGCAATAAAGTGGTCCAACCCTTTAATGATCCAACAACTTTGTTTACTTGCAAGCTGTCAAAGCAGGAGGCTGATTCCATGGTATTTGAGGTGTTTAATAAGGAAGTTAAGAAGGCTATTTTTGATATCAATGATAACAAGGCCCCTGGTCCTGATGGATATTCGGCTAAGTTTTTCAAAGCTTCATGGGATGTGGTTAGAAGTGAAGTTTGTAGAGCAGTCAAAGAGTTTTTTGAAAATGGAAAGTTACTTAAAGAGATAAATGCTACTACAATTGCTTTGGTGCCTAAAGGTATAAATGCTCAATGTCGCGGAGTATAGACCTATTACATGTTGTAATGTCATTTACAAGTGCATTAGTAAAATTATAGTCAATCGAGTTAAAAGTCATCTGGATAAATTGGTTGACAAGAATCAAAGTGCATTTATTCCAAAGAAGCAGATAATGATAATATTCTTCTTACTCAAGAGCTGATGAAAGGGTATCATAGAGAAAGGAGTGAGCCTAGAGTTGTATTTAAAGTGGATATTAAAAAAGCATATGATACAGTTGAATGGTCTTTTTTAGGATCTTGTTTGAAATTTTTTGGATTTCATCCTACTATGATTAAATGGATTACGGAGTGTACAACAAGTCCTTCCTTTTGTATTGCTATGAATGATGAACTAAATGGGTATTTTGCTGGCAAACGTGGGTTAAGACAAGGGGATCCACTATCCCCTTATATGTTTACGCTGGTTATGGAAGTTTTTAATCTCATCATTAAACGAAGGGTGAAGGAAAGTGAAACTTTTGAATTTCATTGGCAGTGTAAAAAGGTAGGAATTACGCACTTGTGCTTTGTGGATGACTTGATTATGTTTTGTCATGGGGATACCAAATCTGTGAGTACTCTTAAGGAGGCCCTAGATGAATTTAGTTTGGTGTCGGGTCTCTATCCCAATATGCAAAAGAGTATGGTGTTCTTTGGGAATGTTAACAATGATACTCAAAAGGAAATCCTTCATCTAATTCCTTTTAAGCTTGGAGAACTGCCCATCAAATTTCTTAGGGTGCCCCTAATATCATCAAGATTATATCATAAGGACTGTGTTGTTTTAATTGATAAGGTTAAGAAAAAGGTAATGGATTGGAAGAATAAATCATTATCATTTGCAGGAAGGATGCAGCTTATATCATCTGTTCTATGTTCTCTCCAAGTGTATTGGGCTTCGGTATTCTTTCTTCCTATTTCAGTTTCAAAGGCTATTGAAAAGTTGCTGAGAGGCTTTCTTTGGAATCAAGGGGAGCTTCAACGTGGGAAAGCAAAAGTTAAATGGAAGGATGTTTGTCTTCCAAAGTGGCAAGGGAAATTAGGGATCAGGCAGTTAATAACATGGAATGTATCCCTTATGAGCAAACATATTTGGAATATTGTAACTAGAAAACAATCTTTATGGGTCCAATGGATTCATACATATAAAATAAAAGAAAAGAATTTTTGGGAAATACCACTTAAAGAAGGGTTTGTTTGTTGGAGTTGGAGGAAGATTCTACAGAATATGGAAGTCATTCGGGAATTCTTGGTTACTAAATTGGGAGATGGTAAGTCTACTTCTGCATGGTTTGACAATTGGCATGAGCTAAGCCCATTGGGGGACTTCATCACTAATAGAGAATTATATGCAGCCCATTTGAGTAGAATCGAAAGCTGAATCCAACCTTCCTTCTGAAGTAGAGATTGAGTACCCGGAAACTAATGGCCAACCTGGAAGAATTGCAACCGTGAAAATATCGTATCAATGGAAACCCCACGTTTGCTCCCATTGTAAAGTGTTTGGACATTCATTCAAGATGTACAAAGTTCGTATAAAAACTAGTGAAGAACTAGAACAGGAGGCTGCTATAACAAAAACCCGAGAGGATAAAAGAAGGAGATGGATGTTACTGTTATTGATAAGGAAGGCTTTACTACGATTACAAGAAAAGCTAGGACGAGAAAGGTAAAAGCCATCTGTCACAGCCTAAAGATTCTGTGCCAACTGCAGTAGAAGTTACAAACAGGATGGAGGAAGTGAAAATGAACCCCAGCACAAGCACTGAACCATTGATTCAAAGGAAAATGGGTGTGTTGCATGATAGTTTCAAGAAAAGGCAAACAGAGCCCCTCAAATCAATGAATACTCGGGAAGGAATAAACAGAATCGCCCTCAAAAGAATAACAAATACCAAAGGAAACCTAAAATGCGGTTTGAACCTTCCCGAAAACCGAAGGCTGCTAATCTCACCACCAAGAACAAATTTGAAGTGTTAAACAATGTGGATGATCCCTTATGTTTGGATACGGTTGCCCCCAAGGAGAACACCCCCAACATAACGAGCCAAGCCACAAAAATGGATGAGGATAACTTAGACCATTCTAATGATATGGACGAAGAAGTGGCAGACTATGGCATTACCGATGCTCAAAAGAAAGCGATTTTGTCGAGACTAAAAAAGTTTGGGTCCATTAAAGCTACAGCCTAACAATACTGGGAGCAGGGGGAATGGGCTTTCTTTTAGGACTCATGTAAGGCTATGAATCTTGATCTTGATTTTGTGGTAGAAGAGGTGGAAGAGGACACAAATGGGGCGGCTAATTACATTAGTCACCAGATGAACGATCCCCGGCAGGGCGCAACAGAGGCCCCCACCCCCGACAACCGGTATGATTTATGATGGGTTGCAAAATTGCAGCCTGGAATGTTAGGGGGTTAAATAACACCCTTAACCAAAAGCAAGTCATGAAATTCATCAATGATGGGCATTATAGCGCTATTGGTATTCTTGAGTCTCACTTAGCAATGGAAAATATTGACACTAAATGTTCTAAGGTGATGGGCAATCTCTCGTGGGTATCCAATGCCTCGGTCTGCCCTGGAGGTACCCGCATCATCGTCGGATGGGATCCAGGTAAAGTCAAACTTCTGGTCATTAGCATGCATCCCAAGCCATGCATTGTATTATCTCCCCTACTAATGAAGAAATCAGAGGAGGTACCAGTTTCTACTGTTCATTTGTGTATGCGCATCACCGTATGATCCCGAGAAGACAAGCTTGGGAATCCATAAGGTACCATAACCGTATGGTCCAGAACCACCCATGGATTTTACTAGGAGATTTCAATGTGATCATTGATCCTGGTGAAAGATCCTCTGGCCCGTCCCATATTGCCCCTAGTATGATTGAAGCGCGGGAATGTTTAATGATGGTGAACTTGAGGATATAGGATGGTCAGGCTTGAAATATACATGGAATCAAAGCCCGGGAAACCCGGTTGGGCTGTTGAAAAAACTTGACCGTGTTTTGGGGAACTGTGCCTTTGTCACCACTTTCCCCCGTGCTAATGCCACTTTCCTTCCATTTCTTCGATCCGACCACAGCCCGATAGTCATTAATTTCCCTTCCAATTCCCGCCCCAAACCGATGCCATATAAGTTCCCCTCATACCTTACCAGTAAAGCCAACTTCCTAGATACCATCGAGCAGTCATGGAATTCCAACATCCCGGGATGCCACCTCTTTATCCTAGCTAAAAACCTTAAGTTTCTGAAGAAGCCCTTAAGGAAACTCCACTTCAGTCAAGGGAACTTGTCTAAGAAGGTTGGGGTTCTTAGGAATGAGCTGGCTTGTATCCAAGAGGCAGTGGTTGAGGACCCGGAGAACAGTACCCTCAGGGAAGAAGAGATTATTTATCTTAATGCCTTTAATGAAGCAGCTCATGATGAGGAGCTATTTCTCAAACAGAAAGCGAAAGTTTAATGGTTGAAAGCAGGGATTCAGAACACAAAGTACTTCCATAAAGTAATCAAGGGAAGGCTTAATAGAAATCATTTACATGCTGTTGGAGATTTGGAGGGTAATCTCCATGTTGGGCCTGCTGTGGGGGAGTTATTTGTAAATCACTTCCAAGGAATCCTAGGGGTCTCTATCCCAACTCACCCTATCCAAGACCCTGGGAGCCTATTCAACAAGAAAATTACTGATGTCCAGGCTACCGTTATGAGTAGGTCGATCACTAATGATGAAATTAAATCTATGGGTTTTGAGATGAACAATGACAAAGCTCCGGGACCTGATGGATTTTCAGCAGGTTTCTTTAAAGGTGCATGGCCCATCATAGGCAACGATTTCTGTAATACGATCAAAGAATTCTTTGTGCATGGCCAATTACTTAAAGAAATCAATGCCACTGTCATAGCTCTCGTCCCCAAATATGAAGCTCCGAGTAATGTCTCCGAGTTTCGGCCGATCTCCTGCTGTAATATTATGTACAACTGTATAAGCAAAATAATCACTGAGAGGATTAAGCATGTTTTGCCAGATCTTGTGGACACCAATCAGAGTGCTTTTGTTCCGGGTCGCCTAATCAGCGACAATATCCTGCTCACCCAAGAACTGGTGCGAAATTATCACCATAACATAGGCCCGCCCTGATGTGCTCTAAAAATCAACATCCAGAAAGCCTATGATACTGTTGAGTGGTGCTTCCTAGAATATTTCCTCACCCACTTTGGGTTTCCCTCGGTCATGATAAAATGGATCATGCAATGTGTCTCTACCCCTTCTTTCACGGTTGCTGTCAATGGGGAACATATCGGGTTTTTCAGAAGTAAGAGGGGCCTTAGACAAGAGGACCCAATGTGTCCTTTCCTTTTTACTTTATTCATGGAGGTTCTTACCCTAATGATTAGGAGACATGTCGCCTCAGCTGCAAATTTCAAATTTCACTGGCGGTGTAAGGAGGTCAACCTTACCCACCTCTGCTTTGCCGATGATCTGTTCCTCCCGATCTTCCCCGAAGATCTAGACATGTTATATAACAAATTTAGAAGGTAGAAGTTGGTTGAGATCGATCAGAACGATTAGTGATGAATTGATGAATGATGAATTGCCGACAAAACCACCGGATATTTGCAATTCAAGTGGCAAGATGAAGAAATTTGTTACGAGGAGTACATCACGTGCTCCGATGAGTGATATTACAATCAAATCCAGGAATTCTGATAATATGAAGACTAAATCAAAGCAGCAAACTACTGATTCAATGCCTGCGATGAAGGAGAATGCTCTAAAAGATGAGACTGGTGATGGTGATACTCCAATTGACATGCAGAAATGTGTAGGTGCTAATGGCGAATGTAAAGCAACTACCTCTACAATGATTAGTGATGAATTGATGAATGATGAATGTTCTAGAGAGCATATAACGCATAAAGAAGTTGATGGAGTTCTTCATGTCACACCTCTGAAAGTGTTAAAGCCTGAGATGGAGTACAATGAAGTGAGACAAGGTATTTAGACTAATTCAATGATAGAAGCTGTTACAAAATTGGTAAAAGCATCTATCTCTGCTGATACAATTGTTAAATTTGAAGACTCTAAGATCACTGAGACTGCTGTGCTAGCATTTGTAGAAGGTTCTTGTCTGGATCAACATTTCTTAAGAATAATGAAGTCTTTATTTGGCATGTACATCCTTGATCCTACTTTTAAAGCTAAATATGGTGATATGCTTCAATCCAGTGTCTCTTCTACTCTTAACAGCTTGAATAGTAAGGGTCATATTGTAGAAGATATGTAAATTGAAGTGAAAAATTTAAATGCTATGCCTTCTAGTATTAATTGTAAGAGAGAAAGCCTTTGTGATTTAACTAGGGAGGAAGTTGAACTGGAAGATAGGAAGAATATAGAACATAATTCTGTTGTTAGTATTGGTAAAAAGAAGAAACATTTCTACTCATTTGAAACTGCTACTCAATCTAGAAACTACTCCAGTGCTTGTGCTGAGATTGATAAGATCAGTACTATCCCTATTATTACTACTGGCTACCATCCTGGTGTGGAAAGTGACTTGGAATTTGCCACTACAGCTAGTACATTAGAAGATATGAAAAAGAGTGTAGGTAACTCCATGAAAGATGTATATAGAAGAGTTGCTAGAGCTAGAAAAGAGGAGACAAACAAAATTAGGAATTTAACCAAACCTGCTACCTTATTCTCTGCTGCTCAAAAGACTTGGGGATCTATGCCGACTATAAAGAACATGAGCTTTACTGCTAATGGTGATGGTATAAAGGTTGATATCCAAATGAATGATCAAGCTAAGGAAGAAGGCCAGGAACAGCCTAAGAAATCCTATGCTTCAGCTGTAAATGGTGTTAAGAAGAAAGATCCGGTCAAAATGATGGAACCTATTGAATACTGCCCTCCAACTATTTTAGACACTAATGAGAAAGTTTCTTTAATCCAACCTTGTTTTATTGAAAAAGCTACTTTGGAATTTAAATCTCAATTATATGGTTACTTTATGGGTGCTGAGATGGATTTAAAGTTTGTGAGATACAACCTGTATAGAATGTGGAAGCAATTTGGAATTAATGAAATATCTTCTAATGGTTATGGAGTTTTTTTCTTTAAGTTCAAAGAAGAAAAAGATGTCAATGATGTTCTGAAATCAGGGCCTTGGGCTATTGATGGGGTTCCTTTATGCTTGAAGAAATGGCGGGTGGGAATGAGGCTTATCAAAACTGAACCTGAAACCATACCAGTTTGGCTTATTCTAAAATAGCTCCCTATGGAACTTTGGAATACTAAATGTATTTGTCAGCTTGTGAGTTGTATTGGGAAACCCCTTGTCTTTGATGGAGTCACAGCTGAAAAATGTGTTAAGAAGACTGGTTTTGCAGGGTTTGCTAGAGTCCTTACTGAGATTCATGCTAAGGATGTCCTACCGGATAAGATTAGAGCATTGTATCCTTCTGAAGGAGGTTATACTGGACATAGTGTGGAAATCAAAGTAGAATATCAAAGGCACCCTCCTAAATGCTCCCATTGTTTGGTTTTTGGGCATAGTTTTTCTAAATGTAAAACCAGACCAATGACAGAAAATGAAAAAGTGCTTAGAGCCATGAAACCTTCAGTCCAATAGAATGATGTAGGGGGCATAAATGATAAAGGTAAGAATGTCAATGATGGCTTTCAACAGGTTGGCAAGAATAACACTATCAAACCATAATCTGATCCAAAGATGCAAAACAGAAAAATGGTAACAAGAATGGAAATAGTCCCATCAAGGAAGTCAATATCATTAAGATTGAAGAGGATGTTATGAAGAAGTATGAAAGGAAGGGAGATCCTGCATCTACATCTAAAAATGTTTCAAGTGAGGGTAAGAAACATCAAAATTTCAAGAAAGGTACCAGGCAAGAATATAGACAAAAACTTCCTGCTGTCAATGTGAATACCAGTCATGCATCAGCTAATAGTTTTGAGGCCCTGTCTGATTTACAAGATGAAATTATGTCTGACAAGTATCAAAAGCAGTATTCAAGACAAACTGAAGGAAAGAATGATATGTCTAATGTATCTGGCTCCTCCCCTAAAAATGGCCCTTTGAATCCCAGTTCCAAAAAGACTACATCAAATGTTAATGCTACTCATAAGACAACTGACCAAATCCCACCCCTCAAACAACCTTTAAACGCCTCATCTCCTAACCTGTCACCTATGAACCCCCCTCTTCATACACAAAAAACAAAAATTCTCCCCCATCTGATCAAACTAACAAATTTGGTAGAAACCATTATCATAGCCTTGCCCCTGACCCCTCTTCTACCTCTCCCATTGATGTTGATCCTGAAATACAAGGGTCAAATGTTAAGAAAATATTGAATGTGTTATTCAACAAGAAGCCGAATCTAACAGAGGAGCAGGAAAATGAGATTTATGTGCTTGTTGAAAGAAAATCTATCCCCCCTTTGGAGGAAATTGCTAAATGGTCAGATGCTCAGAGAAGGTTTTATGCTCACCACCTTTGCTCCCTTACTCATTTTCTTCCTGGTTGCAAGATTAGTGATGAATATGAGAGAATCTCTGGGGATTTTGAAGTAGAATCAGATTATGATGAAGCTACCCAAGACATGAAAGTTGATAATGAGGAAGAACAAGTTATGATGATGGATAATGATGGGATCACACAGGGTGCTCAGGTATTGGGTGTTTCTGTCACAGCAAACTCATTTAATAATGTTTAATATGCTTACATGGAATGTTATAGGTCTTATGAATAGAGACCATCAAGATCAGGTTAAGGAGTTAATTAATGATAATGGCATTGGTATTTGTTGTATGTTGGAATCCTATGTTAAAAGTCCAATGTGTCACTGCAGCAATTGGATCAGGATAATAATTGGTTGGAATCCTAATGCTATTGAGCTAATGGTGGTTGATATGACTGATCATTCTATCAATTGCTTCATTAAAATCAAGGGTACTCCAGTTCAATTTTATTGTTCTTCATCTATGGTTATGTTAAAACTCCTAGAAGAAAGCCTCTTTGGAATGACATGAAGAAATTCAGTGCTTTTGTTAATAAAGATCCTTGGTCGGTAGTTGGTGATTATAATACCACCTTAAGCCCTTCTGAATGCTCTGCTAGTTCCTCTCAGTTTACTTCATCAATGACTAACCTAATGGGGTGTTGTGAGGTCTGTGAGCTGGAGGATTTGCCTAGCTCTGGGCTAAAACTTACATGGAACAAAAGTCCTGGAAATATTAATGCTCTTCTGAAAAAACTTGATAGGGCTATGGCCAACTTGGCCTTCATGAATGCTTTTTCCTCTGTTCGAACAAAGTTTTTACCCTTTTATACCTCGGATCGTTCTCCTATTACCATATCCTTCCCTTTGAAGAGAAACTGGAAGCCACATCCTTTTAGATTTATGAACTTTCTAACCAGGAAACCAGAGTTTTTACAAATTGTGAAAAATGTCTGGGTTAAGCAGATAAAGGGCTGCCACATGTTTTCTATTACTTCCAAGCTTAAAGATATGAAAAAATACCTGAGGAAACTAGGAAAGATCAAGGAGATTTGAGAGCTAAGGTCAAGAAGCTTAAGACTGAATTAGGAGCCATTCAAATGGAAGTTGAGAAGGACCCCCTTAATCAAGACTTAAGAGATGAGGAATTAGTGTATCTAAATGCTGTTAAAGCTGCTGTGGAAGATGAAGAGCTATATTTGAAACAACTGGCAAAACTTGAATGGCTTGCTGTAGGTGACCAAAATACAAAATATTTTCACAAGGTGGTTAAAGGAAGGCAAAATAGAAATAGAATTACCTCTGTCTGTGATATGGAAGGCAATTTCTATGAAGGGGAAGATGTTAGGGCTGCTTTTGTAAAACACTTTAGTAATTTTTTAGGAAAGCAGGACTCTTTGAATGCTATGCAGGATCCTAGTTCTCTCTTTGGTAAAAAGCTTCCAAGGGATGTTTCTGATAGAATGGTTCAACATGTGACATATGAGGAAGTCAGGGCTGCTATGTTTGATATTGAAGATGATAAAGCCCCTGGTCCAGATGGCTATTCTGCTAAATTTTTTAAAGCAGCCTGGTCTGAGGTGGGTAATGAGGTCTGTTTAGCTATTAAAAAATTCTTTGCTAATGGTAAACTTCTTAAAGAGGTCAATGCTACTTTGATTTCTTTGGTGCCTAAGTGTGATAATCCTGAGAGAGTTGCTGATTATAGGCCTATTGCCTGCTGCAATGTGTTATACAAATGCATAACTATGGTGATTTGTAATAGAATAAAAGGGGGCCTTAATTATATTGTCAGCCAGAACCAGTCTGCTTTCATCCATGGAAGACAGATCATTGATAATGTCCTTCTCACTCAAGAGCTTATGAAGCACTACCACCGAAATAGAGGGGAAGCTAAAGTTGCTATTAAGATTGATCTTTAGAAAGCTTATGATACTGTGGACCATGCCTTTATAAAATTCTATCTAGAACAATTTGGGTTTCATCCATGTGTAATACATTGGATCATGACTTGTTTAACCAATGCTTGTTATTCTATAAATGTGAATGGAGAAAGTTGTGGTTTCTTTAAGGGGTTGAGGGGATTGAGGCAGGGTGACCCTATGTCTCCATATTTGTTCACATTTGTTATGGAAGTTTTAACCCTGATGATCAATAGGAGAATTAATGCTAGTGCTCAATTTAAATATCATTGGAAATGCAAAGATCTTGGCATTACTAACTTTGCTTTGCTGATGATTTATTAATGTTTGCTCATGCTGATGCAAATTCTGCTAAGGTCCTAAGGGATGTGTTAGATGAATTCTTAAGTGTCTCAGGGCTTATTCCTAATCTCAGTAAGAGTACTGTGTACTTTGGACATGTCCCCCCTCTTATTAAGAACAGGATTCTTCAAATTCTCCCTTTCAAAGAAGGTTCCCTCCCTGTCAGATATCTTGGCTTACCTTTATTATCCAAAAGGCTTTATTCTAAGGATTGCAAAGTTTTACTTGAGAAAGTCAAGAAGAAAATACATGATTGGAAAAACAAGAGTTTATCCTTTGCTGGAAGACTAATATTGATCAAATCAGTTTTATCCTCTATGCAAGTTTTCTGGGCATCGGTTTTCTTATTACCTGTCAATGTGATTGAAGATATTGAAAGACTTTTAAATGGTTTCTTGTGGGCTCAAGGTGATAATGTTAAAGGCAAGGTTAGAGTTGCCTGGCAGGAGGTCTGCTTACCTAAAAGCCAAGGTGGGTTGGGTATCAAGTCTTTGAGAACCAGAAATTTGGCCCTTATTGCTAAGCTTATATGGAACCTGATCAATGGTGTTAAGAATATTTCAACCCAATGGATTACTCATTATAGATTAAAGAGCAAGACTCTATGGGAAATAAATAAGACTGATGGTGCATGCTGGAGTTGGAGAAACATTCTTCATTGTAAGAAGATCATTAGACCTTTTTACTGCAGAGTTATAGGAAATGGTTGTAACACATCCTCCTGGTTTGATAATTGGCACCCTTTAAGTCCCCTTTCTGATTTCATAAACAGTAGGGAAATTCATCAAGCTGGATTAACCCTTGATTGTAAGGTGAACTTGGTTATATCTGGACAAGATTAGAACTAGCCTCAAGAGTGGAAGAATAAATTTCCTATGTTATTTGATTCCCCTCCTCCTATTTTGAAGGCTGCTAAGCCTGATAATATATTTGGAAAACTAAAGAAGGTAAATATGTTGATTTCTCTACCAAGACTGCTTTTTGGGATCTGAGTGTTCAACGCCTACTGTTAATTGGTCAAAATTGGTGTGGTTTAGTCAAAGTATCCCAAGGCATTCTTTTATTTTATGGTTGGCTATTAAACAAAGATTATTAACTCAAGATAGACTGCAAAGATGGGATAACTCCAAGCAACTCCTTTATGGTCTATGCAACACCCAGCCTGATTCTCATGAGCATTTATTCTTTAATTGTGAGTATTCTAAGAGAATCTGGACATAATTGAAAAATCTTGCTAAGTTGGGTACTGTTCCTCCTGATATGGGAAGTTGTATTCAACAGATGGTCTCTTCTCCTATCAACAAACAATTTGCTAGTATCATCAAAAGGTTACTATTGACAGCCATGGTCTATTTTGTCTGGCAGGAAAGAAATTTGAGGTTATTTCAGCAAAAGCAAAGAAGTGTTGAGGAAATTTGTGGACAAATAAAAAATGTTGTTAGAATGAGAGTATTGGGGTTGACAATTTATGAAACTCTGAAAACCATTGAAGACAGCAAGGTATGGGGCTTTGCATTGCACCCATCAAAAAACAAGAAGGAGTTATAATGATTCAGAATAAATTGTTATTTTTGAACTGGTTGATGATTCTCTATGGATGGCTCTTTGGATATCTTCATAGGATGAGCAGGGAATTAAAACTCCTTACTTTATTTGTATGGGATGTTTGGTTTGGTACTTTTATTCTCATCTGTTTGAGGATTATGGGTAGTCTTGGTGAAACTGATGGGGAAGGTTTTTATTTGGGTTGGGAAGGCAGGGTTGGAAGGTTGAGGGTAGATACTCTTGTTTCTGCTTCTAGATCTTCTTTTTATATCTTTCTCTCTTACTCCTTTCTTTTTCTTGATTGGTCTTTAGGAAAAATTCTGGGTATGTTTGAAGTTTTCAGATTTGGCATCTTGCACCTGAAAGCTTCTCTGATTACCTTTTTGGGAGCTAGGTGTGAATGTAAGCCAGGAGTTGGCTTTAACCAGGGAGTTATAAGGATGGAGGGGTACACCAATCTTTTAATGATGCTTCTTAGAAGACTAGGCAGTGCTTATTGGTGGGCCCAAACCTCTTTCTGTGTCATATATATCTTTGTTGCCTTTGTCTCTTTGATTGAGTCTATTCTATGGGGTGATGGGAATGATTATAACATGGGTTGGGAAGGAAGTGCAGGAAGGTTTTGGGTAAATAATCTTAATTCTGCTTCTAGTTCTTCTTTTTGTATCTTCTTCTATTGCCTTTATCACTTTTATATTTGGTCTTTAGGAAATCTTCTGAATTTGTTTGAGGTTAGTAGGCTTGACATCTTGTCCCTGCAAACCTCTCTGCATATGTGTTGGGGAAATAGGTGTGAGATTAAGTTAGGGGTTGGCTATAGCCAGGGAGACATAAGGATGGAGGAGTTCACCAATTTTTTCAAGAAAATTCTTAGAAAGTTAGGCAAAGCTCATTGGTGGAACCAATCCCAATACTGTGTCATCTATATGCTTGCTGCCTATGTTTTTTTGTTTGAGTCTTTCACATGGGATGGATACTCTATGGGTTGGGAAGGGAAAATAGGAGAGGGCCTGGTAGGCACTCATCATTCTGCTTCTAGATTTTCTATCATTCAAATTATGAAGCTTTGCATGTCTCTCTTTTTTTCTTGGCCTCTAGGTACAATTCTGAATTTGTTAGAAATTGTAATGTTTGCCTGCATATGGGTCTTTACAATTTCTCAGCTTAAGGGGATGGAGACTAGTGATAATCATGTGCCAGGAGTTGATACAAACTTGATTGATATAAGGGTGGAGGCCTGCACTAGACTTTTGATTCTTTTTTCTAGATTAATAGGTTCTGTTGCTTTCTGGTGTAGCCAAACCATATTCTGGGTCTCTCAATTACTTGAGCCTATCTTTTCTTTTGAAGAGTCTTGTCAGAGGGAAAGGATGTTACAGGGTTGGGGAGGAAGGGGAAGTAATGAGAACAGGTGGTATGATGTTGGTGTGAATAATATGCTAATTCATATTAGAGGAGATTCAATATGGTCTCAAGGCGGTGCTGGATTATATTGTAAAGAATCTGTGATCATGTTAGATAGTAAAAAATGGTGTGAGATCTTCAACATCAATGTGTGCAAATACCTTTGTGCCTGTGTTTACATTTCTCTATGCATATATGGATACTACTCTTGGTCTAACTGTCACAGATCTAAAAAATTAAGGAGGGAGAATGGGTTTGGATCTATGGTGAATATGGTTAGGAGATTGTAGAAATTTATGTCTGTTTTGTTTAGCAATTTAGATGGGCTACATTTTTTTGTGTGGAACAAGAAGAATAAAAAGGTTGTTAGAAGAATTCATATTGATTTGTATTGGTTAACTTGGGATTGGACTTGTCCCTTCTATGGTTGGGCTATGATGAATATTGGTATGATTATAGCTTTGAGTTTATGTACTATGATTGTTCTAAGATTTTGGAACCCAAGCTTGGACTATTGGATCAACTAGACTAGCAATATTTTTCTTGTAAAGGAAGAATATTGGGCTTTTAACAATATGATTCTTGGTGGGACTAGTATTAACATGATTCTGTGTATGGGCTTTCGGTTTGGGCTAAGCAGCAAATGGTATTTAGGCTATGAGATTTATGGTGCCTTGTGGAGGTTATCTTGGTATTGGGCCATATGGAGCTACTGGACTTCTATTAATGTTTTGGGTTATTGTTTTTATAGGAAGGGTTTGTTTGATTGGTTTTGGATTTATTTTGTGAACCGATTATGGTCTAGGAAATTGTTAGTTTGGATTCTTTTTTTACTTGGTATTTTGTTAATCTGGTGTATTATTTCTTCTTTAGGGATTAATAATCTCAGACACATTGCTAAGATTGTTAATGGCCTTTGTTTGTAATAATTTTTTCTTTTGAATAAATGTTTGCCAGGGCTATGCCCTTTTCCAAAAAAAACCCTAAACCCTAAACCCTAAGGAAATTCATTTGGTCAATTTTTTTCTCTCTCTAGGTTTCTCTCTCTAGGATAGGTGCTCTAGGCGATTTTGGCGATTTTCGCGGGTCTCAACCATTTTCCTTCCGAATAGTCTCATTCGTTCGTATTTTTTACCCTGATTTAATCCATTATCATCTAATTGATTCATGGATCCTATCATTAATGATTCCCCTCATCAATTGAATCATTCGCGACCCCCTGATCCTGTCGACAAGGGTCGACCGAATGACATTGAAGCTTTAGGTCATCAAAGTGAATCCAATTTGATTTCTAACACCTTGGCTGATCCAGGCGCTCTTAATTGTGCGAGTATGAATGATTCTGATGTCCAATTCCATGATTCCATTGATTGCCCGTTGCAAAATATGACTGCTGCGGCTGAAATTCAAGGGTGTGCTTTATCTAAACACCCCGAATTGAATCCAATTGCTGAATTACCAAAAAAGGTGACTCGTTCATCAAGTAAGAGGATGAGAAGAGCAGTGCCTGCGGAAAATGGTTGCAAACTCAAGCATAGGAGACGAAAGCAAACTCCTGATAGTAATGATACTGCACGTAAGGTACAATACATGCTTGAATCTGATACTCTTGTTACTATAGATACTCCGAAGGGCCCAATTGCAGTGTCCCCACGTACTAAACACATTGAACTTGCTTTGTGTACTAAAAATAGAAGAGTAGGAAGCCCTGCAACTTCTATTCCTAGTCCACCGGCTTTTGGGTCCTCTTTTGGGATGAATTTGCAGGGTATTGATTTGGTGTTTATGCCTGGAGTTAATTCTATTAATAAGGGGGGTGGTAATGGTGATGTGGACATGATTGGTAATGATGTTCGTGGGGCTAGTAATTCTGATATGCTTGGGAGTCCTGGGCCTGTTGTGTATCCCACTGGTAATGCCGAGAATTGTCCTAGTACTGGCCCTGAGATTATCTTTAATGCTTCTAAACCAAGTGATGATCATGTGCAAAATAGTAGGAAATCTTACCTGGGAGCAGTTAAAGGGGATCAAAAGGAGAATGATAAGATTATGTTAAAATATATTCCTCCTGTGGTATTGCCTTCTGGTGAGAAAATTGTAAAACCTAGAAAGGAACAACTGTTGGTGAGTGTGGATGCACAGGCTCTGACCTTGTATGGGTATGCTATTGGAACTAAACTGACGTTTGGGGTGGTTAATTATCATTTGAGGAGAATGTGGAAAGATTATGGGTTAATTGATGTCTCATCCAATAACTCTGGCTTTTTCTTTTTTAGATTTGAGAATGAAGAGGGGTTGAGTAAAGTTTTAGAATATGGAACATGGCTGGTGAATAATGTTCCTTTATGTGTGAAAAGATGGGAAATGAATTTGAAGCTATAAAAGCGTGAACCAAAGAAGATCCATGTTTGGGCATCAATCATATATTTGCCTTTGGAATTTTGGAATGAGGATTGTTTAAGTCCAATCATAAGCTGCATTGGGGACCCAATTATGTTGGATAAAATGACTACAGAAAGATGTAAAAGTAATAGTGGTCGGGCTGGATTTGCTAGATTTCTAGTTGAAGTGTGTGCTGATTCAGAACTACCAAATTCTGTTAAAGTTCATTATCCTAATAATGGTAAGCTGGCTGGCAAAAGTACTATTTTGAAAGTGGAGTATCAATGGAAACATCCAAGATGCTCTCATTGCTGTGTTTTTGGACACCATGATGCTAATTGTGGATCTATTCCAAACAATGAGATACATCAGGCTGATGTTGATACTGCTAAAAGGGGAACTAATAGGGCTGAACATGCTGATAAAGGGATGGATTCTGAGGGATTTCAGGTGGTTGGTAAGAAGAACAGGGTTGTGAGGGAAAGAAATATTCAAAATGAGCAGGGGCAGCATGAGCAGGGGAAGGAGTAAGAAATAGTGTTTTAGTAGGTTGTAGGGCTACAATGGTCCTAGAAGGGGTGGTGATGCTAATGTTTCAACTGTTAAGGCTGCTTATAGGAGTAATGGAAGTGGTTATAATGGTGGAAGTGATGGAGGGGGATTTAGTGAAGGAGTTGGTGGTAAAATTAATAGTGGAGCTGTCAAAGATTTTAGTGGGAGGCAAGGGTATATGAATGGGAATACTAAGCATGGAAGTAATAAACTTGTTGGTAAGAGTAACACTATGAAATATGTGCCTAAAAAATATGTGAGTATTGATGTATCAAAGTATAATATTAAGAAAGTTCCTGAAAGCAGCAAAGTTAACAAAGGGAAAAATAAGATTCAAGAGAATGAGGTTGTGAATGTAAGTTGTGAGAATGCTAAGGGTGGGAATTCAAAAAGGGGTGAGTCAAGTAATAAGAGAATTCTTAATAGATTTGAAGTTTTAAGAAAAGTGGGATGGTGGAAGATACTGATGTAGAAGACATTTATGAAGACTTTGATGAGGAGACTGGGTTATATTCTGATCAAAGGGATGAAGTTTGGGAATATATTGATAAGAGGGAATTGCCTCCTGTTGGTATACTTGATGGATGGACTGAAAAGCAAAGAAGATTTTTCTATTGGCAATGTGATGTACATCACATTGCTATTGAGGAGGTAGAGTCTGATCAAGAAGGTACTGCTAGATTTATGGATGAGGGATCTGGGATGATTAATGTTACTGCACAAGGGGATTCAAGTGCAGGCCCATCTACATCTGTTTAATGATGTTAAAGCTTACAGCATGGAATATTAGAGGCCTAAATAAGGCCTCTAATTAAAAGCAAGTTAAGGAGTTGATTAGTGTTCATGGTGTGAGTATTTGTGGATTGGTGGAGTCTCATGTTCAGAAAAAGAAGTTGGATAATGTTTGTAACAAAGTTTTTGGGCACTGGGATTGGATTTCTAATAAATCTTGTTGTCTGGGTTATACCTGAATTATAGTTGGATGGGATCCGAGTGCAGCCCAAGTTATGGTGCTCTCTCAATCTATGCAAGCTATTCTTTGTGTTATTGTCCCTGCCAATGGTCAAAGAAGTTTCTTTTGCTCTTTTGTATATGGCCACATAAGGATGATTGGAAAGAGATATCTATGGAGTGATTTATTACAACATAAAGCTATTGTCAATGATAGGTCGTGGGTAATAATGGGAGATTTTAATGTTATTTTTGATCCTGCTGAACGGTCTGCTGGTCCATCTACTATATCTGCTGCAAAGGGGAATTTAAGGATTGCATTGCTGAATTAGAAGTGGATGACTTGAACATGTCAGGACTTAAGTTCACTTGGAACCAAGCTCCGGGTAAATCTGGTGGAATGTTGAAAAAACTTGATAGAGTTATGGGGAATATTCAATTCATGAATATGTTCCAGAGTGCTAAAGCAGTGTTTCATCCCTTTTTGTTGTCAGATCATTCTCCTGCTATTCTTTATATTCCTGAGATTATGAAGGTGAAGCATCATGCTTTTAAGTTTCCTAACTACCTTGTAAATAAGGAGGGGTTTTTGGATACTGTAAAGAAAGGATGGTCTGTGCAAATTAAAGGATATGAAATGTTTTCTATTGTTTCTAAGCTGAAACAGTTAAAGAACCCCTTGAGAAGTTTTAATTTTAAGCAAGGCAATCTCTTTGAAAATGTCCTTAAAAAGAAAAAGGATTTGGAGGATGTGCAAAGACTTATGGTGGATAATCCTAACAATGAAGAATTGAGGGATAAGGAATTAAGGTGCTTAAAGAAATATAATGAGGCTTTGGTGGATGAGGAACTTTTCTTAAAGCAAAAAGCTAAGGTGGAATGGCTTAGTGCAGGGGATAAGAAAAGCAAATATTTTCATAAAGTGGTGAATGGTAATGTTAATCGTAGAAGAATTGACTCTATTTCTGATTTGAATGGAAATATATGGTATGGATTGGATATGAATGATAAATTTGAGGAATACTTCCAGAGCATTTTGGGAACTTCTGCTCCAGTTAAGCCTCTAAATAGACCTGTTGATTTATTTGGGAGAAAACTAGATGCTAGGGAGGCTGAAAATATGATTAAAAAGGTGTCTAATGATGAAATAAAGGCTGCTTTATTTGATATTAATGATAACAAGTCTCCAGGGCCTGATGGCTATTCAGCTAAGTTTTTCAAGGCTTCATGGGAGATCATAGGTGTAGAAGTGTGCAAAGCTATTCAGGAATACTTTGAAAATGGCAGGTTGTTAAAGGAGCTTAATGCCACTGTTATTGCCTTAGTTCCCAAAAGTCTAAATGCTAAAACAGTGGCGGATTTTAGACCCATATCATGCTGCAATGTGCGTTATAAAATTATTAGTAAGGTGATTGTTAACAGATTAAAGGGGTGTTTAGATAAGTTGGTGGATAAAAATCAAAGTGCTTTCATCCCCAAAAGACTAATCAGTGATAATATCTTGTTGACTCAGGAGCTGATGAGAGGGTATCACAGAAAAAGAGGGGGAGGCTAGGGTGGCTTTTAAAGTGGATATAAAGAAAGCCTATGACTCTGTGGAATGGTCATTCTTAAGGTCATGTTTAGTCCATTTTGGATTTCACCCTTGTATGGTTCATCGGATTATGGAATGCATTTCCACCCCTTCTTTTTGTCTTTCTATAAATGGTGAATTGGTTGGATATTTTCAAGGAAAGAGGGGCTGAGACAAGGTGACCCTCGATCACCATACCTATTTACTTTGGTAATGGAAGTGCTTAATTTAATTATCAAACAAAAGTAGCATCTAATGAAGGCTTTGAATATCACTGGTTATGCAAGGAGCTCAAGATTACTTATTTATGTTTTGCTGATGACCTTCTTATGTTTAGTCATGGAGATGCCTTGTCAGTTAATGTGCTGAATTCAGCTTTACAAGAATTTGGAGCTGTGTCTGGTTTGCATCCTAACTTGGAGAAGAGTATGATATTTTTTGGTAATGTTGAGGAAGGTATTAAGGATCAGATAAAGGACATCTTGCCTTTTCAGGATGGAATATTGCCTATTAAGTATCTTAGAGTTCCTCTGATGTCTAGTAGATTATATCATAAGGATTGCTTGGTCCTGATTGATAAGGTCAAGAAGAAGGTCATGGACTGGAAGAATAAATCCTTGTCTTTTGCTGGTAGAATGCAACTTATTTCATCTGTCCTTAGTTCTTTACAAGTTTACTGGTCATCAGTTTTCATATTGCCAGTGTCTGTAACTAAGGAAATTAACAAGCAGCTTAGAGGATTTTTGTGGAACCAAGCAGACCTTCAAAGGGAGAAAGCTAAGGTTAAATGGGCTGATGTTTGCTTTCCAAAATGGCAAGGGGGGTTGGGAATTAGGGACCTCACTTCTTGGAATGTGGCCTTAATAGCAAAGCATGTGTGGAATGTTGTATGCAAAAAGGACTCCCTTAGGGTCAAATGGATCCATTTGTATAAATTGAAAGGTAGAAGTTTTTGGGATATCCCAATTAAGGAAGGATCATTGAGTTGGAGGTGGAGAAAGATATTGCAGAGTAGGGAAGGCCTCAGAGACTTTATAGTGTCAAAGTTGGGTAATGGGCAGCCGACTTTTGCTTTATATGATATGTGGCATGATCTCAGCCCATTGGGTGATTTCATAACGAATAGAGAACTTTATGAAGCTAGGCTGGCTAGGGAAGTTAAAGTTTCTGAGATCATTGATAATGGGCAATGGAAATGGCCTGCAGAATGGAGGCAGAGCTTCCCGGGGCTGTTTACAACCCCTGTTCCTGTGCTGAATGAGAATTGTGAAGACAAATTTGTGTGGAGGTCTAAAGTTAAGGGCAAAGTTTTTCCATTTAGTTCAAGAGTTGTTTTCTCTAACCTTAATGAGCATAGACCACAAGTTCCCTGGTGTAAGATGGTATGGTTCTCCAATTGTATTCCAAGACATGCTTTCATTCTATGGTTAGCTATAAAGGGTAGGCTAAAGACACATGATCTTATTGGAAAGTAGGAAAAGACTTTGAGCATGAATTTGACTTGTGCTTTTTGTAAAACCAGACCTGATTCTCATGAGCACTTATTTTTTGGATGTGATTATTCAAAAAGAGTTTGGCAGATGTTGAAGCCTAAAGCAAAGTTGTTCAATTGTCCTGATGAATGGCCTGGGGTTATTGAGTATATCTCCAAGTCAAAACATAATAAATCTATTTGGAGTATCATTAGAAGACTTGTGTTAGGTGCTGTTGTTTACTACTTATGGCAGGAAAGAAACTTCAGGAGTTTTCAAGGCAAGCATAGATCTGAAGATGATCTGGTATTAATCATTATGAATAATGTAAGAGCAAAGATTATGGGGTTGGGGATGCAAAGATCTGTATTTACATGTGAGGCTGCTGTGATTTGGAATTGTAAACTTGAAGAATCAAATGGATATGATTTTAGTGAATTCAGTAAGCAATGATAGGTGCAGATTGGAAAATGAGTATTGAATGGATGAGCAGGGTTTAATGTATTGGGATGGTATCTGTCTAATGGGAGAGAGAGTTTGTTGGAGAACTGACAAGTTTGAGAAGACTCTTGACCTTATGAATTTCCTACTTAAATACTCTCTAAAATTCAAATATACGAAGGGTGGTTGGGTCAGGGTTGGGTGTGTGATCATTCTGTTGAGATTTGAGAGCATTGGGAGGGTTGGTTTGGGAAATTTTTATAACTTTTTCTCAAAGAGTGTTGTGAGTAGTATTAGTGAGTTTAGAGGGTCCATCTGGGATGTGGGTTGGGTTCTTGCAGGTGATGTATTCAAACTTGGTGAAGGTCAATGGCAGAGAATTCCTAAGGTGCCTAAAAGAGTGATGCAGAGAGTTAATTTGATGCTGCTGTCCATGATGGTGATGCTGATGTTGTATTGGATGCTGATGATGTTATTTATGATGGTTAGAAAAATATGGAGACTGCTGATGATCTGGTTGATGTTGGAAAAACTGCAGATTGGTTATATGAACATTCAAGATAATAAAATTTTTATGAGGAATCCTATAACTATTGTGGTTAGAGCTGCTTGATGGAAGCCATTTTGGAGGCAGATGCTGCTGTGTTGGAGATTAATGCTAGATATAAAGCTTCCCCAAAGTCTCTTGATCAATTTTGAGATGAGGATGATTTGTTTAAAGCTGAGTATTGATGATACAAAGTTTGTTGTTTGGATTTTGATAGTAATGGTATTGATCTTACATAACCCAATAGATTACACTATTAGCTATTTGGGTTATGTAAGAAACCAGGGTGCTAGGCCTAAGTTTAGAATTCTCTTATCTAAATTAGGTTGTAGGCCTATTGGGTTCTATTTGTTTGCATTTAGAGTGATTGGCCCAACTTTGGCTTGTGGTACTTATTTTTGTTGCCATTGTTTGGGCTTTTTGTTTGAACCTTCTTGACTAGTTGATTGGGTTTTTTTTTCAGGATTAGTTGATTTCTAATCCCGGGCTTGTCCGGGATTAGCTCTTGGCCTACTTTATTTGTATTTGTTTATTTTATTTTATTAATAAAGTTTGTCGGGGTACCGTCCCCTTTACCCAAAAAAACCCTAAACCCCACCCCCCCGACCCCCCCGGACCCCCCGGACCCCCCGGACCCCCCCGGACCCCCCCGCGGACCCCGCGACCACCGCGGACCCCCCCCTCCGACCCCCGCGACCCCCCCGACCCCACGACACCCCCCACGACCCCCCCGACCCCACGACCCCCCACCCCGGCCCCCCGACCCCCCCCACCCCCGACACCCCGCCCCCCCGACACCCCCGACACCCCCCGGCCCCCACAGACCACCACAGATCCCCCCGGACCCCCCCCCCCCGACCCCCCCCCCCCCGACCCCCACAGACCACCACAGACCCCCCCCGGACCCCCCCGGACCCCCGGACCCCCCGACCCCCCCCCCGGACCCCCCCGACCCCCGACCCCCCCGACCACCCCGTACCCCCCCGACCCCCCCGACCGGACCCCCCCACAGACCCCCCCCCAACCCCCCCCCCCCCCCCCGTAGACCCCCCGCAGACCCCCCGCACAGACTCCCCCAGCAGACCCCCCCCCTAAGACCCCCCCGCGGACCCCCCCCCTAGACCCCCCCGCGGACCACCCCCAGACCACCCACCCAGACCACCCCCCCCAGACCACACCCCCAGACCATCCCCCCAGACCACCCCCCCAGACCACCCCCCCAGACCACCCCCCCCGACCACCACCCCAGACCACCCCCCCAGACCACCACCCCCCCCAAACCACCACCCCCCCCAGAACCCACCACCCCCCAGACCACCACCACCCCCCCGACACCCCCCGGACCCCCCCCCCCCCCCCCCCCCCGACAACCCCCCGGACCCCCCTTGACACCCCCATGGACCCCCCCCCAACTCCCCCTCTAGGCGAAGCGGTTAAAAATCGAGTCTGAGGCGGCGCCTCATAGGGTCCAACTCGTACGTACGCGTCTTATGGTTGAGGCGGTCGGAAATCGCAGAGGCGGGACTTTTGATTGAGGCAGTGATTTGTGGGCGGGAATGACCTATAACTGATTTCGTCAATTTTCTCCTTAATTTGACCAAAAAGCGGCCAAGGCAGACCCAATTTTCTCACTTTTTATTACATCGCAAACCCACTTTTCTCAATTTTTGATTCAGAGTTGATTCCAGATTTCAAAAGCGGTAAGTCTGTTATCATCTTCTTCAATTCCGGTTTGAAATTCCCCTGATTGTCATTGATTCAGGTTTAATTACACCGCAATCGCTCATAAATGATTAATACGAACTGAAATCAATTAATAGGTATTGAAATTTCCCCTGATTTTGTCTTCGCCTTTGATACAGTGATACCGATTGTTTTTGTCTTCTTCTTCGAATAAGTACCAGTTGTTTCCTTCTAGTTTTGGATGTTTTTATTTTATCATTAAACTTTTAGTTTTTAATTAATATGTTAATTATTTGTGTTTTTGTATGACTATTAAATTTGATGATGAAATTATGTAGAATATTTCTTTATTTGATGTTTAGTATTTATTTTTTATAAGATATATGATTTATATATGTAATTTTAATTTCTGCCTCGGGCTCGCGTCTCGTTTCGCCTCGAGGCTTACGCCTCGTGAGGCAAAGAAAAACGCCTCGAAGCTCGATTCCGTTCTTTTAAACCTTAGGTCCAACTAACTTAAATAAAGTCTAACAATTAAAATACGATTAAGCCTTATTAATCCAAATATTCTCATCCTAACTTCTTGGGTTAACTCTCTTCACTCGTTCCCTTGAGCCCCTTGAGTACCTATTATAAATATAAAAGAAAACAACAAAAGAAAACACGGCTGAGCCAAAGAACGCTCAGTAACGGAAGTAAACAATAGCAATACCGTGATCAATAACAATAACAATAAGATGATCGAGTAGAAAATCAAATAATAATGATCGTCTAAAAGGAATATCCATATGAGCCGATGACAATAAACAATTAACAATATGTACATTAGTTGCAGTTCTAATGCACCAATATATGAGATAGGAATGTGGGCACACACACCTAACCATCTCACCATAAACAATAACAATGATATCTCAGGATCGATCCATACGCCTCCTTTAACACTAATCAATATGTGCAACAAATTAGCACATAATAATAATGTAGAGACGTTGTGGTCTAATCGCTCCGCCACAGGTAGAGCACGTCACTTGTGCCATAATGACGCCCTATGTCCCCATAGGTGGATGTGCTCGGGTATAGAGGTCAATAATACAATACGAACAAGTCAAAAGTATACAATAAGTTACTCTAATCAATGTTACTTGTCATACCAATAATCAATAATTTAAGGAGCATGCGAATTGAATACAAAGCAAATAGATCCTATCGCATGCAAACGATGTGAACTATATGATTCATTACTTGTAACAATAATATAGATTTCAATAACTACATATCAAGTCACAATTTAAAGATAGATATCACGAACGGGAGGTATTCATGCTACGACAGAGGAAGGGTCGGAATTCGTACCTTAGCTTAGCTTATACGAAGTTAAGCACACAACTTGACGACGTCCTCACCTAATCTACATATTAATAACATTTCATGGTTAGATTATTGAAATTGCATTAGGTGTATGCTTCGTTAGTTTTTAGTTTTGTGTCTATAGTCCTTCACATTATGTTTTATATGATCTTTACTTACTAGAATTTTAAATGTACACTGAATATAATATTAACGTACATTGGGTTCACACGAGTTTTTAAAAGAACACTTAGTTATAAAGGAAATCCTTTATTTAGATGTTGAAATAGTTAAGATCATTTATTTAATGTTATTAGTTTACTACGTAAAATAATAACGAATATTTTAATAATTTGATTTATTTAAGTTGATTCTAGAATGACGCAAAATAAACAAAATGGAATTAATTAATTTATGCATGTATGTGTTTGATACTATGCAGGAGCTTGCATGTCATCTTCACCTCCATTATTCTGCATTATTTAGCATTTTATAAAATTACAAAAGACTACTTTCAATGACGTACTTTACTTTAAAAAAAAATAAAAACCCAATATATCATTCTTTAACTTCAAGTTTATGTGAGTATCAATCTTGCCCAATTAACCGTGCTCCATCGAAACTATTTAAGAATCACAAAAAAGGGAAGATTTTGTGAAGGAAAGAAATCATTTTATTGAATTTGTTGAGAAATTAAAGAAATGTGAGAACTGTGATGAGATTATTACAAATTATGAGCTTTATGATATGCAAATTCCTGAGGTTAGAGATGGTTCTGCAAATCTAAGGACTAAAAATGAAAGTAACGAAAAGTCTGAGGGTATTATTACAAACAAATTGAAGTCTTGGGTCAATGGAACGGTGTTTAGATTGTCCCCACACACAAATAACAAACACCAAAATGATGAAATCTCCAAACCACCCCAACCAGAAAAACAGCCTGATCTAGAAGCGAAAATTGATTACTCGAATGTGCCAGCTGGCCTGGAGGGTGATGATCCTGTTCAAAAGGAACAAATTGGGATTGCAAATGAGTCACATGAAGATGATCAAAGCTATATGGGAAGATTTTGTGAAGGAAAGAAATCATTTTATTGAATTTGTTGAGAAATTAAAGAAATGTGAGAACTGTGAGGAGATTATTACAAATTATGAGCTTTATGATATGCAAATTCCTGAGGTTAGAGATGGTTCTGCAAATCTAAGGACTAAAAATGAAAGTAATGAAAAGTCTGGGGGTATTATTACAAACAAATTGAAGTCTTGGGTCAATGGAACGGTGTTTAGATTGTCCCCACACACAAATAACAAACACCAAAATGATGAAATCTCCAAACCACCCCAACCAGAAAAACAGCCTGATCTAGAAGCGAAAATTGATTACTCGAATGTGCCAGCTGGCCTGGAGGGTGATGATCCTGTTCAAAAGGAACAAATTGGGATTGCAAATGAGTCACATGAAGATGATCAAAGCTATATGGGAAGAAAGAATCTTGAAGTTCCAGCAGGTTCCAAGCATTCAGAGTTGAGAAGTGGCAGGAAAAAACCCGGGAGAAAACCAAAAGGTAGGGCCCATAAAACCCCTACCATCGAGCCAGTGGCTGAAGAAAGTTCTGAGAAAACAGCGGGACCCACTACAAGAAAACGGGCCTATGCTGAAACATCATCAGTGAGTAGAAGCGAGATGGTTAATAGAGTGAAGTTCATTCCGAAAGTATTTGTTGAATGCATTTATAAAACATGGGATGTTTTCATGTTAATCCATATATGAGAATGCATTTATTTTATAAAAAGATAAATTGATTGTCCAGTTGTTTGTTGAATCATTCTATATGTCCATATACAAGGATGTTCATACTGAACTAATTTAAGCGGAGAATTGTGAGAACTACATCAACACTTGTATTTTATGCTATAAATGAGATAAAGATTGGTTTTTTAATCTTCTATTACTCTCTCGCATTACATGTGATTATCATCCATGCACTACGTACAAGTGCTTATGTGATTTTTGCAGTTCTTTACTTGAAATTGGTTCTGTATTGAAACCCTTATGTGTGTGTAATTTTTTTCTAATAAAGATAACTTTTGACATTTTTTTCTTAGTATTGAACAATGGAGTTCATGTTTTATTCAAATTGTAATGATGACAATGATGGGATTAGGAATTTGGTTAGAAAACTCTACTAAAGAGACAAAGTTGGTAATTTTTATATCTCATCTTAAAATTTCAGTTTTTATAGCAATCTTTGGTTTCAAAAAATAAACAACTCTAATTATTTATTTTAGATTGGTGAGTACCAAGTTTGAGTTTCCAAAATTGGAAGCTTGGGTCGTAAATCTACACTTTTAGGAAGTTAATGAATATATTGTTGTTTTCTACATGTTTAAATCTATGTTTTTGCTTTTAGTGAGGATGTTGCCCCTGTATCTAAAGCTTCTACCAATAATAGAAAAAAGAAAGAAGTTTCAGGAACAAAAAAAACATGAAGTTGCGGCCGTCATGGATACAGAAATTGCTAATGATGTCAGCAAGCCATTGGAGCATGATACTATCAGCACAAGAACCGACACTTACATACGGCTGTAAGTACAAATAGTCATTACAAGTAATTCTGTGTTGGTAACTTGGTATAAGCATATGGATGTGTTGCAGTTAAAAAAACCAGAAGATGTTGCAGGCAGCAGTGGTGCCATGAAAATTGTTAAAAATACAGAAATAATTGAGGAAGTTAGGGGGTGTTTGATTGCGGCTAACCGGGCTGACCTGTCACACCCCAACCTAGACGGCGGAATCGTCGAGGCGTGAGAGTTACGATTGTTCACAGCCACATAACGCTATTACCTGAAACATGTTAAAAATAAAAGGTCAACATATTGTTGGTGAGCATTCTATAGTTTTTCATACATAAGTATATAAAAGATGGCAATTCATGTTGTAAATTAGAGAACAAGGTAATTAGGGATGTAAGACAGAATGCACAATCAAACCTTGACAATGTTTTACAAGTATCAAACGACGTTAATATTCTATTAACGTTAAAAGTATATACGATTAGCTAAGTGTACTTGGATCAACCAAGCAGGCTTGTCAGGCCCATAGATCTATGACGTCGCCAGGCTAGCAATAGTTAATGATTGTACATATATTCGACATTACATGGTAGCTACAAGATTCAACTAATCACAACACACAAGCAAATTGCCATAAGTTTACAAGAATCAAATGTGTTTACAAGTGTAACGTTTATACGGTAACATGTTTCACCCAAAAGTGTGTGAAATAATAAAATGGGTATAGAAATACTCACTTGATTGAATATGTATATTTTGGATGATTAATAAGGAATAATCTTAAGCGTCGTTTCGACGTAGTTCTTCACAATGTACCTAAATATACATTTTACAAGTTTAAGTTTATTAATAAGGTTAACGTTTTAACGCGAACTAGGGTTTCAATGGAATGGTGGGGTTTTATAATTACGTCCGACAAAATATATTTGATTTTGTTTTGCGTTAATGGAAATGAAATATACTAATTTATCGTTTTAATATAAAAGAAACTATTTGTAATAAAGTCTAAGTATAGTTTAAATAAACCTATTTTATTTAGTTTGAATGAATAAAACAAATTTATTTAAAGTGAGTATGTTTGATAATTAATAAAAATAAATCTATTAATACATTTGAATTAGATTGTTAAAATGTGAGAAGAACATTTATTTTAGTAAATTAAACTATCGTTTAAAGTTTATTTTTTTATAAGAAATTCACTAAATATATTATTTTTCTAAACTATTTAATAAAATATCAAAATATTTTTATTAAATAATTTACAGAAAATAATATGGTGTCTAAAAGGATTATTTAAAGTTTACAAAACCCATTTTTATGTTTTTTCTAGAATTTTCTATAATTATTTTAATTTTAAAAAATATTACAGAAGGTAATTTGTTGATTTAGAATAAACATGTTTATAAAAATGATTTTTATGATTTTTAGGAAATTTTCTATAATTTTTAAAAGCTTAAAAGGCTTAAAAATAAATAAGTGCAGGTGCCCGGGTTCGAACCCGGGACCTCAAGGTTTGAAAGAACGTACAGAACCAGTGAACCAAAGGCCTCAGCCGCGGTATGAAACAGATTTTAATACTTAAAAACCCAAGTTCCATTAATCCCCAAATTCGAATGAAACCCTAGATTGATCTGATCCAAATTGAAGATCAAATTGATGATGTTAATTCAAACGATCATGGGGCTTTTGATCCCCATCAAAATCGAGCATGTGGATGCTCTTAATTACCTGATTGGAGACTCAAGTGGTCAAGAACAGATCAAGAACAGTCGCGGCTTGAGCTCGATCTGCAATCGCTGTGTATGTGTGTGTTTAGAGTGAATTGAGAATTCAGAGAGTTTGTGTGAGTATCAAGGAGTGTTTGCCCTCTATTTATAGGGGCAATTTGTGCGTACGAGCTCAATTTGAATTTGATTTTGAACGGATCGAGCGGGTTCGATTCTTGCACGCGTAAACGAGCTCATTTTTCAAATTAAATGGGTCCATATGTTCGAATCTCGGTCGCGAACTTGTCGGGAGCTTTAATTTGAATTAAAACCGCGTGAAATGGGGTGTTTGGGCCTCGCCGGAGTCCGGCGGCGGTGGCCGGAATTTCTGGCCGTAAAAACGAGGGAGAGGAGAGAAGCAGTTGGTTTTTTTAAAAATTTTACACGAATGGTCCCTGCGGTTTCACTTTTGATATTTTATGTATAAAACTTTCATTTTAAGTTTCAAAATTGACATAACACCCCTGGACTTCATTATTATTATTTGTTTTTTTTTTTTTTTTTATTTTTTTTTATTATTATTATTATTATTATTATTATCATTATTATTGTTATTTATTATTATTATTATTATTATTATTATTATTATTATTATTATTATTATTATTATTATTATTATTATCATTATTATTATTGTTAGTATTATTATTATTATTAATATCATTATTATCATTATTATTATTATTGTTATTATTATTATTATTATCATTATTATTATTATTATTATTATTATTTTTATTATTATTTATTTATTTATTTTTTTATTATGAACTTAAACGTCGCAAAATATGAGATGTTACAGTCTCCCCTACTTTAGGAAATTTCGTCCCGAAATTTGTTCACAGGGAGACCGAAATGAAAAGACGAGGATACTTAGATTTCATTTGGTCCTTACGTTTCTAGGTGAATCAGAAAATGAGCATGAAACCTCAGATAGATCATAGTGATTCTCATTTTCTGAGGTAAACTTTGAAGAACTTTCAGGTTTTGAATAGGTATCAAAAGAAGAAAATTCATCATCGATTAAGCTGACCTCTTTAGTGTTTACTTTATGTGCAATGGCAAAGCCATTAGAGGTAAAAGAGAGTCTAAAGTGTGTGGCTCCTAGTTATCATTATAAGCTTTTACGTTGATTAACAATGAACGTTAATACAAGATGTTACCGTCTCCCCTACTTTAAAGAATTTCGTTTCGAAATTTAGAATGAACTTAAATGAGCAAAAGAGTTAAAATGAAAGATAAGTGTTCAAACTAATAGTGATTGACGTTTAATTACAGATGAAACGCTTCACTTGATGGAATCTTACAAGATTCTTGGCATAATGCATGCCAATTTGAACCCTATCAGTGAAATGTGAGACGTTCTGAGATGAAATGTTGGAAAGCGATGCCGAGTTACCATCGTATATTGGACTTATAAATCATAACTTCCAGAATATAATTTCAGGGTAAGGTGATGTCTAGAAATCAATAAAAGACCAACAATGATAAGAAATGTTAACCGTCGGAATTTTAAGAATCCCAAATGTCACCATATGAAACGATCTTAACGCATATCTTGTTGAATTTGCATTTCTCCTTTGACCAACCGTCGGTCTAAGAATAATACTCTATGCGAAGATCTTGGAATGAGTTCACACTGATGGTTAAGAATGTCACTAATATGTTGAAGGACTAGATCATCAGAAGACAACATGACACTCAAAAGTTATTTCTGATCTTTATCAAGTTTTGTTGTTGATAGAATTTCTGCTATGCTAACGACCCCTGATAATGGAGATCTTATGGTTGCTAGCATTTGATTTGCTCTCATCGTTTCCTTTGTAATATGAACAGTTTTATTAAGTTCTGTCTCCTTGGCCTTCTGCACAGCTATTTCTTCCCTTTGTTTTGCCATCTTTTCTCTCTTTTTCACCTGATCAGTGATTTCCATGCCCATGTAATTAACACAAATTTTCTCCCCATCTTTGCTGAACACGGGTTCAACATATGTTAAGAATGTTTTGGCTCCGAATAATTCAGTCTCAAAAGTAATTCCTTTCTTTGTTGGTAACTCTTTCCAGAACTTCTCTTTTAAAGTCTTGTTGTTCAAATCCAAAATAGATTTCTAATGATTTTCAAGGTTAAGGATTCTAAAACGATTCAAGGAATGACACAGTCAATAAGAAAGGTATTTGTAACCATGTTTTACAAGGTAACAAATTGTCAAATGCCGATTGCATACGTAATTCATCAATCTCGTAAGTACAGTCGAGAACATTCGTATGACTAGAGAGACATAATCACAAGTTGATAATATCTTTATTTGACAAAAGATTGTTTAGGAAGACTATCATCACGTAATCAGGTGTTGCTGATATCTCAAAATGAAAGTTGATAAGTAAGGAATAAATGGTTCGATGTAGTTAGATCGAGTCAAAACATGAAGATAAAGAAATCGATTTAAGAATTTAAATGCTTCAAGCTTGGAATCAAAATCAACCTAAAACGATCGAGTCTTTTTTTTTTTTCAAGTTCAGAGATCATGCTTTGGCTTGATAGGTCAAAACACTAACATTGTTTCACCCGTCAAGTTACTACATGCTTCTCGTCACTTGATTACAACCATGGTAAGTTGAAGATCAAGAAATAAGAATAGTCATCAAGGTGTGGTTTTCACTCCTAACTTGATGGTGTATTCTCAAGGTATGACCACTAACCTTCCAAACAAAAAGTTCGATCCCAACACATTGTTGAGGATCCACAGAAATAAGACGAGGTAACGCACCATTAAGGTAAGGGAAATCACTCCTATCTTAACGGTGAAGTTTTACAAAAAACAAAAAAATATAACAAGATGAACTTCTTCATCAAAATCCAGAATTCACTCCTACTTTGATGAGATCGTTTCATTTGAGAGAATACAATCCATAAAAATAAAATTATCATCAAGGTATGGAATTCACGCCTATCTTGATGATTGAGTTCCATAATAACAAGAAAACAATCGAGGATTGACATTTGTCACCAAAGTACGGGTTTCAATCCTATTTTGGTGAGGTCACGTCATTTGTGAAGTGCAAGTTCCAATGAGAATAATTGAAGTCAATCCTCAGGATGACGAATTTGCCCTAATCCAGAGGATGAAATTTCATAAAACACACAATTGGAAACCATTTATCGAAACGAATAGAGAATCATCAAAGTAAGGGAATCACCCCTGTTTTGATGAGTTAGAATTGTTTAGGAGGTACAAGTGTTCTTAGTCATAGACTGACTTACAAACTCTTGCATCTCTCACGGTACAGACAGTTTAAGGTTTAACTCAACAATGAAGAGAAAAGAATATCACTTAGAAATTCAGAAAATTTCAAGTTACATCAATGTAACCAAAAGGAAAATCATGCTTACAAAATTTAAGATCAAAGTTTGAGGTAACAGGATTTGTTATGATGGTGTTTAAATCTTGAATAATTTCAATCAGGGAGACAGAATCAAGAGCAAGAATGATTCGACAACATGATGAGATGTGAACATTCGATTCACAATCGAAAGGAAAATACAAGGACTTCTCAAGATATGAGGTCAACCATAGCCTTATTGAAGACACGCGTACTTATAAGTGATCAATCATCACAAGGATTTCGAGTCGAGTAAACGGATTCAATGATCGAATCAGATCACTATTTACACTTTGCTTAGACAAAGTATCCAAAGATGTAAGAATTTCACCTTACAGCATTGAATGTCTTTAGTCATGGGACACACCCTTAGGAAGATTTTAGAACCATAAGTAACGGTTTAAAGTTTTAAAGACCATACGGTTTAGATTCTCAATATCTTTGGGTATATTGAAATCCATGTTTACGTTGGTCAAAATAAGAAGATAGTTACATGAAATACCGGGTTCAATACTGTTATACGTTACACGTTGAGCGTTTAAACGTATGAGTTGAAATGTAGGATGGGTTCAATATTAACAGGAACATTATTTAGGTTAAGAATGAGAAGGGATTTAAACTTTGGTGATAAACCAATTCAAGGATTCAAAAATTTTTAAGATGCAAGAGGATGGTTCCATTTGGTAACGCATTACCATTTGGAATCGTTGACACGTCATGGTAAATTGACTCATTCGCCTTAGAAACTTGTGTATGTTGACCATAGTTTATCACTCATCCCAGAAATCCCCAGGTAAGCGTAACTGGTCCCGTAGGATTTATGCGAAACGCTTACCTTAGCCCGAAGGCTTTTTGCCAGGAAAACCAGAATACAGGTGTCTATGTGTCACACAATATTTCTTAGGTTCATGAAATCAAAACCTTGATGAGATTTATATAGATTAGACATATCGTCTAAAGATCCAAGTCATCAACATAAGCATAAGATTCCACGTGTCGTCGAGAATAAGATTAAGAGATTTTATGTTCGGGGAGAGTCAAAGTGTCAAATATAGGTTTTGGAAGACAGATAATAAAATTTAAGCATACATAAGGCAATCCTATTCTAAGGCATCAAATTGCACAAAAAGGCATAGCATTATGTAGCATGCAAACCATGTAATTTACAAGATAAAAGTATAATACTATAAGGTTCATGCATACGCTATAGTCTAGGTTACCGTTTCTAATAACCTAAATCCCTATAGTTATGGGCTCTGATACCAATCTGTCACACCCCAACCTAGACGGCGGAATCGTCGAGGCGTGAGAGTTACGATTGTTCACAGCCACATAACGCTATTACCTGAAACATGTTAAAAATAAAAGGTCAACATATTGTTGGTGAGCATTCTATAGTTTTTCATACATAAGTATATAAAAGATGGCAATTCATGTTGTAAATTAGAGAACAAGGTAACTAGGGATGTAAGACAGAATGCACAATCAAACCTTGACAATGTTTTACAAGTATCAAACGACGTTAATATTCTATTAACGTTAAAAGTATATACGATTAGCTAAGTATACTTGGATCAACCAAGCAGGCTTGTCAGGCCCATAGATCTATGACGTCGCCAGGCTAGCAATAGTTAATGATTGTACATATATTCGACATTACATGGTAGCTACAAGATTCAACTAATCACAACACACAAGCAAATTGCCATAAGTTTACAAGAATCAAACGTGTTTACAAGTGTAACGTTTATACGGTAACATGTTTCACCCAAAAGTGTGTGAAATAATAAAATGGGTATAGAAATACTCACTTGATTGAATATGTATATTTTGGATGATTAATAAGGAATAATCTTAAGCGTCGTTTCGACGTAGTTCTTCACAATGTACCTAAATATACATTTTACAAGTTTAAGTTTATTAATAAGGTTAACGTTTTAACGCGAACTAGGGTTTCAATGGAATGGTGGGGTTTTATAATTACGTCCGACAAAATATATTTGATTTTGTTTTGCGTTAATGGAAATGAAATATACTAATTTATCGTTTTAATATAAAAGAAACTATTTGTAATAAAGTCTAAGTATAGTTTAAATAAACCTATTTTATTTAGTTTGAATGAATAAAACAAATTTATTTAAAGTGAGTATGTTTGATAATTAATAAAAATAAATCTATTAATACATTTGAATTAGATTGTTAAAATGTGAGAAGAACATTTATTTTAGTAAATTAAACTATCGTTTAAAGTTTATTTTTTTATAAGAAATTCACTAAATATATTATTTTTCTAAACTATTTAATAAAATATCAAAATATTTTTATTAAATAATTTACAGAAAATAATATGGTGTCTAAAAGGATTATTTAAAGTTTACAAAACCCATTTTTATGTTTTTTCTAGAATTTTCTATAATTATTTTAATTTTAAAAAAATATTACAGAAGGTAATTTGTTGATTTAGAATAAACATGTTTATAAAAATGATTTTTATGATTTTTAGGAAATTTTCTATAATTTTTAAAAGCTTAAAAGGCTTAAAAATAAATAAGTGCAGGTGCCCGGGTTCGAACCCGGGACCTCAAGGTTTGAAAGAACGTACAGAACCAGTGAACCAAAGGCCTCAGCCGCGGTATGAAACAGATTTTAATACTTAAAAACCCAAGTTCCATTAATCCCCAAATTCGAATGAAACCCTAGATTGATCTGATCCAAATTGAAGATCAAATTGATGATGTTAATTCAAACGATCATGGGGCTTTTGATCCCCATCAAAAATCGAGCATGTGGATGCTCTTAATTACCTGATTGGAGACTCAAGTGGTCAAGAACAGATCAAGAACAGTCGCGGCTTGAGCTCGATCTGCAATCGCTGTGTATGTGTGTGTTTAGAGTGAATTGAGAATTCAGAGAGTTTGTGTGAGTATCAAGGAGTGTTTGCCCTCTATTATAAGGGCAATTTGTGCGTACGAGCTCAATTTGAATTTGATTTTGAACGGATCGAGCGGGTTCGATTCTTGCACGCGTAAACGAGCTCATTTTTCAAATTAAATGGGTCCATATGTTCGAATCTCGGTCGCGAACTTGTCGGGAGCTTTAATTTGAATTAAAACCGCGTGAAATGGGGTGTTTGGGCCTCGCCGGAGTCCGGCGGCGGTGGCCGGAATTTCTGGCCGTAAAAACGAGGGAGAGGAGAGAAGCAGTTGGTTTTTTTAAAAATTTTACACGAATGGTCCCTGCGGTTTCACTTTTGATATTTTATGTATAAAACTTTCATTTTAAGTTTCAAAATTGACATAACACCCCCTGGACTTCATTATTATTATTTGTTTTTTTTTTTTTTTTTTTTTTATTTTTATTATTATTATTATTATTATTATTATTATTATCATTATTATTGTTATTTATATTATTATTATTATTATTATTATTATTATTATTATTATTATTATTATTATCATTATTATTATTGTTAGTATTATTATTATTATTATTAATATCATTATTATCATTATTATTATTATTGTTATTATTATTATTATTATCATTATTATTATTATTATTATTATTATTATTTTTATTATTATTATTTATTTTTTTTTTATTATGAACTTAAACGTCGCAAAATATGAGATGTTACATGACCCGGCTGACTGGCTGACTCGGTCAGCGGGTCAGCCCGTTTGATATGCATTTTGTTTCCTGCTAACCGGGTCCAAGTAGCTGACCTAGACCTGAAATTAAACAAAGCTGACCCAGACCACCGAGTGACCACCGACGGCCACCACCCTACCCACCCTCCTTGCGCGACCATCGAACAACCACCGACGGCGGACCCCCTGCGCGACAACCCCTCCTCGCGACCAGCCCCCTGCGCTGCGCGACGACCTCCCTACTCGACGACCCCCCCCCCCCCGGCGATGGCGTTTCCGGCGGAGATTGTGGTGGTGGTGATGGTGATTTGGGGAGGAGTAGGGAGGTGGGTTTGATGAGGGGTTTTGAGAGCTTGTTGGAGGTCATGCATTTGGCGTTGAGCATGGCCATGGTGGTGGAGAGTGTGGCTGCCATCGGTGGTTGTTGTGGTGGTGGTTGTTGTGGTGGTGGTGGTGGTTGTTGTGGTGGTTGATGATGATGGTTATGTGATTATAGTGACACAGTGGATGAGAGGTGTGTGTGGATGAGAGGTGTGTGTGAATGTGCATATAGGAAGTGAGAGCCAATGGGTTAATGTAATGGAGATTGTGGTGTTATCCATTGAATTTCACATTTTTTAAGTAAATTTCACATTCTGTTAATGTGGTTTGATTCAAATGATGTTTTTTCTTCTAAAGGTTTTAAAAATTATGATTTTACTAGTAGTTAATAATTTGTCATAATTAACTTCGATTGACATCAATTGACCAAACGGGACAATAAGGTTATTTTTCTTATTCAGCAAAGTCAGACAGATGCTAAATCAAACAGCTAAGTTTCAGTCAGATGCAGACCCAATCAGAACTTCTTACTGGGTCAGCTTCTGACTCAGTCAGATCTTACTCAGTCAGCAGTAATCAAACAGCCCCTTAGTGTTGCTCATGAGTATCAAAATTTGGATAATATTGAAGACGATGATGTCAATGATGATGATGACAATGAAGACGATGATGGTTCAGAGCAATATTCTGGTGATGTTTCCATTGGAAAGAAAATATGAAAGTTCTTGTCGACATGATCGATTTATATCAATTTCAATACTTCCATGTAATGTTTTAGACCTGAACATTAGTTCATGTCATGTAGGCTAGTATGTCTTGTAACTTTTTTACAAAATATTTTTGTTGTCTATTTTGGTGCATTGTATTACATTCATAATGCATATTCTTGAAAAACGCCTCTAGCTTAGGCAACCTTGAGTTTCTCTAAATTAAGCCTGCAAATTGGGTTCTAGGACACCGTCTCATAGAAGTTTCTTTGTGGTTCAGGCAAATGGGGTCCAGTCAAAATGGGCTTGCGTTGAAATGAGTCGTTTTAGAGAAAAAGTGACAAGGCAAGCTCGTTTTGGGTTGAACCTATTTTGACCTGTTACCACCTGTTATATTTTTTTCAACTTGAATGGAGCAGCTTGAAGATCAAAAAATTATGTTGGTAAACTGTAAGTTCTCTTTGTTTAATATTTATGTTCTTACAGTTTTGTTAGTCATGTTCTTACTATGCAAATAACAAATATGCTGAACATCAACACCATGTGCTCTTATTTGTTTTTTTTGTAACAATTTATAAGATTTTACGTTTTCTTCTCGATGTACAAATTTAAAGAGTTAAAGGGATTAATGATGGGGGCATACATAGTTTGTTTTGAAGGAGGTTTGGTTTTCTCGGGTGAAGATCCTATCACAATGTACTCATATCTATATACCAGCAACGATACCCTAAGTTGAGCATACATAGCAGCCACCCCATTCTACCATTTAATCGGAATCGTTATCTTCATTATCGCCTTCAACCCAAGGCATAGTTTTTTATTGTAATTTATCTCTAACTACACTAGCAATCCATCCTTGAGTTGCAACCTTATTACCACTCTTGTTGCTTCTAGTGCGAGAATGTGTTTTTACAAGTGTCCTAACCTACATGATTAATATAAACATGTAATTTATTAACATTACAAATATAATCTTTATTAACTTCACAAACTTACTTTGAATGTAACTCCATCTTCCATGACAGAAGCATGCATTCTCCATCTGCATTCTAGGTTTACACACCTTGCCGTGATTCGTGTGGGTTCACTTTTCTCAAAGAAGTACCCAAATTCATTTGTGAACGCAAAATGAATCAACGCTCTTCTAAACTCAAACCACATTATCAAACGTTGAGTTTACTTTGATGGTTAGACTTTTGTTCGTATAAGTTGCCTCTTGAAAATTTTGCAACTCAATTTCATTATCGGTACTATAATGACCATGATAACTTTCATCGCTCAATGAATTGTAATTGTACTTTTTTTGTTATTATTGTACATAATAAAAATTCTTCACTTATGTAAATTTTATTCAACTCTATATAATATTTTTTAAGTGGATACAATTAAATTAAAATACTTTATATTATACAACTACCATTGAAGCAATTTCATCAAACGACTTCGTTTCTCATTCTTATAATATAACACTACTATGAAAAGTGGAAAAGTTAATCGAACGAGCCCTTTACAAATAACTACTATATAATCGCTTTTAACATTGGCTTGGTTTTCTATACTTTCACCCTAAAACCCTCCCCAATCCCCCAGTCGACCCAGCTTTGTTAATTGTTGCTCGAGAAAACCCTCCCCAATACCCCCGTCGACCCAGCAGTCTGCACTAGCGCTCCTTTCTTCATTGTTGCTAGAGAAAAACCTCACTCCTCGATTTGAAGGTTAGTTTTCAATTTCCAGATTACTTTTTAATTTTGAAGGTTTGAAAAATCGATTTTGAAGACTCATAGATTCGATAAGCCTCTAGATTAAAAGTTTAAGCCCTAGATATTAGTTCTACAAATATGCTGATTTTGTTTATTAGTTTAGTGACTTTCCCTGCTTTATTGATTTTAAATTTTGTCTAGGTTAGTTTATGTTAAGGTAATTAACAATGGTATGAACTGAAACTGATAATTTATTCATCATTCAAGAAAGCTATATATATAGCTAAGATTACAACATAAACAAACTAACTGAATACTGGAAAATAGGAAACAAACAAAAGACTAGGAACTAGCTACAGACCTGGTAAACTCCAACAAACTCCAACGTTAATTTGCAGCTATGTCACGCACGTGACTCATCAATTAATCGATCCATGCGCATGTCTTTATTCCAACATACCCTCCCTCAAACTTGCGCTTTCGAGTCAAGTTTGTCCTTCACAGAGCACACTTCAAGCTTCCTCCTCAATTCATTATACAATTCTCGTTTCAATGGTTTAGTCATTATATCAGCCACTTGATCTCTTGTGCCATAATGCTCCAGTGCAACCGTTCCTTCTTTAACCAAATCGCGCAGGAAGTGAAAACGAACCCCTATATGTTTGCATCTCCCATGAAACACCGTATTCTTTGATAACTTAATCGCTGATGTATTGTCACACTTAATAATGGTGCTACTCTTTAATGCCAATCCAAAGTCTTCAAGCACTCCTCTAACCCAAATCACTTGACAAGCACACGTTGAAGCCGCCACATATTCGGCCTTGGTAGATGATAGAGCCACAATATCCAGTTTTTTTTATTGCCAAGCTACTGCTCCACCATCCCATAATACCACATAGCCTGAGGTGCTTTTTCTGTCTTCAACATCACCACCGAAATCATTGTCTGTATAAACCTCCATTGCACCTTCTCCTCCAAACTTGCACCAAATACCATAATCTATAGTCCCTTGTAAATACCTTAACACCTTTTTTGCAGCTTCATAATGAGTTTCAGTTGGATTAGACATAAAACGACTTATTAAACTCGCTGCAAACTGTATATCAGGTCGGGTTGTGGTGATGTACATAAGACTCCCAACTATTTGCTTGAGGATCGTTTCATCTGTCTTCTTACCTTCATCGCATTTCAGTTTGCAACCGGGAACAATGGGGCTGCACACTGAGTTGCAATTTTCCATCTTGAAATGCTTGAAATTTATTTCATATGTCCAAAGTATTTATTAAAATATCTAAAATATCTGAAAATATCTAAAATATTTAATTAATATTTAATATTTTTTAAAATTTTATAAAAATATTTAGGATATTTCGGATATCTGAAATTTCTCAAAATCACTATCCGAATCCGAGTCCGGAATTTCGGATTTTTTGATCAACACTCCATTCCCATTTTGGATACCCCAAGTCAATGCTTCAACATCATTCTTTCTTTGATCAACACTCCATTTCCATTGCTTGTTTTCTTCAAAGATCACGTCTTTGCTTACCATCACCTTCATAGTTGGTGGATCAAGAACTCGATACCCTTTGGATTCTTCACTCATACCTAGCAAAATGCATCTAACACTTTTGTTGTCAAGTTTGGTACGTACTTCTTTGGGAATGTGAACATGGGCAAGACATCCCCATGTTCTTAAGTGTTCAACATTTGGTTTTTCTCCATTCCATGCATCTTGTGGTGTAATATCCTCCAATGCCTTTGTTGGACACCTATTACGAATGTAATAACTCCAGACAACAGCTTCAGCCCAAAATACTTTGGCATGTTCTTGGCAGCTAAAAAAGTCACCACCATGTTGATTACTGTTCGGTTCTTCCTCTCCACCACACCATTCTGTTATGGCGTGAATCTCGTTGTTAGCTGCCGTTGAATGCCATGGTCTGCACAATGCTTGTTAAACTCCTTTGAAAGAAACTCTCCACCACGATCTGTACGGAGTCCTTTGATCACCTTTCCACTTTCCTTCTCTACTTTGCTTTTAAATTTCTTGAAATTTTCAAAAGCTTCTGACTTTTCACTTAGTAGATAGACACAACTTTTTTGACTGCGATCATCAATAAAGCTGAGTATGTATCTCTTTCCACTTTGTGAAGTGGGTTTAATTAGCCCACAAATGTCAGAATGAATTAATTCTAGAACCTCTTTAGCTCTCCAAGTACTGTGCTTTGGCATGGGTTTTCTACTTTGCTTCCCAACTAAGCAAATCATCAACAGTAAACTTTGGCAAGCCTTTAACCATTTCTTTTTGTTGTAATAAATTCAAGTTTGTACGACACAAATGGCCATATCTTTCATGCCATAATTGTGAAATGTTTTCATCAGTTGAATACAAACAATCAACCTGATTCTTTTCCTTATGTTATGATCACAAAATTGGTCGTACAAAGGAAACATTCGATTATTAGTCATGGAGCTTTCAAATGAAAAACCTTTATCATGATGATAAATCTTGCATGCTCCATCTTTAGTAAGAAATATTAGCCCCCTTTCTTGAAGTTGACCCATGCTTAATAAATTATTTCTAAGATCTGGCACATAATAGACATCATTAACGATGTATGTTACACCATTAATTATGAGCTTCACCAAACCCTTTCCACCCACATCATTTGGATGTCTTCCGATCCAGGATCTGTTCGAAGGTAACTCTATCAATACCTTGGTACAGGTAGTGCTTTACTTCCAAGTCTTTAGCACGTAAATCTGCCAACTTCTTCTTTTGAGCATCACTTTGGGCTACACCAACTTGAGATTCGATGATTCCTGGATTAATGAGTTCCCATAATTGTTTTGCATGCAACAAGTTCTCCATCATCTCTCTCCAATGATCATAGTGCTCATCGAACACAGGAATCTTTAGTTTCTCACTGCGCATGATCAGATCTTTCTCTCTTTTTCTCTTTGATCGTGATTTCGCTCTGATACCAAATATTAAGGTAATTAACAATGGTATGAATTGAAACTGATAATTTATTCATCCAAGAAAGCTATATATATAGCTAAGATTACAATGTAAACAAACAAACTGAATACTGGAAAATAGGAAACAAACAAAAGACTAGGAACTAGCTACAGACTAGGTAAACTCCAACAAACTCTTAATTTGCAGCTATGTCACGCACGTGACTCATCAATTAATCGATCCATGCGCATGTCTTTATTCCAACATTTTTTCCTAGTTAACGTTGGAGGTCTCCATCCTTGAAAGGAAATTGTTCAGGCCATTCTAGATATCCTTGAAAGGAAATTGTTCAGGCCATTATTTGAGCAAATTCCTAGAAAGTAAGATATAACCTAGGTTTAAGGCACATACAATACTTAGGTTCTAGCCATTACATAATCATGATGTCTTTATTCTTAAATATGCACTGAATTAAGACACATACAATACAAGCTTCTTTCGACATAAAAGGAATACAAATAAATGGGCTTCATTAAATTAAAAATACAACAAGAAGATAGAATAACAATAAATAATACTAATTTGTAAACTTAACAAGACTTTATCATGCCATTCTTGAGTCTCCTTAAGTAGTTCTCCAACATCTATTTGCACTAAAACATGTCAACATAATTCGTTACTACTTAAGTGAAATATAATCAAAGCTTCATATCTTAAAGTCACTAGAGTCTCTCGGTTAAAACTTAGGTATCTAGTTAATACCTAATTCTCTAAAACCTAGTGGCTCTAATACCAACCTGTCACACCCCAATTTCAACGGGGTTTACATGACTGATCGATATCAAAACTTACAACAGAAGCATAATACATTACTTAAAGTTCTTATTACATAAGAAAAATTACCAAAACTAACTTAACATAAATGATAAAACACCATATTAATAAGTAGTCTTAATTAAAACAAAACGTCTTCAAGATTCTACTCCTTGATTCTTCAGATTTAAACCTTTCTCCACTTAATTAATCCCTGAAATATATGCTTAAAAACATACGTTAGCGAAAAGCTAGTAAATTCATGTAACCGACACATTTATAAAACATAATAAAATATATCGTGAGCATTGACAAGAATTTTAAAATCATCACAATTCTACTTACCGAGCCATACCACATATCTTCAAATATATATATTCTTATCTATTGAAATAGCTGCCAGACCACAAAATGGGGTGAAAAAACCGAAAGCCCTTCTTTTAAGTTCCTCCTAGATACATGGCTTACATACCCGGCTCAACCTTCTTAGATGGGTTGATTTTGGTGCCTGCATAAACCTGCTAGCATTTCCAACAGAGTAAGATAAGTCTGGTCGAGTGTGGGTTAAGTACCTTAGGCACCCAATTGCTTGTCGGTACTGCGTTGCATCAATTGGGTCTCCTTCTCCAGTTTTTGACAGCTTCAAATCAGGTTCCATTGGGAACTTGGTTGGGTTACAATCCCACAACCCAGCCTGTTGGAGTATTTTCTTAGCATAACTAGCTTGCTTTAGTGAAATTCCTTCACTGTTTTAAATAACCCAATACCGAGGTAATAAGATAGAATACCGAGATCACTCATCTCAAACATGGCTTCCATTTGCTTCTTGAACTTAGTTATGTCATCATTATTTCCCTCGGTGAGGATTAAGTCAACAACATACACCCCCACAATCAAAGAATCCTTGCGCCTTATGTATACCGCTTGCTCTTGCTTGCGTCTTTGGAACCCAAACTGCTTTAGAACACCATCAAGTTGCGTGTTCCATGCTCTTGGAGCCTGTCAAAGGACTTGTTGTCAATAGCGGCTATAGCATAGTCACAAGATTCGCTAAAAGTCCAGTGATTTTCGAATTGGTTCGAATCGGTCCCATTCGCATTCGATAGCGACCCAGTCGCTCGCGGTTCGCTCAAGGGTTCGATTGTGGTTCGCTCAGGGGTTCGATTGTGGTTCGCTCAAGGGTTCGATTGTGGTTCGATTGTGTTCAATCGAATTCCAGAATGCATTTCAATCGAATTTTGACTTTGTGGTTCAATCGAATTGTGTTTATTTTCCCCTAGACCAATCGAATTCTAGAATCCATAATGCATTTCAATCAAATTTAATTTCCATTACTGTTCAATGACTGAATTTCAATCAAATTCATTGAAAATTTAATGTCAAATTCAGCTCACCTGTTTTGTGTTTTTACTTATTTTGGATATGGTTTTTTTATAATTTTGCATTTTTAGAACTATCGATTGGTTTAATGAGAATATATGTTTTTTCGATATATAAGTATGTTGCTTTTAAACATGCCTTGTTTTTAATCATGTGGAGTGAACCAAAATGATTAGTACACCGGATCGAACCGGATCGCACCGGAATGAACCTACCCCCTTACGAACCGGATTCGTGGCACCTAGCGAATCGCGAACCCGTACCTCGTTTTCGAACTGGAGCGAACCGCGAATTAGGTGACTATGGGCTATAGCGACCACTATAGCGCGCTATGTAGCGACGCGACCATCAATCGCTATTTGCAGATAGCGACTGCATAGTGGAATTTTTTATTTTTTTTATTTTATTTTTTTATTTTTTTATGTTTTCCCAATAAATATGAGATTTAGATGATTAGTAATAGAGTGTTTTAGTTATTTTGCGGATGTTTGCTTAGATTTTCTACTACTTAATTGCTAAACATGGTTATTTCTTGAATGTAAAACATTCTTACATATTATTCTACTTAATCGCTAAACACGAAATAGCGGTCGCTATTTACCGTTATTCGCTACGTAGCATATAGGTGGCTTGTCGCTATTTACCGCTATTCGCTATTGATAACTATCTCGAAGGCCATAGAGCACCTTTGACAGTTTGTATACTTTATGCTCACATCCTTTTTTTATAAATCCCTCCAGCTGGGAAACATACAATTCTTCTTTAAGTTCCTCGTGTAGGAAAGTCGACTTCACGTCTAGATGATGGACTTGCGACATACTTAGTAGGTATGACTCTTTCTTCATTCAAGTAAACCATCTCCTGTTGGTTTTGCTCACCAACTGTCATTTAAAGAGCAGGTTCTTCAGCATTGGCTCGGGTCAAATTGACTTCTTCTTGCTTCTTTTTGGTTGGACAGTCAGATGCAAAGTTCCCCATTCCATCACATCTGAAACATCGGATGTTGGACCGGTCTTTCTTTTAGTTTCCTCGTCCAGTACTTCTGCCCCGACCGTTTGACCGACCACGGCCCCGTCCTCGGCCTTGGTTTTCGCAGCCATTCCCTCGGCCTCGACCACCTTGCTGATCCTTCCTTCTAGCTTGCCCTTCTTCGCAAGAAAACAACAGCTGATTCCCTTTGGATCCTTGCCCTTTATCACTTGACTTGATCCTTTCTTCGAATGCTCTAGGTCTGCCAATTGCCTCTTGAAAGGACATGGCCTTCAAATCTGCAAATTGTTCAATAAAAGCAACTATGGGTAAGAAACGATCGGGAAGAGAACCAAGAAACTTCCTGACCTGCTTTAAATCTTCAAGCGTGGCTCCTAGGTTGTTTGCTTTCGAGACTATGCTGCTGATGCGTCCTGCAAAGTCTTCAATCGCCTCTCCATCTTTCATGTTTAATGCTTAAAATTCAGTCATTAAGGATCCAAGCCGGGCCTCTTTAACCCGATCAACCCCTACATAGCGAGCCTTCAAAGCATCCCAGATCTTTTTTGCTCTTTCGAACTGGCAAACTTGGAGGACAAGCTCTTCGGGTACTGCCTGGTACAGGTAGACTATTGTTATATTGTTCTTCTTTGGGTCAACGTTCACCCCTGGCTCGATTGCTTCCCAAACGCCGTGAACATTAAAAATTGCCTTGATTTTGACAGCCCAAATTGTGTAGTTTGTGGCTGTCAAAACAGGGCATTGCAGCAACAGATTGGTAGTCTCCTTCACCCCTACAATCTAGTTTGTTGCTGGAGTCTCTGCCATCTTTTCTTGCTTCTTCTCTAACTGATTGCACAGTCCTTTAGCTCTTGATCACACCCTTCTGACCAATGTTTGAGCGCTAGTTGTCCTTTTGAACCAAGCTCTGATACCAATTGTTGCAATTAGAATCAGATAAGAGACAAGAACAACAATTAAGTAACTGAGTCGGCCCGCTTCTCTATTAATCTTAAGAAAGAAAAGAGGGGACAGGATTTTCGAATACCTAACACTAGAAGGCTAACTTATTTAAAGGCTAAACACAACCTAATTACAGCCAAAACACAGCTGTAGAAAATACCAAAAACCAAAAGTTTCTAAACTGAAAAACGCGTTATTCCAAAAATAAGAAATCTTCCAGCCATAATTGATTCTATCCGGAATTAAACAATATATATATAGATATATACGTATATATTATATTCGTATATACGTATGTATGTATATATACACGTATCTATACGTATGTACACGTGTATACATAGATATATATATACATGTATACGTGTATATACACGTGTATATACACGTATATGTGTATATACACGTATACATAGATATATATATACATGTATATGTGTATATACACGTATACGTGTATATACACGCGTATAACATGTATACATAGATATATATACATGTATATGTGTATATACACGTGTATGTGTGTGTACACGTATATGTGTATATACACGTGTATGTGTGTGTACACGTGTATGTGTGTGTACACGTGTATGTGTGTGTACACGTGTATGTGTGTGTACACGTGTATGTGTGTGTACACGTGTATGTGTGTGTACACGTGTATGTGTGTGTACACGTGTATCTATATATATATATATATATATATATATGTGTGTGTGTGTGTATACACATGTATATACGTATATATATATATGTATGTATACACGTGTACATACGTATCTATATATATATTTATATATATATATGTATATGTATATATATGTATATATATATGTGTGTGTGTGTGTGTATATATGTATATATATATATATGTGTGTGTATATATATATATAGGTCAAGTTATTTTCAGAACTTCTATTTAAATGAGAACTCACACAACCAATTTTAACCATTGATTGCCACTGATGACAGTGCAGATTGTTTCTAGGGTTCTGATTGCACTTCAAAACTTACTCGAAGACTGAATTTTCTCAATGCTATTTAAGTTTTCAGCTGAAATATCTTGTTCTCCTACATTCATTTACAATTCCTATAAATAGGTTGAACGAACTTAACAACTAAAGAAAGACTATGGAAATACACTCACCTGCTAATGAAAATCACAAAGATTGCAGGAATCTACTGATCTATATTGTCATTAGCTAGCTAGTAGTGTCATTCTTTTTTTCAACTTCAAGATCTAATTTTTTAGACTCTTCATTACCTGTTTTGTTTTAGCTAGTTGTTGTAACACCCGGAAATTTCTCTTTGAAGTGTCATGCGACTGGAGGCCCAGACGCGTGGAAAACAGGCGACTGGAGCTTCATACGCATGGAGCCGCACGACTGGAGCTCCATCCACATGACAATGGTACGACTGAAGGTCCAATCGCATGGAGCTCAGGTGACTGAAGTGCCCATACGCCTGGAGCTACGGGCGACTGGACTGTGGTATTTAAGGGAGAGGGCAGCTCATACCTTCTCCCCACACTTGCAAACTCAGTCAGAAAGGAGAGAAGAGAGAAAGAAGAGAAAAAGAGAGAAAAGTGGTGATTCGGGCTTGAAACTCGTCGAGCAACTAGTCCAAACGAAGCTCTTCATCTTCTTCTTGTTTGTGTGAGTTCTAGGACTCCTCATTTACTTGTTTTCAAACGATTTTGGGGCTAAAACACATATAAACCCGTTTTTGAAAAATGTATGTTTGACCCATTTGGGTGTAATCATGCGTAGTATGTTTAAAGTACGATTTTCGACTTGTATAAGCTTGTATGATGTCCTAGTATGTTTCCCCAAGGTTTAGGAGGGTTAATTTAGTCTTGGAATGAGTTTAGGAGGGTTTGAAGGCCGTAAGTCGCGGCTGCATTCCGAGATGAACTCCAGTCGCTGCTCAGTTAGGGCTAGACGACTGTAGGACCATTCGCACGACTGGGGGACGACTGAGGTTCATTCGCACGACTGAGGCTCAATCGCATGACTGGAGGTTCAGTCGCACGACCGGTCATACGGCTGAGAGCCCAGTCGCATAGGTGCACTGTCGCACAGGTTCATTCGCGCGGCTGAGGGTTTAGTCGCATAAGAGTCCAGTCGCATAGTGTTCATTCGCACGATAGGAAGTCCATTCGCACGAGTGGGTGTTCATTCGCATGGATGCTCATCCGCATTAGTCCAATCGCATAGTGTTCAGTCGCACGGAGGCCATGCGACTGAAGAATGCCCAATCGCCCAGTTAGGGCTGTTGTGTACGAGGAGGGAGATAGTTTAATCACGGGCCTTCGGGAGAAGAGCAAGGGAAAGTAATGATGTGATAGCTCCCGTACGTACATGTGTGATAACTGTCGAGGCTTAGAAGTTACGTTGGGCATGTAATGATAAGTGCTTGAGAGTTGTACATGATGTATGCTATGTATGTATGATGCCTTGCATGATGATGTATGAATGATGTGTATGTTCCTTATGATATTGTATGTACATCTTTCCCAAAACTTTACGTATTATGATAATGAATGAACAAAGTATTATGTAACGTAAAGTGAAAGGCAATGAAAGATAAATATGATGACGAATGCATGCATTAACGAATGAATGAAAGAAGTCTTGCAAGCATTGGATAAAAAGGGTCCTTCTTTGTGATTGACCAAACGTGTTATGCCTCTACCGCTTATCTCTAGTACTGTGGCATATGCTTGCTGTTCATTTATTGACTTCAGCCCAGTAGCTAAGACTGATCGGGGTGTAGCTTATGGTATTGGTACGAAAGATATCCAATGTGCAAGTAAAGTTATATGAAACGATTGAATGAATGCACGAATGAAATGAACGTGCGTATGTATGTAATGAATGTGGATGTTAACGAAGAACGGTACACGAACGAAAGCTAATGAACGAATGATGAAGATAATAATAACATTATCTATGTGTACGTATGTTGTGTGACCGCATGTATGTAAAGACGGTTTAAAGTAAGAAAAGTATGTTTCATTATAAAACTAGAACTCACTCAGCAACGCTGACTTTTTATGTGTTTCCAGTTGGCAGGTAGTGTTGCTGGGGATGGCACGAGGCAGCTACTCAGCTCTTTTAGGATGACATTCCTTTGCTAATAATGTTGCAACGCTTTATGTTGCATGTAAGGGTTTGTTGAGGATCCCGATAAACGGGATTACTTGAGGAATCTTCTTAGTCTAGTTTTAATGTATTCGCACTAAAGGTCACTGTTTATGACCATTTTGTAATTAGTAACGATGTATTACTTTGTAAAAGCTTTTATGATGAAATGAGATGTCTCTTTTGAATGTTTCCGCTGCTATGATTATTTAAAATATCTGCAAATGTATGTTTTATGTGCGATGAATGACCAACTGTGAGGTGCCCGGGAACGGGGCCTTACAAGTTGGTATCAGAGCCAAAGTTTAAGTGAAATGGGTAAATTTTCAAAATAAACCTAAACTTAAACTGAAAATGGGACGAAAAGGGGAGGAATGCCAATCTGAGTAGCTGCGTGCCATCAGGTATTTTCTTAAAGTTAACTGGTATTATGTGCGCAAGTTATGTGTTTATGTGTTACTGTTAGACTTAGATACTAATGTAGTCAGGACAGGTAATGCTCGGGGTGCGAAGAGTAAAGTAAGTGGTTAATCACAACTAGCCACTGTAATTAGGAACTTACTATACTTGACATAAACTGAGCTATTTCCTTGAATGACCGTGTTGGTGTTTGAATCTTTCAGTGTGTGATAGAGAGAGAATGGTTGGCGGTAGATCATCCAAAGCCTCACGCGGTGGAGGTGGTGGCAGACGTGGTGCTAAACCACGTGCCACAAGAGGAAGGCCTAGAGTCGAGAGAGAGGTTCCTGAAGAACCTGAGACCCCCCATCCAGAGGGCGTAGACGAGAGCGTCAATCTGAGAGCCTCGGTAAAAGAGGCAGTGGTTGAAGAGGTGCATCAGGTCATGCAGACGATCTTACCGTCTGTGGTGACCGAAGTGATAAAGGCAGTCCGGGAAGGAGAAAGGAAAGAGAGGAATAGGTCCTCAGGGAGACAGGAGCAACCAGAGCCGGAAACGGTTCTTTCTGATGATGAAGAGGAAGAGGAAGAGGAGCCTGTGCAGGAGCATGCACGAGGCTGTAACTATAGGGTGTTTATGAGGTGCAAGCCCCCTACTTTTGACGGAAATGGCACCGCTGCTGCTGCTCACCAATGGGTGAAAGAAATAGAGGTTGTTCTTGATATCAGCGAGTGTCGGGAGGACAAAAAGGTGATGTTTGCTACCCACTCTTTCACGGATTCGGCTCTATGCTGGTGGGACAACATAGTCCAAGCTGAGGGTAGTTGGGCCATTGGAAGAATGAAGTGGTCCGAGCTGAAAAGGTTGGTAATCGAGGAGTTCAGTCCTCGTCGAGAGATGGATAAAGTTGAGAGAGAGTTCCTGTAGTTGGAGGCGGGGACGATGACCGACCAACAATACACCCACCAAATTTAACGAGATGGCAAGACTGGTGCCGGATCAGGTGACACCGGTGTCTCGAAAGATTAACCGGTACGTTCAGGGGCTGCCAGCTGACATTCGCAGGTACTTGATTTCTGCTCGACCGAGCACCTTTAGGTCGGCAGTGGATTTGGCAGGGAGGTTACATGATGAACGGACTGTGGTGGTGGTGGCCGAGGGTAGTAAGAAGGGCGGTGGTGAGAGGAACTGGCAGGGGAAGAGGTTTGGTCGAGGTGATACTTCGACGGGTAACAAGAAGGCATGGGTGGATGACCACCGTGTGGTCACGCCAGGTGCAGGATTGAAGAAATGTGGCAAATGTGAGAGAGAGCACTCGGGGGAGTGCAAGTGGGGATCAAACATCTGCTTTAAGTGTGGGAAGACAGGGCATATAGCAAAGGATTGCCTTAATAATGTGGTCTTGCTTTGTTGCAGTACACCAATGAACCTCTCAAATACAATTCCTGTAGAGCTTGCCGCGGGGCCAAGCCATACAACTCCCGATCAAGAAGAGGGTAAACAATTTGTCACCGATGTTTTTTTCTTGGATGGAACTTTTGAAGAAATATCATACGACATGGCGACAACCGTTTCTAATGCTATAGAGGTATTACTATTACAAATCATTTTCTTTGCTTCACTATTGTTGTGCACATTTTGTAAGTAGATATCTTGATTAAACAAGCCAAGGCATAACATATTATGCATATTGAGCGCATAGGGGTAAAATTTATTCATTTAGCATAAGTTGGTTAATGACTATAGACTAGGTGCAATATCATTGGGGTAAAATCTAAGTTTTCATATGTTTGGTTAATAGAAGCTTAGTATTTAAAGAAAACTAGTATTATAGCTGCCTGTTAGTACTTTCTTAGAACATATGATTATACTTGGTTGCCATATGACCCGGAGTGTTATTGTTTTTGTATATTTTAGTGAATTTAGGTATTTAGCCATACGATATTTATTTTACAACTAATTTTTTATTATTTAGTGTACCACTATAGTTTTGGTTAATGCCGAACTAATTATACTTATCAAACATTTCTTGAAGTCTATTCACAAATTTCTCTTTTTCTTTTGATCCAGTTGCAGCTTTGTTTTGCCCACATATTAAAACAACAGGCCCTGATATCTTATCAAACATTTCTTGAAGTCTATTCACAAATTCTTTACGGTTTGACTTGGAAACAGCCCGTGACAACCACAAAGATGAGTCTGGGAAATATACAATAAGAGGTTGTACGGACGACAAAACCTGCCATCATAATTTAAAAGAAACAAATGAAATAGATGTTCTAAGTTTTTACTTTTCATGATTTTTGGAATTAAAAATGATAGGAACTACGGAAGTGCTTATGTAACCTCGGATAATGCCTCCATTGCAATATAACAGTCTTCAGCTTCAGTATCAAAATCACGCTCAACATGCTTCGCTGCAAATAAACATTTGTTAATCAACATAACTAACAAAATGCAAAAATTGACCTTTTTAAATAGCCATTATATGCTTCTTAAAGGTTAGCAACATGATTATGAGAATGATGGGTAAAAAATTTGATAAAGTCTTACTATGAAGCCAGTATATTGATGATGTGGTAGATTGCTCAGGTTTCTCATTATCTTTTGCATCGTTGGTCTTATTTTCTGCACTATCCAGAATAACTGCAACTCTTTCTCCGTCAATTTCATAGATCTCCCCACGTTCGCCCGTGGCTATGGACCTGAAGAAGAATAATACTAAAAAGAGATTAAAACAAATAATTTGAGAAGGAACTATATGTGGCTCCTATGAAATTCTAAAAATGCTATAAAAAGATGGGCTGAAAAGAATAACTTTTAGCAAGTACATTCACAATGAAGGTATCAAACACAAGTCAAGCCAAGACTGTAACCATATGCTCAAGTTTAGCAAGAGCATGGTATCAAGAACAGTTGAGCAGAATAGCAAACGATTATGTCACTTGAATGTTGGAGAAACAATCACACAAAATTATACATATTTTACTTCTATCAGGTTCCATCAACCGTGCAAAAGCACAACTCAGAATTCTACGCAAAAAAAAAACTGAATATAACCAAGGGTTTGTATAACTTTTTACCATCTCTAGAGCAATGTTGTCTTATACAATGATATATAAAAACAACGTTAACAGAGAGAATCAACAACGAAACAAGGGCCACTTGTAACAATTAACAAATAACATATATAAGGTAAAGAATGGACAAAAATAGTCTTATGGAAATTACAATCAAGATCCTATAAGTACAATACGCGGTCACAATTAGACAGAAGCATAACTTTACGCAATGAAGTCGTGTAAGAAGTAATGTTCATGTTCAAGTATAATTGCTATTGAACTAAAAGAATATTGTATCAGTTACCATATTTCTAAGAGATTTGCACAACAAACAACAGTAAATAAATTAACTACAACAATTATTTGGCCATGAAAACTACAAATAAGAAATGACAGGGGAAGACTAACCTGTTATCTTCTTCCACAAGGACAGAAGGTCCAACATACTTCACACGATCCCCTGATTAAAGCATGTAAGAAATATTAACTTTTGTCTCACGGGAAAATAGAACAAACTTATCAATCATAAAGAAGTCCACACAATTCTATTCAGCATGCACAATAACATGTTTTTCAAATAAATGACTGAATAGAACATTTGGCCTACATGGATTCATAAAATACCTTTCTTTAATGGCTCTTTTGTTTCCTCGGAAGACTCCGTATCTTCCTGCTTTGAAGATTCAGAAGAAATCTCCCGAACAACAGTAATGTTCTGTTACAAGTGGAAATGCTAAGCTGTTACAATTTACTACCTCCAGCTCCATCTAAATAACCACTAACATAGCATCAGAAGAAACAGCCGGAGACGGAGATACAGAAACCGTATCAGGCTCGATTCCGACGCGGACAACTTGACCACCAAAACCCACCACCGCTGTTGTCCATGGTGGAACCGTAACCGCCACCGCTACTATCCATGGTCGAAATCCGCTGCCCCAGGTGGTTGTGGAGTGGGCTGTTGTTCCTCAAGAATCGAACGTGTGACTTTACAGGAGAGAATTGAATTTCAAATCGCCCGCCCATTTCACTTTGCTAGTGTACAGAATCTTTGAGGAAGAAGCCAAGAATCATTTCTCGTTTCATGCTATGTAGGGTGCTGGGGAAGAAAAGAAGAACTGATGACCTTCCTTTCGAAGAAGATCGATGGTGTTGTTCATGAAAGCCTTATCTAGGGTTTTTTGTGAGGTGAAAGAAAGAACTCTGACGGGAAAGAAAGCAACTCTGAGTTATTGTCAAAAGCAACACTAAGCAACTCAGATAGTATAGATGAGTTGTACCTTGTGCATGAAGAGATGTACATCTCTTAAAATTAAGACATTGTGTAAAATGACTGTTTTACCCTCCTCAAATGAATATATATATAGTATAGATATATGTATGTATACACGTGTACATACGTATCTATATATATTTATATATATATATATATATATGTATATGTATATATATGTATATATATGTGTGTGTGTGTGTGTGTGTATATAGGGTCAAGTTATTTTCAGAACTTCTATTTAAATGAGAACTCACAACCAATTTTAACCATTGATTGCCACTGATGACAGTGCAGATTGTTTCTAGGGTTCTGATTGCACTTCAAAACTTACTCGAAGACTGAATTTTCTCAATGATATTTAAGTTTTCAGCTGAAATATCTTGTTCTCCTACATTCATTTACAATTCCTATAAATATGTTGAACGAACTTAACAACTAAAGAAAGACTATGGAAATACACTCACCTACAAATGAAAATCACAAAGATTGCAGGAATCTACTGATCTATATTGTCATTAGCTAGCTAGTAGTGTCATTCTTTTTTTCAAGTTCAAGATCTAATTTTTTAGACTCTTCATTACCTGTTTTGTTTTAGCTAGTTGTACAGCTCATAATGTAAGAACTTTTAGGTGTTTGACAGAAAGTTATGTATATTTTTGAGGGTATTGTAGATCTTTGTAATTTGGGGATTTGGTAGACCTCAGTTAAACATTTTCTTTGTGCTTTGGAATATAGGCTAGATATTTATCTTTGAAAAATTAAGAGATTGATTTGGTTATTTTTTTAGAGGGAGAATCAGGTGATGAAAGATATAGAAATTGTTGGAAATTAGGGTTGTTTTATGTGGAAATGGATTTTTCATCAATTTCTTCTCAATTGTAGACTTAATAATGTTGTCTTGCTTTGTTGAAGTACACCAATGAACCTCTCAAATACAATTCCTGCAGAGCTTGCCGTGGGGCCAAGCCATACAACTCCCGATCAAGAAGAGGGTAAACAATTTGTCACCAATGTTTTTTTCTTGGATGGAACTTTTGAATAAATATCATACGACATAGCGACAACCGTTTCTAATGCTATAGAGGTATTACTATTACAAATCATTTTCTTTGTTTCACTATTGTTGTGCACACTTTGTAAGTAGATATCTTGATTAAACAAGCCAAGGCATAACATATTATGCATATTGAGCGCATAGGGGTAAAATTTATTCATTTAACATAAGTTGGTTAATGACTATAGATTAGGTGTAATATCATTGGGGTAAAATCTAAGTTTTCATATGTTTGGTTAATAGAAGCTTAGTATTTAAAGAAAATTAGTATTATAGCTGGCTGTTAGTACTTTCTTAGAACCTATGATTATACTTGGTTGCCATATGACCCGGAGTGTTATTGTTTTTGTATATTTTAGTGAATTTAGGTATTTAGCCATACGATATTTATTTTACAACTAATTTTTTATTATTTAGTGTACCATTGTAGTTTTGGTTAATGTCGAACTAATTAGAATCTTTTTGTTCTTTGTAAGTCTGATTATAACTCTTTGATCACTCTTAATTCAGGAACTTGTTGGAATAAAAAAGTTATCGATACATTCAGATTTCGGTTTATACAAGTGGCGCAAAGTTGTTACCACTTGTATATCATTTGACCAAGAAAATGGTATTTATTTAAGGTTTTTTTAATCTTTTTTACACAACCTTTTATTTTCTAAGATGGTAATTAACAATATAAATTGTTCTTACGAGATGAATATATGTTGCTTGATAACAACAAATATGTAAGAGATGTCTTACTGAAACTCAAGTCATCAAATGATTTCAATCTGGTTTTTAAAATCAAGTATTTTCGTGGGTTGGATGAGCCTACCGAAGAGCCTAGGCTTCTTCGTTTATCATATATCTAGGTATGCGATTCGTGCATTCTACAAATACTTCTTATATAGATACTTGATAAATGATAATCATAATTGTATTTTGCAGTTGCAACATGACTTTTTCACAAATTATACGGTCGGATAATGGTGTGCAACTATCTGCATTGCAGATTTTGGTTGATAGAGGATTTATTGAACCCGTACCTTTCTCGTTAGTAATCTATCCTTTCTTCAAATTTTAATACTTTTTTTATTTAAGTAATTATAATCGTTATACTAAACTTTTGATTTTTTTTATAGTGACTGGGCCATACTTCTTGAAAAAATGTGCCGAGACGGATTGTCAATCCCAGTGTCAAAAGAGCGTGGGAGTTGGGTATAGTAGAATGCTATAAGTCTATGGTAAGATCTAAATATTATTTAATTTTTATAATTTGATTAACTAATATAATTAATTTTTGATGCTGACATACAACTATAATGCTGACTCTAGGATAATCTTTCAAAGGAGGAAGCCTTGAAACAAGTTTTCAGAATGCTAAGAATGTATCCGTACGGATACTCGGTTTTTTTTAGCGTACAAAAGGTCGATGCCCCCATTGGATTTTTACCTAGAAGAATTGTACTCGGCATTAACAAATGTGGGGTGAGTCTCGGTTGTTATTTTAATTAAAATAATATATTTATTTATATTTACATTCTTAAGGTAATTTTCTGAGTTATGTGATTCTTATTGTCCACTACAGCTACACTTTTTTCGTTTATTTCCCAGAAGTTATTTGCAGTCAGAAAAGTGGAGAAATATACAGAACTATGGTTGCACAGGCACAACAATGTTTTTCAAGATGAGAGTTAAGGGCGTATTGCATGATATTCAGTTTGAAACCAAGCAGGTTTGAGCATTATTTTTTTGTTTTTCTTATTTGTTTATATGTTGTCCATTCATCACTTGTTACTAGAATATTTTTACAATACAGGGTATGGAAATATGTGATGTCCTTCGAACACATATAAATGATGTCATGCAAACAAGTACTTTGGCAAGTTTATTACTCATAAGTTGAGTAATAAACATACATAAGTTGAGTAATAAACTTACCAAAGTACTTGTTTGCATGACATCATTTATATGTGTTCGAAGAACATCACATATTTCCATACCCGGTATTGTAAAAATATTCTAGTAACAAGTGATGAATGGACAACATATAAACAAATAAGAAAAACAAAAAATAATGCTCAAACCTGCTTGGTTTCAAACTGAATATCATGCAATACGCCCTTAACTCTCATCTTGAAAAACATTGTTGTGCCTGTACAACCATAGTTCTGTATATTTCTCCACTTTTTTGACTGCAAATAAATCCTGAGAAATAAACGAAAAAAGTGTAGCTGTAGCGGACAATAAGAATCACATAACTCAGAAAATTAGCTTAAGAATGCAAATATAAATAAATATTTTATTTTAATTAAAATAACAACCGAGACTCACCCCACAATTGTTAATGCCGAGTACAATTCTTCTAGGTGAAAATCCAGTGGGGGCATCGACCTTTTGTAAGCTAAAAAAAAAACCGAGTATCCGTACGGATACATTCTTAGCATTCTGAAAACTTGTTTCAAGGCTTCCTCCTTTGAAAGATTATCCTACAGTCAGCATTCTAGTTGTATGTCAGCATCAAGATTTAATTATATTAGTTAATCAAATTATAAAAATTAAATAATATTTAGATCTTATCATAGACTTATAGCATTCTACTATACCCAACTCCCACTCTCTCTTGACACTGGGATTGACAATCCGTCTCGGCACATATTTTTCAAGAAGTATGGCCCAGTCACTATAAAAAAAATCAAAAGTTTAGTATAGAAATTATAATTACTTAAATAAAAAAAATATTAAAATTTGAAGAAAGGATGATTAATAACGAGAATGTTCCGGGTTCAATAAATCCTCTATCAACCAAAATCTGCAATGCAGATAGTTGCACACTATAATTTGTCAAAAAGTCATGTTGCAACTGCAAAATACAATTATGATTATCATTTATCAAGTATCTATATAAGAAGTATTTGTAGAATGCACGAATCGCATACCTGGATATATGATAAACGAATAAGCCTAGGCTCTTCGGTAGGCTCATCCAACCCACGAAAATACTTGATTTTAAAAACCAGATTGAAATCATTTGATGACTTGAGTTTCAGTAAGACATCTCTTACATATTTGTTGTCATCAAGCAACATATATTCATCTCGTAAGAACAATTTATATTGTTAATTACCATCTTAGAAAATAAAAGGTTGTGTAAAAAAGATTAAAAAAACCTTAAATAAATACCATTTTCTTGGTCAAATGATATACAAGTGGTAACAACTTTGCGCCACTTGTATAAACCGAAATCTGAATGTATCGATAACTTTTTTATTCCAACAAGTTCTTGAATTAAGAGTGATCAAAGAGTTATAATCAGACTTACAAAGAACAAAAAGATTCTAATTAGTTCGGCATTAACCAAAACTACAATGGTACACTGAATAATAAAAAATTAGTTGTAAAATAAATATCGTATGGCTAAATACCTAAATTCATTAAAATATACAAAAACAACAACACTCCGGGTCATATGGCAACCAAGTATAATCATATGTTCTAAGAAAGTACTAACAGCCAGCTATAATACTAGTTTTCTTTAAATACTAAGCTTCTATTAACCAAACATATAAAAAGTTTGATTTTACCCCAATGATATTGCACCTAGTCTATAGTCATTAACCAACTTATGCTAAATGAATAAATTTTACCCCTATGCGCTCAATATGCATAATATGTTATGCCTTGACTTGTTTAATCAAGATATCTACTTACAAAATGTGCACAACAATAGTGAAACAAAGAAAATGATTTGTAATAGTAATACCTCTATAGCATTAGAAACAGTTGTCGCCATGTCGTATGATATTTCTTCAAACAAACATAATCAATTCTGAAAAATTAAAACAAAAAAAGTTAATAATTGCGTACAACTCAAAACTCGATACATGTGTAGTGTAATATATTACTTTACATGGTTGATAATAGATATACAATTACATGGTGACAAATTAATCTCTGCACACTTTCTAAGATAGAAAGCTAATGAAACTTTGACATCCATACTTGAATCTTCTAAATGACTGTCATGTTTTTCTATTCATACTTAAACAAACAAACAAACAAACGTGCCCAGTAAATCCCACTCAAGAGCAGGGTCTGGGAGGGGTAGGTGGTGGCGAGTCTTTCCTCTATCATGTGAGATAGAGAGACTGCTTCCGGAGAGACCCCCCGACTCACAAAGGAAATCAAATAACAATCACAATCATAATAAACGGCAGACAACACATAGGCATAAATCCTTAAGAAACTTAGAAAGTAAGAACAACAAATAAGCAGGAAGAATCACGCGTAAGGGCAGATTAAGGGAAACAGGAGGCCCGCAACAAGTCTACATCTACCTTTCCCTCCCACATGTCCCACTAAAAGTCCTTAACTTTAATTCTACGCCTCCACTCACTCCTATACTCGATCATGTCCTCAGAGAGGTGCAGGTCTATCATATCTCGCCTGATTATGTCGTCCCAGGTCATCCTAGGTCTACCTCTACTCCTCCTTCCCTCTACGTTGATGTTCTCTACTGCTCGAACTGGTGCTACCATCGACCTTCGTTTTACGTGCCCAAACCATTTTAATCTTCCCTCTCGTATTTTATCTGTGATACAAGCCACCTGTAGCATCTGTCGAAACACGTCGTTTCTTATTCGATCCAATCTTGTGTGTCCACACATCCACCTCAGCATTCGCATTTCCACGACCTCTATTTGTCTCTGGTGCGATTTCTTTATGGCCCAACAGTCTGTTCCGTATAACATAGCTGCACGTACCACCACTCTGTATAGTTTTCTCTTTAGTTTTGTTGGGAACCTCTTATCACACAGGATCCCTGATGCTGCTCTCCATTTGCGCCATCCTAAATGCACACGATGAGTTACATCGCTGTGTATCTCTCCGTCCTCTTGAACGTAGGAGCCCGGGTACTTGAACCTAGACGTCTGTGGTACCATCATACCCTGGATACTTATTTGGGTGTCTTCTTCAGCCTGACCACTAAAGTTACAATGCATGTATTCAGTCTTAGAGCGACTTACCGTTAAGCCTCTGCGCTCTAGTGCTACTCTCCACCGTTCTAGCCTTTCATTAAGCACCGTTTTAGATTCTGATATTAAGACAATATAATCTGCAAACAGCATGCACCACGGGACTGGCTCTTGTATAGACTTGGTCATCTCATACAGCACTATTGTGAAGAGAAATGGGTTCAATGCAGATCCTTGGTGTAGTCCCACTTCCACCGGGAAGAAGTCTGTGTCTCCAACTGGTGCTCGCACACACGTTTTTGCCCCTTCATACATATCCATTATTATTTTGATATATTTCTCTGGTACCCTTCTGAGTCGTAAACTTTCCCAAATGAGTTGACGCGGCACGCTGTCATATGCTTTTTCTAGGTCAATAAATACCATATGGAGGTCTCTTTTCTTTTCTCTATATTCTCCATTATCCTTCTTATGACGTGTATGGCTTCTGTTGTAGAGCGTCCTGGCATAAATCCAAATTGGTTTACCGCAATCTGCTTTTCTCGTCTAATTCTCGTCTCAATAACTCTTTCCCATAGTTTCATCGTGTGATCAATAGCTTTATTCCTCTGTAATTTGCACAACATTGGACATCTCCTTTTTTCTTATATATGGGGACTATGAGACTGTTTCTCCATTGTTCTGGCATCCTCCCGTTTTTTAAGATAGTGTTAAATAGGTCTGTTAGCCATTGCAGGCCCTCGTCTCCCAGGCACTTCCACACTTCAATAGGTATGTTGTTTGGACCCACCGCCTTAGCCCTTCCCATTTTCTTCAGCGCTTTTCGTAACTTCGTCGACTGTGATGCTTCTACAGTAACACCTGTTTTGTTGGTTTGGTTGCGTTGTTCTATCCATCGCAGTTTGTTGGTTAGGGTTTCTTATGTTGAAAAGGTTATCGAAGTAAGTTTTCCATCTCGTCTTGATGTCGTTATCCTTCACCAACATCTTTCCATCCGCAGCCTTTATAAACTTCACCATTCTCAGGTCGTGTCTTCTACTTTCTCTTGCCCTGACAATCTTAAACATGTCATATTCTCCTTCTTTCGTCTCTAATCGCTTATATATTCTCTCGTACACTATGTTCTTTGCCTCTGACATAGACTTTTTCACCTCCCGCTTAGCCTCTTTGTATTTATTTTTTAGCACCGCCCGTTCTTCGTCATTATTACAGTGTAAAAGGTCTCTGAAACTTTGTTGTTTAATTCTTATCTTCTCCTGTACATTTTCATTCCACCACCATGCTTCCTTATGACCTACTGTCCTATTAGTTGCAAGTCCAAGAGTTTCTTTAGCAGCTTGCATAAATGTAGTTGCCATATCCTCCCACATTTGGTTTGCGTCTTCCTGTGGCCCGGTTTGGATCATTGGTATGATCTTATCTCCAAAGGTGGTAATCTTTTCGTCTTTGAGTTGGCCCCATCTGATCGTCGGTCTAATTCTCTTAGTTGGTTGGACAATTGCTCTCTTCACGCGTAGATCAGCCAACAGCATATGGTGTTGAGTCACTACTGTCTCTCCCGGGATTGCCTTACAGTCCTTCCACGAGTTACGGTCTTCTCCCCTCATCAGCAGGTAGTCTATCTGCGTGTGTCTTCTGCCGCTGCTATTCATACTTAACGTTCTAAATAACTGCTATGAACCAAGGCTTTTATTGGGTGATTAAGTACTTCTTGCATTACATTATTAGGTGACTGGTTCACCATTGACAAAAGTTTTTCTAACATATTAAGTGAATCAGTTTAACAGATTTATCATTAATTACTAAGAACCAACTATATTATTTATTCTAACCCTCATGGGCAAATTGTGAAACCACTCTCATTAATCTAATACTAATTCCCCATAAGCAGAATACCAGATAAATGTATATTCAAACCAACGATAATCATCAACCAGGTAAAACCAAGATAAACATAGATTTCTAGATCAATCTAATACTAAGTTAGCTTCTTCGCATTGCATATCATTTTCCCCTAATTGATAACGATTTTATTGTTTATGTTTCTAGTGATGATTAAAATGGTGATTAACCCTCATTCATCGTCTACCGCATAATAGCAAAGTAAGGAAGAAAAATTGCACTGTCAATTAAAAAAACAACCGTTAAATTAACAAAACTAATTTATGTTTGTATTTGTAAGCTATAACATCAAAACTTTCACATTTAGAGGTTTATTTAGAGGTTTGAGTTATTAATAAATTCAGTCTTAAGTGTAAAATCACTAACACCTGATGGAAAAATAACTTTCGAGGTTTGAGCTTATTGAACATTGAAAATCATAACTATAGAACTCATAATTCGGTTTTATAGAAAAAAACACCCTCAATTGCAGTTAGCATATTAACATCATAAAAATATCAATAAAAAACAATCTAAAATTCCAAAAATAGGCTAAATAGCTATTTGCCATTTTTTTCCTTTTTCCTATAACTCAGTGTCAACTATAAACTATACAATTTTAACAATTTCAATCAAATTTAGGCTTTAGGGTGACCATTTACTACTTGCCACAGTCAAGAAACAGAGAATGTCATTTTTTCAAGTAGAGTTGGTCAGTGTGTGAGTTGGTAAGAGTTTAAGGCAACACTAATCATCCACTCGTCACACATTTTGCAGGCAACTGTCGGAGAAAAGAGAGTTACAATAAAAATAGCAATGAGGTTAATTTGAATAATAATATTGTACTAAATATAAGCTTGTTATTATGTGATAAAGTAACCAAAAACCTACACAAAATGTAATGAAGATGGAGGAATTTCGTAAATTGTATTTAAAGGAGCAAATCCATGAATATAAGATTCAGAAAATAAACTTAAAATTGTACTAAACTGACCCATTTTTAAAAAAAGGATTTAAACTTCTTCGTTTATCATTGCATTCACATTGACATGATCAACTCTTTTAATAAAACGATTGTGGTGTGTATGTTGTTTTTATAATCCATCTAATTACACAATATGACACATCACCCCGTTTATATTAGAATTGAAAAATATACTTTATAACATCCATATAACTAACTACCTCAATTACAACCAAACTTATGTAAAACAGTCTTTTTACAACCCAACAACCAAGTTTAGAATGATTAGAGCCTAATCACAACCTCCGTTAATAACAACTTGTTTACAAACCAATGAACATGTTTAGTCATTTTGCAACTTTGATTACAACGTATTCACAAGACATCATCTTGTTAACCTCGTTTAGATTAATGATTACAAGTCATGTTCTTGTTACAGTTTCAAATCCAATGATGACCTTAACTGAATCACAACAAAACATGTTTCCAAACTAAACCCACAACAAAGATCCAATTTTAACACAAGATTTTTTCTATTAAAAAAAACTATGTCCACCGACATAGGGGAATAATTAGTAATAAAATTACATCGTATATATGAATGTTTAGTATTAAACAAGAAAATCATATGAAATTACATAGCCTCATATGTAACAGCTAAATGGAAATAAGTCGGCCCTTAGAGAGAAGAAACTTCCATTTTTAAAGATGTTTACAGTCCTTACGGTCCTTTTAACCTGTACTTAAATCGCTTAGGTTTCAAAGTTACGATCGAAGATCAGAAGTAGTACCAGGATAAAGCTAAAACACATAAAGCAAGAACTAATCAATTTATGATCAATGTAGCTGAACTTCTAGAAGTAAAACCCAACAGTTAACGGTGTTAAATAAATGACAAAAAGACAGCCCTAACTGAATGCAAATTTCCATCATTAAACATGGTAACGGACCCTTCTAACCCATAGATAAGTTGATGATCATTACAATTATTTTTCTACTAACTTAGGAATGCTGCACGAGCAAGCCTCCAGTCAAATTAAGTAGATTAAAAAAGAACAAAAAGCTTCTCAAGTGCTCAATTAGGCTACTTGGGCAAGCTTAATGCAGCTATATATCTAATCTATACAGAATTACAATGTTTACGCCCTACAAAACTACTGAGTACCAACGAAATAGCACTTACATTAAACTAAATCACATAAAGCAAGAATTAATCATTTTCCTACCAACGTAGCTGAGCTTAAAGTAAAACTCAACCGCCATACATAAACCTCAGCTCATAAACATCAATTGCTCAACTAAACATAAATAAACCAAAACTCCATACAAATTCACAAACCACATCCTCACCAACCAAAACACCAACAATACGAATCCATAACTATCACAAATCAACGCGAAGATGACTTACAGTCAACAAAAAGTCAAAAAGTAACCAACACACGTAATCCAAAACACACAGCGACAAATTCAAAACAGATACAAATTCCGCATTGCAGATCAGTAAACCCTAACCTAACACGAACCACAAATAAACAGAACAACCAAGTAACCAACAATTATCCGACCAATGCAACACAGGCGATCAAATAGTAGCTTTAGGAGTAGACAAATTACCAGAGAGGTTGGAGGAGATGAGATCGTTGGGAAGATCAAGCTTGCGTTCAGTCATCGAATTTCGTTGAGAAGATTGAAGATTCAAAGGTGAGTAGATGTTTAGATGAAGGAGAAATTGATGAGGAGATGAGAGATTTGAATTAGGGCTTGAAGATTGAAATCGAAAGGGTTCGTATGAGGTAGAAGAGAGAGAGAGAGCTGGGGTTTGTTTGGGTGGTGGCTAGAGGCCAATGAACGCACGATGGGGAGATTGTGTTTTGTGCGGTGTGGTTCGAGGGGTGCATGTGACCGGACCAATAGGAACCCTGATCGGACTCATAGAGGGTGGTCAGGCTCGTGGAAGTGGGCTCGGTTAGGCTAACAAATTCTTTTTTGACGGTTTAAGTTAGTGTTTTTTTTAGTTTTTTGGTTTTGGTTAAATGGTCGCTTTAGTCTAACTAGGATTGGAACCCCGCATGTTGTTGCAGGATTCTTCTCGTCATTTCATAAAAACGATAATTCGGTACTTACGAAAAAAATTGTGTGATAGTTTTATCGTTTCATGATAATTTCACGCAACTGTTAAGCCTTTTTATATGACGAACTTCGTACACTTTGTACAAAAGTTAAACGCAAAAACGAACTGAAGCAAAACATAAACATCATAAAAGGCATATGAAAAATAAATTGTAATAAAATAAACTTAAAGAAAAAACAAAACCAACTAAATAGTAAAAATAAAAAACAATTATAAAGAAAGTTTATAAGAACAAAATAACATTAAAAGAAAAAAAACTAAAAATATTACACCTGGTAAAGCTGCTGTTATGTTAAATAGAGGATTTGATAAAAAGATTTAAATTTTCACGTAAAATTTAATTTAATTCGTTTATTTCCGTGAAATTATTTGCACATTGAAACTGAAAATTAACTTTAACAAATTTTATGCGCATGTAAGTGAGTTCAACTAATTTAAACTTTTAACTAAACAAAATAATAAAGAAAAAATTCATATAAAAAAACCAACTGAATCTAAGTTAGAACATGAGTCACTTGCTTTATCTCATGAAGCTCAAACCACTAAACCAAACCTTGCCTATTGCATACACATCTCCCACTCATTTATATATGCAAGAATAAAAAATCTAAAAATAAAAAATATCACTGTAGCCACCGACATATGTTTTTAATATATATTATAATATGTAAAACATCATTGTGAATTGGGAAAGAGTACTACTAATAGGATCTAAAACCAAGAACATAACTGGAACAGAACAAAGTTCTCAACTAAAATAATAATGGTTCAATGCACATTTAATAAAACATAAACAATCAAAAATGAAAAGAAAACAAATAAATATACCTTGAATATAGCTTTCCTCTTGCTTACAAGCATCTTCTTCTTAGCCTTCTTCGATACCTCGAGTTTTTGAGATTTCAGACAGGTGTGTGGAATGGGAATTAAGTAGATCAATGGAGGCTTAAAAGAATCAGTGACATGAAATTATACATACCGCGAATTAATCAATTATACCATGAAGCCGCCGGAGCGAAGAGAGTAGTTGGACTATTTCAGGTAGTGAACGCCGAGTCATCAGAGAAAGGGGGAAAATCATGAAGACTTTCTGAAACCCTAGATTCACCAGAATCATTTTGAATGTCGACTTCGGTGCGAACAATTCATGAATATCATGAGGAAAGTCAGATGGGATTTAAGGTTTTTTAGGAGACGAATGGAGGAGAAGAAGAAGAACAACGTAAAGAGAAAAGTCAACTATGTAGAGTTAAGTTAGAATACCTTCAATAAGCAGTACGTACGCGTCGGGAAAACGGATGTTAAATATTTATGGTTTAAGATGAAGAATGAATGATTAGGGAAGAAGAATACCTGGTTTGATCCATTAGGAAACGGTGAAGATGGAAGAGGGGCAGTGCTTCTAGGGTTTTCTAAATGAAGAAAGGAAAGGAGATGAAAAAAGTGGGCAACAGCGTGGTTAAAAGGTCCGTGTGAAGGAGGGTCAAGTTTTAAGCGGGAACTGAAAATAAAGAGCGTGCCAAGTGTCAAATTGGTGTTTTAAGAAAGTGACACGTGGCTTTAAAAACCTTGTTTTATTCGAGTGTATAGATACATATATATATATACACATATATATACATATATATACATATACATATACATATATATATATATAAATATATATATAGATACGTATGTACACGTGTATACATACATATATATACGTATATACACGTGTATACACACACACACACACATATATATATATATACACATGTGTACAAAGACATATAGGTATATATACACGTGTATACACACATATAGATGTATATACACGTGTATACGCACATATACGTGTATATACACGCGTATACACACATACACATGTATATACACATATACGTGTATATACGCATATACTTGTATATATATCTATGTATACATGAATATACGCGTGTATATACACGTATACGTGTATATACACATATACGTGTATATACACGTGTATATACACATATACATGTATATATATCTATGTATACACATGTACATACGTATATATACGTGTATATATACATACGTATATACGAATATAATATATATGTATATATCGATATATATATATTGTTTAATTCCGGATAGAATCAATTATGGCTAGAAGATTTCTTATTTTTGGAATAACGCGTTTTTCAGTTTAGAAACTTTTGCTTTTTGGTATTTTCTACAGCTGTGTTTTGGCTGTAATTAGGTTATGTTTAGCCTTTAAATAAGTTAGCCTTCTAGTGTTAGGTATTCGAAAATCATGTCCCGTCTTTTCTTTCTTAAGATTAATAGAGAAGCGGGCCGACTCAGTTACTTAATCGTTGTTCTTGTCTCTCATCTGATTCTAATTGCAACAATTGGTATCAGAGCTTGGTTCAAAAGGACAACTAGCGCTCAAACATTGGTCAGAAGGGTGTGATCAAGAGCTAAAGGACTGTGCAATCAATTAAAGAAGTAAGAAAAGATGGCAGAGACTCCAGCAGCAAACCAGATTGTAGGGGTGAAGGAGACTACAAATCTGTTGCTGCAATGCCCTATTTTGACAGCCACAAACTACACAATTTGGGCTATCAAAATCAAGGCAATTTTTAATGTTCACGGCGTTTGGGAAGCAATCGAGCCAGGGGTGAACGTTGACCCAAAGAAGAACAATATAGCAATAGCCTACCTGTACCAAGAGTTTGTCCTCCAAGTTTCCCAGTTCGAAACAGCAAAAAAGATCTGGGATGATTTGAAGGCTCGCTATGTAGGGGTTGATCGGGTTAAAGAGGCCCGGCTTGGATCCTTAATGACCGAATTTTAAGCATTGAACATGAAAGATGGAGAGGCGATTGAAGACTTTGCAGGACGCATCAGCAGCATAGTCTCGAAAGCAAAAAGCCTAGGAGCCAAGCTTGAAGATATAAAGTAGGTCAGGAAGTTTCTTGGTTCTCTTCCCAATCGTTTCTTACCCATAGTTGCTTCTATTGAACAATTTGCAGATTTGAAGGCCATGTCCTTTCAAGAGGCAATTAGCAGACCTAGAGCATTCAAAGAAAGGATCAAGTCAAGTGATAAAGGGCAAGGATCCAAAGGGAATCAGCTGTTGTTTTCTTGCGAAGAAGGGCAAGCTAGAAGGAAGGATCAGCAAGGTGGTCGAGGCCGAGGGAATGGCTGCGAAAACCGAGGCCGAGGACGGGGCCGTGGTCGGTCAAACGGTCAGGGCAGAAGTACTGGACGAGGAAACTAAAAGAAAGACCGGTCCAACATCCGATGTTTCAGATGTGATGGAATGGGGCACTTTGCATCTGACTGTCCAACCAAAAAAAGCAAGAAGAAGTCAATTTGACCCGAGCCAATGCTGAAGAACCTGCTCTTTTAATGACAGTTGGTGAGCAAAACCAACAGGAAATGGTTTACTTGAATGAAGAAAGAGTCATACCTGCCAAGTATGTCTCAAGTCAAAGAAGAGTTCATATGGTATTTAGATAATGGAGCATCTAACCATATGACAGGGAACCGAAACCTATTCTCAAAACTTGATGAAAAAGTAGGAGGAAAGGTAAGGTTTGGTGATGGATCATGTGTGGAGATAGAGGGCAGGGGCTCAATTCTCTTGGAATGCAAGAATGGAGAGCAACACCTACTAACGGACGCCTATTACATCCCATTTTTGCAAAGTAACATTATTAGTCTTGGTCAAACTACCGTAGGAGGTTGTGAAGTGAAGATGAAGGAAGAATACTTGTGGATGTATGAGGCTTATGGCAGGTTGTTAATGAAGGTGAAAAGATCATCAAACCGGCTGTACAAGATCCACCGTCGGACTGGATTACCGGTGTGTTTACATGCCAAGATGGATGATTTGGCCTGGACTTGGCACTCTCGGCTAGGCCATGTAAAATTTGATGCCATCAAACAAATGACAACAAAAGAATTGGTTCATGGGGTTCCACATATAAACCACCCTACATAAATATGTGAGGCGTGTTTGGCTGGTAAGCATACCCGGCAATCCTTCCCGGATCAAACAGCTTATAGGGCCTCAAAACCTCTTGAACAAGTACATGCAGATCTGTGCGGGCCTATTACACCTACTACATAAGCAGGGAACAGGTACGTGCTTCTTATTATTGATGATTTCAGCCGATATATGTAGGCTTATATGCTTAAAAGGTTCAAAACTGTAGTGGAGAATGAAATTGGCAGTAAGATTAAGGTATTTAGAACTGATTGGGGGAGAGAATTCACCTCCCAAAGTTTTAATTCTTTTTGTGAACAGGAAGGGATAACAAGACAGCTAACCGCACCATATTCTCCAGAGCAAAATAGAGTAGTGGAGCGGAGAAATCGCACTGTTCTAAGCACAACAATGAGTATCTTGAATGCAATGGGTGTACCATAAAATTTTTGGGCAGAAAGGGTTAGGCATTCTGTTTATATCCTAAACAGATTGCCCACTATGGCACTAAAAGATCAAACTCCATACGAAGCTTTGAAAGGATGCAAACCAAGACTCAATCATCTGCGAGTTTTTGGGTGTGTGGGCTATGTCAAAACACCTTCAAACCTGTTAAAGAAGCTGGATAACAGAAGTGTACCCATGGTGCATTTGGGCATAGAACCTGGCTCGAAAGCATACCGTATGCATGATGTCGAAAAAAGGAAACTAGTTGTGAGCCGGGATGTTAAATTCGATGAAAACCGCAGGTGGGATTGGAGCGAGTATGTGACAGAAAATGGTCCAGAATGGACTGAATTTTTTGTCCAGTTGGGCCTATCAAATGGATCTGGTGGATCATTCAGCCCAACTGTAGGTGGCTCGGGTACACTAACTAACGCGGAGAACACTGCTAGTACTGGAAACACAGTGCCCGGGATTTGCAGCCCAGTTACAGCAGACCCAGATGAACCAGGCAGCCCGTTCCTCGAAACAGGTGCGAGTCAGCCTGTGACACAAGGCCCGTCGCATCAACATAGCCCGATATCTGCTGCCCAAACATCATCTTGTAATGAGACTCCTAGCAGGTAAGCTTTTGTTCATAAACTTGGGCAAATTCAAGGAGAATTTGATGAACTTAACAACCCGTACCAGATTGATTCAGAGGACTATGATGATACCCCTCCAAAGGGACGCCGACCCTTGGGTGATGTTTATACAAGAGCTCCGCACATGCAAACAGGTAACATTAATTTAATGTTAATGGAGGAAGCACCATATTCCTATTCTGATGCAGCAGGTAAAAAGGAATGGGTTGAAGCAATGGAAAATGAGATTGCTTCTATAGAAAAACAAGACATGGAAACTCACCGAGTTACCATCCAATCACAAAACCATAGGGCTGAAGTGGTTATATAAGGTAAAGAAGGATGCAAATGGGAAGATCATAAAGTACAAGGCTAGACTTGTAGCGTAAGGCTATGTACAACAACCAGGGGTGGATTATGATGAAGCTTTCGCCCCGGTTGTGAGACTCGAAACTGTTCGGTTGATCTTGGCTATCGCAGCTCAACAAGGATGGCAAGTCCATCATCTAGACTTGAAGTCGGCTTTCCTACACAGGGAACGTAAAGAAGAAGTGTATGTTTCCCAGCCGGAGGGATTTATAATAAAAGGATGTGAGCATAAAGTATACAAACTGTCAAAGGCGCTCTATGGCCTTCGAGATAGTTATCAATAGCGAATAGCGGTAAATAGCAACAAGCCACCTATATGCTACGTAGCGAATAGCGGTAAATAGCGACCGCTATTTCGTGTTTAGCGATTAAGTAGAATAATATGTAAGAATGTTTTACATTCAAGAAATAACCATGTTCAGTAGTTAAGTAGTAGAAAATCTAAGCAAACATCCCCAAAATAACTAAAACACTCTATTACTAATCATCTAAATCTCATATTTATCGGGAAAACATAAAAAAAATAAAAAATAAAATCAAAAAATCAAAAAAATCAAAAATTCCACTATGCAGTCGCTATCTACAAATAGCGATTGATGGTCGCATCGCTACATAGCGCGCTATAGTGGTCGCTATAGCCCATAGTCACCTAATTCGCGGTTCGCTCCAGTTCGAAAACGAGGTACGGGTTCGCGATTCGCTAGGTGCCACGAATCCGGTTCGTAAGGGGGTAGGTTCATTCCGGTGCGATCCGGTTCGATCCGGTGTACTAATCATTTTGGTTCACTCCACATGATTAAAAACAAGGCATGTTTAAAAGCAAGATAATTATATATAAAAAAACATATATTCTCATTAAACCAACCGGTAGTTCTAAAAATGCAGAATTATAAAAAAAAACCATATCCAAAATAAGTAAAAACACAAAACAGGTGAGCTGAATTTGACATTAAATTTTCAATGAATTTGATTGAAATTCATTCATTGAACACTAATGGAAATTAAATTTGATTGAAATGCATTATGGATTCTAGAATTCGATTGGTCTAGGGGAAAATAAACACAATTCGATTGAACCACAAAGTCAAAATTCGACTGAAATGCATTCTGGAATTCGATTGAACACAATCGAACCACAATCGAACCCTTGAGCGAACCACAATCGAACCCTTGAGCGAACCACAATCGAACCCTTGAGCGAACCGCGAGCGACTGGGTCGCTATCGAATGCGAATGGGACCGATTCGAACAAATTCAAAAATCACTGGACTTTTAGCGAATCTTGTGACTATGCTATAGCCGCTATTGACAACAGGGCCTTTGACAGGCTCCAAGAGCATGGAACACGCAACTTGATGGTGTTCTAAAGCAGTTTGGGTTCTAAAGACGCAAGCAAGAGCAAGCTGTATACACAAGGAGCACGGATTCTTTGATTGTGGGGGTGTATGTTGATGACTTAATCCTCACCAGGGGAAATAACGATGGCATAACTAAGTTCAAGAAGCAAATGGAAGCCATGTTTGAGATGAGTGATCTCGGTATTCTATCTTATTACCTCGGTATTGGGTTATTTAAAACAGTGAAGGAATTTCACTAAAGCAAGCTAGTTATGCAAAGAAAATACTCCAACAGGCTGGGTTGTGGGATTGTAACCCAACCAAGTTCCCAATGGAACCTGATTTGAAGCTGTCAAACACCGAAGAAGGAGACCCAATTGATGCAACGCAGTACCGACAAGCAATTGGGTGCCTAAGGTACTTAACCCACACTCGACCAGACTTATCTTACTCTGTTGGACATGCTAGCAGGTTTATGCAGGCACCAAAATCAGCCCATCTAAGAAGGTTGAGTCGGGTATGTAAGCCATGTATCTAGGAGGAACTTAAAAGAAGGGCTTTCGGTTTTTTCACCCCGTTTTGTGGTCTGGCAGCTATTTCAACAGATAAGAATATATATATTTGAAGATATGTGGTATGGCTCGGTAAGTAGAATTGTGATGATTTTAAATTCTTGTCAATGCTCACGATATATTTTATTATGTTTTATAAATGTGTCGGTTACATGGATTCACTAGCTTTTCGCTAACGTATGTTTTTAAGCATATATTTCAGGGATTAATTAAGTGGAGAAAGGTTTAAATCTGAAGAATCAAGGAGTAGAATCTTGAAGACGTTTTGTTTTAATTAAGACTACTTATTAATATGGTGTTTTATCATTTATGTTAAGTTAGTTTTGGTAATTTTTCTTATGTAATAAGAACTTTAAGTAATGTATTATGCTTCTGTTGTAAGTTTTGATATCAATCAGTCATGTAAACCCCGTTGAAATTGGGGAGTGACAGGTTGGTATTAGAGCCATTAGGTTTTAGAGAATTAGGTATTAACTAGATACCTAAGTTTTAACCGAGAGACTCTAGTGACTTTAAGATATGAAGCTTTGATTATATTTCACTTAAGTAGTAACGAATTATGTTGACATGTTTTAGTGCAAATAGATGTTGGAGAACCACTTAAGGAGACTCAAGAATGGCATGATAAAGTCTTGTTAAGTTTATTTTAAAATATTTTAAGTACAAATTAGTATTATTTATTGTTATTCTATCTTCTTGTTGTATTTTTAATTTAATGAAGCCCATTTATTTATATTCCTTTTATGTCGAAAGAAGCTTGTATTGTATGTGTCTTAATTCAGTGCATATTTAAGAATAAAGACATCATGATTATGTAATGGCTAGAATCTAAGTATTATATGTGCCTTAAACCTAGGTTATATCTTACTTTCTAGGAATTTGCTCAAATAATGGCCTGAACAATTTCCTTTCAAGGATATCTAGAATGGCCTGAACAATTTCCTTTCGTGGATGGAGACCTCCAACGTTAACTAGGAAAAACTGTTGGAATAAAGACATGCGCATGGATCGATTAATTGATGAGTCACGTGCGTGACATAGCTTCAAATTAACGTTGGAGTTTGTTGGAGTTTACCTAGTCTGTAGCTAGTTCCTAGTCTTTTGTTTGTTTCTTATTTTCTAGTATTCAGTTTGTTTGTTTACGTTGTAATCTTAGCTATATATATAGCTTTCTTGGATGAATAAATTATCAGTTTCAATTCATACCATTGTTAATTACCTTAACATTTGGTATCAGAGCGAAATTACGATCAAAGAGAAAAAGAGAGAAAGATCTAATCATGCGCAGTGAAAAACTAAAGATTCCTGTGTTCGATGGGCACTATGATCATTGGAGAGAGATGATGGAGAACTTGTTGCATGCAAAACAATTATGGGAACTCATTGATCCAGGAATCATCTAACCTCAAGTTGGTGTAGCCCAAAGTGATGCTTAAAAGAAGAAGTTGGCAGATTTACGTGCTAAAGACTTGGAAGTAAAGCACTACCTGTACCAAGCTATTGATAGAGTGACCTTCGAACAGATCCTGGATCGGAAGACATCCAAATGATGTGGGTGGAAAGGGTGCGGTAAAGCTCATAATTAATGGTGTAACATACATCGTTAATGATGTCTATTATGTGCCAGATCTTAGAAATAATTTATTAAGCATGGGTCAACTTCAAGAAAGGGGGCTAATATTTCTTACTAAAGATGGAGCATGCAAGATTTATCATCGTGATAAAGGTTTTTTATTTGAAAGCTCCATGACTAATAATCGAATGTTTCCTTTGTACGACCAATTTTATGATCATAAGGAAAAGAATCAGGTTGATTGTTTGTATTCAACTGATGAAAACATTTCACAATTATGGCATGAAAGATATGGCCATTTGGGTCGTACAAACTTGAATTTATCACAACAAAAAGAAATGGTTAAAGGCTTGCCAAAGTTTACTGTTGATGATTGAGTCTTGGTTTGCACCCTTTCAAAGCTTCGTATGGAGTTTGATCTTTTAGTGCCTTAGTGGGCAATCTGTTTAGGATATAAACAGAAGGCCTAACCCCTTCTGCCCAAAAATTTTATGGTACACCCATTGCATTCAAGATACTCCTTTTTGTGCTTAAAACGGTGCTATTTCTCCGCTCCACTACTCCATTTTGCTCTGGAGAATATGGTGCGGTTAGCTGTCTTGTTATCCCTTCCTGTTCACAAAAAGAATTAAAACTTTGGGAGGTGAATTCTCTCCCCAAATCAGTTCTAAGTACCTTAATCTTACTGCCAATTTCATTCTCCACTACAGTTTTGAACCTTTTAAGCATATTAGCCTACATGTATCGGCAGAAATCATCAACAATAAGGAGCACGTACTTGTTCCCTGCTTATGTAGTAGGTGTAATGGGCCCGCACAGATCTGCATATACTTGTTCAAGAGGTTTTGAGGCCCTATAAGCTGTTTGATCTGGGAAGGATTGCCGGTTATGCTTACCAGCCAAACACGCCTCACATATTTGTGTGAGGTGGTTCATATGTGGAACCCCATGAACCAATTCCTTTGTTGTCATTTGTTTGATGGCATCAAATTTTACATGGCCTAGCCGAGAGTGCCAAGTCCAGGCCAAATCATCCATCTTGGCATGTAAACACACCGGTAATCCAATCCGAAGGTGGATCTTGTACAGCCGGTTTGACGATCTTTTCACCTTCATTAACAGCCTGCCATAAGCCTCATACATCCACAAGTATTCTTCCTTCATCTTCACTTCACAACCTCCTACGGTAGTTTGACCAAGACTAATAATGTTACTTTGCAAAAATGGGATGTAATAGGCGTCCGTTAGTAGGTGTTGCTCTCCATTCTTGCATTCCAAGAGAATTGAGCCCCTGCCCTCTATCTCCACACATGATCCATCACCAAACCTTACTTTTCCTCCTACTTTTTCATCAAGTTTTGAGAATAGGTTTCGGTTCCTTGTCATATGGTTAGATGCTCCATTATCAAAATACCACATGAACTCTTCATTTTGACTTGAGACATACTTGGCAGGTATGACTCTTTCTTCATTCAAGTAAGCCATCTCCTGTTGGTTTTGCTCACCAACTGTCATTAAAAGAGCAGGTTCTTCAGCATTGGCTCGGGTCAAATTGACGACTTCTTGCTTCTTTTTGGTTGCACAGTCAGATGCAAAGTGCCCCATTCCATCACATCTGAAACATCGGATGTTGGACCGGTCTTTCTTTTAGTTTCCTCGTCCAGTACTTCTGCCCCGACCGTTTGACCGACCACGGCCCCGTCCTCGGCCTCGGTTTTCGCAGCCATTCCCTCGGCCTCGACCACCTTGCTGATCTTTCCTTCTAGCTTGCCCTTCTTCGCAAGAAAACAACAGCTGATTCCCTTTGGATCCTTGCCCTTTATCACTTGACTTGATCCTTTCTTCGAATGCTCTAGGTCTGCCAATTGCCTCTTGAAAGGACATGGCCTTCAAATCTGCAAATTGTTCAATAGAAGCAACTATGGGTAAGAAACGATCGGGAAGAGAACCAAGAAACTTCCTGACCTGCTTTATATCTTCAAGCGTGGCTCCTAGGCTGTTTGCTTTCGAGACTATGCTACTGATGCGTCCTGCAAAGTCTTCAATCGCCTCTCCATCTTTCATGTTTAATGCTTAAAATTCGGTCATTAAGGATCTAAGGCGGGCCTCTTTAACCCGATCAACCCCTACATAGAGAGCCTTCAAAGCATCCCAGATCTTTTTTGCTGTTTCGAACTGGGAAACTTGAGGACAAGCTCTTTGGGTATTGCCTGGTACAGGTAGGCTATTGCTATATTGTTCTTCTTTGGGTCAACGTTCACCCCTGGCTCGATTGCTTCCCAAACGTCGTGAACATTAAAAATTGCCTTGATTTTGACAGCCCAAATTGTGTAGTTTATGGCTGTCAAAACAGGGCATTGCAGCAACAGATTGGTAGTCTCCTTCACCCCTACAATCTGGTTTACTGCTGGAGTCTCTGCCATCTTTTCTTGCTTCTTCTCTAATTGATTGCACAGTCCTTTAGCTCTTGATCACACCCTTCTGACCAATGTTTGAGCGCTAGTTGTCCTTTTGAACCAAGCTCTGATACCAATTGTTGCAATTAGAATCAGATGAGAGACAAGAACAACAGTTAAGTAACTGAGTCAGCCCGCTTCTCTATTAATCTTAAGAAAGAAAAGACGGGACAGAATTTTCGAATACCTAACACTAGAAGGCTAACTTATTTAAAGGTTAAACACAACCTAATTACAGCCAAAACACAACTGTAGAAAATACCAAAAACCAAAAGTTTCTAAACTGAAAAACGCGTTGTTCCAAAAATAAGAAATCTTCTAGCCATAATTGATTCTATCCGGAATTAAACAATATAGATATATACGTATATATTATATTCGTATATACGTATGTATATGTACACGTATCTATAAGTATGTACACGTGTATACAGAGATATATATACATGTATATGTGTATATACACGTGTATATACACGTATACATATATATATACATGTATATGTGTATATACACGTATACGTGTATATACACGCGTATATACATGTATATGTGTATATACACGTATATGTGTGTATACACGTATATGTGTATACACGTGCCTACACACGTGTATGTGTGTATACACGTGCCTCCACACGTGTATGTGTGTATACACGTGTATACACACGTGTATGTCCGCGTGTCCGCGCGTCCGCACGTTCGCGCGGGCGGGCGGGCGGGCGGGCGAGCAGGCGTGCGGGCTGGCGGGCGTGGGTGGGTGTGGGTGTGTGTGTGTGTGTATGTGTGTGTACACGTGTATATACGTATACTAGTAAGGAACCCGCGCGATGCGGCGGCGGCATCGACGATATTTTACCAGGCGATATTCGTTTTCTGAATACTTGTGCGGTTTTTAAAGTACAGATAAATAGAAACACACAATCTTGATTTATGTATCTGATATCTTCACTTCAGTAAGTTTGCTCCCCTTAAATCATCAACTCATGCCCCACAAGATTATGAACCTGGTTTTGCAAAATTACACAAAATGTTAGTAAAGATTTCACCTTTTTATAAAAATTAATTAATTTAATTTACAATATGAGGTCCCCAAAAACTAACTTATATTACTGCACTTAAAAACCGATAGCGATTATGGGGACTTGATAATTGAGGGTCTTCTGCACAGGTATATACATTGACCAATTTCACCTTATTTATATGAAAGAGGAAAATTTTGGCTGTATATTATTAATAACAGATCAAACCTGGACAATGGGCCAAATGGTCTAAGAGTCGCTTAAAGTATATTACCCAAATAATCAGATGTTTACCAACCATAAGTTGCTTTTTTTAGTCATTGCATTCAACATCGCATTTGAGATAAAACATAAACCAAATAGACTCATTCATAATCGTAGTAACTACCTCTACCACTAAACAACAAAATTATGAAAGAATGTTTTGATTTTAAAGTGGTTTCGTCGGTATTGAGCTCACAAGACTTGTGTGTGTGTGAGTATCAAACCTTCTTTTTTATGAGTGGCATATAAAAATCTAAACAATAAATAAAAATAAACTCAACGTACCGTGGTTCATAAAAATAAAGATCACTAACATAGTAATTTCATATATAGGATTCATCTTACAGTAGCTCTTCAAGTGTGCCATATCCACCTGCATTTCATCTTACAAAATATAATTTCTTTCCAACCTAAATCTATTAAAATTTCCCTAAAAAATTATATCATTAAATTGTATCAAGTACAGTCCATCAAAAGATAGAATCTCAAGCCTTCAAGGAGTGAAGGTTACTAAATTTGGTCAATTGTCAAGGTAACCATGTCAATTCCCTTAAATGTTAAAGAAATAAACCAACAAACAAACAATATACATTACAGAAGGTTAGTCATCAAATCATCAATGACAATAGCTTTCATATCACTATCATGTACAATTTCTTGACATTATCACAAAAAACAAAAAGATTTTAATGAAAACAAGTTCATTTTCTTTCCAAAAGCATGTGTACCCTCTGCAAACATAACTGGACCTTGTTATTGGCAAAACCAAGAACCAGTTTTCATTTTTTTTTCTTGATAATCAACTATACTAAGAGAATTGGAATTATAGAATTAACTTGACCTGTTTTCTATCAATTGGATAGTAAAAGACAACTCTTTCATATCCAGAAACACTACACCAATTTTAGATTTACACATTTGAATGTTACCATTGTCCTTAATATAGCTCATATAGATTCTTTATTATATAAAACATAAATCTTAAAAGTAGTTTATAATCTTTTTTAAAAATAATCAGTTTTAGATGCCTAAGGAATCAAGAATCGGACAAGAAACCATATTCACTTTTACTTCTTCAACTAACACACGGCAGCCAACGTCTAGAGTGTTAAAATATAAATATTGTGGGTCCTGATCATATAAACAAATCCCAAAAAAATAGAAATTAAATAACTAAACAAAGCCTCAAAATATGCAATTTACAAAATAAACATGAAAGAATAAAATAAACATTTAGCAAGTAACACCTCTGTCTATGTAATGGTCAAAATGCCTATGAATTTTAGTGAAAGAATATGAAAGATGTTGCAGGGCTTATACTAATATTAACCTGGTAAAGCAATAAAAGCATCAGAATGCTTTGCCATTTCTGCTTTCCTTTGGTGCATATCTGCAACTGCTTTCACTTCTCCTACAGTTTCACCAGTTAACTGAAAACTAACAAAAATAATATATTAATAAGTTCTACTCACAAGTCATACACTCATATATACATACACTAAAACATGTATATGTATGTGTATGTGTAAGCATATATGTATTCAGAAATGCCAAGGAAGAAAGGTACAAGATGTTAGCTGTACAAGCTGAAAACATCAGGAATAAAATGACACCAGAAAAGGAAAAAAACATAAAAATCATTTGAATGCAAAAACAGTATAATATTAAGATTAGCAATGACATCAACTACCACTCCTAATGCATTAAGATTAGCAATGACAGTTCAAGCATCAGACCCTAAATTTGACCAAGAAGTACATGAGGCGCCACCTAAAGCCCCTGATGCTTTTTCCTGAATGCCTCCCTCACCTCCCGGCTCAGGTACACATTTAAAACTAAGAGGTCTGCTAACCCAAACTGACCCGCACTAAAAAAATTACCCGTTTTGACCCGTTAAGTCATTAACCAACTCATCTGACCAGCTCAGTTTCCCTCTATACATACCAAAACGAAAGAAAGTATATGATGATACTAATTGTTCTTAAATAATTTGAGAAATACCAATTTCGCAAGGCGACCCAGATTTGGAAGAATCATAGTCTGCTGACAAAAGAGAACAAATCAAAATAACCAAAATATTTTGATATGAAGAAAGAAAGATAAGAGAAACAAGAAACACATATCACATAAGAACCCTAACAACAGAAAAGGAAGAAAAATAAGACGCGGAATTATACTTACAAATTTCTCTTTTTCTTTTGATCCAGTTGCAGCTTTGTTTTACCCACATATTAAAACAACAGGCCCTGATATCTTATCAAACATTTCTTGAAGTCTATTCACAAATTCTTTACGGTTTGACTTGGAAACAGCCCGTGACAACCACAAAGATGAGTCTGGGAAATATACAATAAGAGGTTGTACGGACGACAAAACCTGCCATCATAATTTAAAAGAAACAAATGAAATAGATGTTCTAAGTTTTTACTTTTCATGATTTTTGGAATTAAAAATGATAGGAACTACGGAAGTGCTTATGTAACCTCGGATAATGCCTCCATTGCAATATAACAGTCTTCAGCTTCAGTATCAAAATCACGCTCAACATGCTTCGCTGCAAATAAACATTTGTTAATCAACATAACTAACAAAATGCAAAAATTGACCTTTTTAAATAGCCATTATATGCTTCTTAAAGGTTAGCAACATGATTATGAGAATGATGGGTAAAAAGTTTGATAAAGTCTTACTATGAAGCCAGTATATTGATGATGTGGTAGATTGCTCAGGTTTCTCATTATCTTTTGCATCGTTGGTCTTATTTTCTGCACTATCCAGAATAACTGCAACTCTTTCTCCGTCAATTTCATAGATCTCCCCACGTTCGCCCGTGGCTATGGACCTGAAGAAGAATAATACTAAAAAGAGATTAAAACAAATAATTTGAGAAGGAACTATATGTGGCTCCTATGAAATTCTAAAAATGCTATAAAAAGATGGGCTGAAAAGAATAAATTTTAGCAAGTACATTCACAATGAAGGTATCAAACACAAGTCAAGCCAAGACTGTAACCATATGCTCAAGTTTAGCAAGAGCATGGTATCAAGAACAGTTGAGCAGAATAGTGTTAGGATCAAAGAGCTCAAACAAACACACGAACACAAACACGAGAACAATAAATCAAAAGCAATAAACGAGACACGAGATTTATAGTGGTTCGGTTACGTTGTGTAACCTACGTCCACTTGGGGCAACTAGGGTTTTTTTTTTTATTGAGGTGTTAATATTTACAAGTACAAGAGATATCAATATATACTAACTAGACAATTAGGTTTTACATTGTTCCTAATTCTGTCTAAAGTTAATACCGGGCCCACCGGGCCCACCCAAGATGGGTCGGAGCCCACAACATAACAATCTCCCACTTGGGCTTCGAGACATCTTCTCTAACCCACCACTTGAATGCGACAGACACTTCAACTTGCTTCCACCTGAATGCGCAAAATGTCTTCAACTGCATTGTCTTGTACTTATAAATAAACCCGAACTGGTTTGGCTCCTCCTAGTTACCCCCGCCTTCTCAACTATTCCTGAAGGCCAGCTGAAGCCCTGCAAAGCTTCAGCTTATCCAGCGTGACAGACTTAGTGAACATGTCTGCTGGATTCTTGTTCCCCTTGATGTTGTTCAGCTGAATAGTACCACTGCTGATTAGGCCTCTGATGAAATGATATCTAATATGAATGTGCTTCGTCTTCCCATGATGAGAAGGATTCTTTGCTAGTTTAACAGCACTTTCATTGTCACAGTACAACGGATACTTTGTCTGTTTTCTGCCTAACTCACCCAGAAAATTCTTCAACCAAACGAGCTCTTTACTAGCCTCAGCGGCTGCCATGTACTCAGCCTCTGTAGTAGAAAGTGCCACGCTCTTTTGGAGCCTAGACATCCAACAAATTGTTGTATCACCCATAGTGAACACGTAACCCGTAGTACTCTTGTAGGTCTCATTACATCCACCCAAGTCAGCATCACAATAACCTTTGAGAATAGCATCTCTACCCTTGAAACATAATGCCATCTTTAAAGTACCCTTCAAATATCTGAGCAGCCACTTAACTGCTTCCCAGTGTTCTCTCCCCGGATTAGACATGAACCTGCTGACAACTCCCACTGCGTGAGCAATATCGGGCCTTGTGCATACCATAGCGTACATAAGACTGCCCACAGCCGATGCATAAGGAACCTTCATCATCTCGGCCTTGTCTTTCTCTGTCTTTGGAGACTGATCTTTAGAAAGCTTAATATGACTTGCCAATGGTGTATTTCGAGTAGTAGTCTTCTCATCATTCATTCTGAACTTCTCTAATATCTTCTGAATGTACTTTTCCTGAGATAAAGTTAGAGAACCGTTCTTGTGATCTCTGGTGATGCTCATACCAAGTATCTTCTTAGCTGGACCCAAGTCTTTCATTTCAAACTCTGCAGACAACTGTTTCTTCAACTTGTTAATCTCTGCAATGTCTGAACCTGCTATCAGCATATCATCAACATAAAGCAGGAGAATGATATAGGAACTTTTAAACTTCTTGAGATAGCAACAGTGATCCATCTCACATCTCCTATACCCGTTTCTGCCCATAAAGCCGTCAAACTTCAAATACCACTGTCTGGGCGCCTGTTTTAAACCATACAAACTTTTCTGTATTTTACACACCAAATTTTCTTTTCCTTTAACCTGAAAACCCTCTGGCTGTGCCATGTAGATAGTTTCATCAAGATCACCATGCAGAAACGCAGTCTTCACATCTAGCTGCTCCAAATGTAACTTTTCTGCTGCAACAATACTAAGCACCAATCTGATAGTAGTCATCTTGACCACAGGAGCAAATATCTCACTGTAGTCAACCCCGTGTTTCTGTTGAAACCCCTTAGCGACCAATCTTGCTTTGTATCGTTTGTTACCATTGTGATCTTCCTTAACTCTGTAGAGCCATTTATTCTGTAGAACTCTTTTGTCTGGCGGAAGCTTAGTTAAGACCCATGTATTGTTCTTCATCAAAGAGTTCATCTCATCCTGCATTGCATGCTCCCACTGAAGCGAATCTTTCAACTTGACTGCTTCTGAGTAACTTTCTGGTTCACCATCCTCAGTTAAAAGAAGATAATTAACTGAAGGACTGTACCGGGTAGGCTGCTTAGAAACTCTGGTGGATCTCCTGACCCAATGAGATTGGTCTGGAGTCTGTGGATGTTGTTCATCTTCAGAATCTGAACTCCCGCTATCAGAAGCTTCAACTGTCTCTTCATCTCCACCCATACCACCATCTTCAAACTCAGGAACTGTATCATCATCAGTTTCTGTCTCTGGTTCATTAACAGGTTCTGGATCTGATTGTTTCTGAGCATCAACATCAAATTCAACTTGCTCTTTCTGAACCTCTGAAGTGGTTGTGTTTCTGTCTTTGTATAACTCAGCCTCGTTAAATGTAGCATGCTTACTTCTAATCAATTTTCTGTTTTCAAAATCCCAAAGCCGGTAGCCCATACTGTCAAAACCATAGCCAATGAAGGTGTACTTCTTGGCTTTAGCATCAAGCTTGTCACCGTCTTTCACTAGATCATAGGCACTGCACCCGAATACTTTCAAATGTTCAAGTTTAACAGCTTCACCTTTCCACTCTTCTTCTGGTATCTTGAAACCCAACGGAACAGATGGTCCCCGATTAATTAAGTAGGCAGCAGTATTAATTGCATCTGCCCAGAACATCTTTGGAAGCCCTGAATTGATTCACATACTTCTGGCTCTTCCATTCAATGTTCCGTTCATACGTTCTGCGACTCCATTTTGTTGAGGAGTGCCCGGGACTGTATAGATCATTCGAATACCATTCTCTGCACAATAGTTCTGGAACTCTTTGCTGATGTATTCACCTCCGTTATCCGACTTCAAGCATTTCACCTTCAAATCAGTTTCCGATTCAACAGCAGTTTTCCATTTCTTAAAAACTTCAAAAACTTCAGATTTATTTTTAAGAAAGTAAACCCATACCTTACGTGTCGAATCGTCAATGAAAGTGACATAATAATAAGCACCTCCCAGAGAAGCAACTGGAGTAGGTCCGAAAACATCCGTGTGAATGAGCTCCAATTTCTGAGCTTTCGGTGGCTTTCCTGTCTTCACAAAAGACACCTTCTTCTTTTTCCCGAATACACACGGCTCACAGAATTCTGATTCGACCTTCTTTAACTCTGGAAGCTTTCCACTGGAGACGAGCATTTTCATACCTTTTTCACTCATGTGACCGAGTCGTTGGTGCCACAGATTAGATTGACTCATGCCACTGGTTACTGCATTTACCCCATCTACAGGAACTTCAACCATGTACAGTGTGCCCCTCTTTGAACCTCTGGCAATCACAAGATTTCCTTTCACGACCTTCCATTGTCCCCCACCAAACATGACATCATATCCTTCACAATCTAACTGCCCAATAGAAATTAACTTCTTCCTGAGACTTGGAATGACCCGAACATCTTTCAATATCCATGTGGTGCCCAATGGAGTCTTCAAAACAACATCCCCCATCCCTGTGATATCAAGAGCATGGCCATTAGCCAAATGAACTTTACCAAAGTTACCTGTTCGTAGATTCTTCATCGACTTCGTGCTAGATGTAGCATGGAACGATGCTCCTGAATCCATGACCCATGACTCTGTAGAATCTTCAACACAGCAGATAAGAACATCATTTGAATTATCTTCAGCCAGATTAACTTCCTTTTTGTCTTTAGAAGCAGATGGTTTAGGGCATCTGCTTCTGAAGTGACCATGTTCTTTGCAGTTCCAACATTGGATGTCTTTCCTGGGCTTTGACTGACTTCTTCTTCTAGACTTTGAACGACCCCTGCTACTACCCCTTTCTTTTCCCCTACCTCTTCCTTCAGTACTCAACAGAGAACTAGATAGTTCACCCAAATTTTTCCTTCTAATGTCTTCCCCGAAAATCAAATCACGGACCCCATCAAAGGTGAGCTTAGCAGTACCACATGAACTACTAACTGCAGTAACTGTCCCTGACCAACTTTCAGGCAACGACGATAACAATAACAGGGCTAAAATTTCATCATCAAACTTGATATCAACAGATAACAAGCGAGAAATAATGTTATTGAAATCATTGATATGAGAGGAAACTAAACCGCCTTCTTTCAATCTGGTGTTAACTAGCTGTCTAATCAGAAATACTTTATTTGATCCAGATGGCTTCTCGTACATATTTGATAGGGCTTTCATCAAACCGTGAGTAGTAGTTTCCTTCACTATATTGAACGCAACGTTCTTTGCTAGTGAGAGTCTGATAACAGCAATTGCTTTCCTGTCCAACGTCTTCCATTCTTTATCAGTCATATCTTCCGGTTTCTCCTCATCCAAGGCTGCCATCAAATCCTTTTGACACAGCAGATCCTCAATTTGCATCTTCCAAAACCCAAAATCATGTCCATCAAACTTATCAATCTTTGTTCTCCCGTCATCAGCCATTATTCCAACCTAATTGCTCAACAATCGAGTCAAAACTGAAAACAGTGCCAAACACAACTTTGGCCGGCTGCCTGAACTTGAGTGTTGTTCTATTGAACACTGTTTTATGAACTCAGTTTCAAAAAATTGAGAGCAATCGATTGTAACAGCACCTTCAATTGAAATCACTGACCCAACAGCACACAAAACGCTGAACCAACAGCAACAGAGCAAACAGCAGCAGCAGTTTCAACCAAGCACTGAACCGACAGAAACAGAAGCTAACAGCAGCAGCTGTTCTGACCGAAACCACTGCACCAACAGCAACAGAACAAACGGCAGCAGCAGTTTTGGCGGCCGCAGGGGGGTATCCCGGCAGTGGTCGGCGCCGGATCCCACAATTGGCAGCGGCAGCGGCGGTTTAGGGCTGAGGCGGCGGCGGCTTAACCCTAATTAGGGTTAGGCGGCGGCTGAAAGGTGGAGGAGGTTGTGCGACGGCAGTAGCTCAACCCTAATCGGGGTTGGGCGGCTGCGGCAGTTAGAGGCGGCGACGGTGGCGGAACCCTAGTCCGGTGTTCGTACCGAACCCCGGAAACAGGGGGGAAGATTTTAACAGTAACAAGAGCCTGAACCGGCTCTGATACCAGTTGTTAGGATCAAAGAGCTCAAACAAACACACGAACACAAACACGAGAACATCAGGAACACTACACCAATTTTAGATTTACACATTTGAATGTTACCATTGTCCTTAATATAGCTCATATAGATTCTTTATTAAATAAAACATAAATCTTAAAAGTAGTTTATAAACTTTTTTAAAAATAATCAGTTTTAGATGCCTAAGGAATCAAGAATCGGACAAGAAACCATATTCACTTTTATTTCTTCAACTAACACACGGCAGCCAAAGTCTAGAGTGTTAAAATATAAATATTGTGGGTCCTGATCATATAAACAAATCCCAAAAAAATAGAAATTAAATAACTAAACAAAGCCTCAAAATATGCAATTTACAAAATAAACATGAACGAATAAAATAAACATTTAGCAAGTAACACCTCTGTCTATGTAATGGTCAAAATGCCTATGAATTTTAGTGAAAGAATATGAAAGATGTTGCAGGGCTTATACTAATATTAACCTGGTAAAGCAATAAAAACATCAGAATGCTTTGCCATTTCTGCTTTCCTTTGGTGCATATCTGCAACTGCTTTCACTTCTCCTACAGTTTCACCAGTTAACTGAAAACTAACAAAAATAATATATTAATAAGTTCTACTCACAAGTCATACACTCATATATACATACACTAAAACATGTATATGTATGTGTATGTGTAAGCATATATGTATTCAGAAATGCCAAGGAAGAAAGGTACAAGATGTTAGCTGTACAGGCTGAAAACATCAGGAACAAAATGACCCAGAAAAGGACAAAAACATAAAAATCATTTGAATGCAAAAACAGTATAATATAAAACCTGACAGTTTGTGATCTTGATAAAAAAAGACTAATTACTTTACTTAAACATCATTAACATCAACTACCACTCCTAATGCATTAAGATTAGCAATGACAGTTCAAGCATCAGACCCTAAATTTGACCAAGTACATGAGGCGCCACCTAAAGCCCCTGATGCTTTTTCCTGAATGCCTCCCTCACCTCCCGGCTCAGGTACACATTTAAAACTAAGAGGTCTGCTAACCCAAACTGACCCGCACTAAAAAAATTACCCGTTTTGACCCGTTAAGTCATTAACCAACTCATCTGACCAGCTCAGTTTCCCTCTATACATACCAAAACGAAAGAAAGTATATGATGATACTAATTGTTCTTAAATAATTTGAGAAATACCAATTTCGCAAGGCGACCCAGATTTGGAAGAATCATAGTCTGCTGACAAAAGAGAACAAATCAAAATAACCAAAATATTTTGATATGAAGAAAGAAAGATAAGAGAAACAAGAAACACATATCACATAAGAACCCTAACAACAGAAAAGGAAGAAAAATAAGACGCGGAATTATACTTACAAATTTCTCTTTTTCTTTTGATCCAGTTGCAGCTTTGTTTTACCCACATATTAAAACAACAGGCCCTGATATCTTATCAAACATTTCTTGAAGTCTATTCACAAATTCTTTACGGTTTGACTTGGAAACAGCCCGTGACAACCACAAAGATGAGTCTGGGAAATATACAATAAGAGGTTGTACGGACGACAAAACCTGCCATCATAATTTAAAAGAAACAAATGAAATAGATGTTCTAAGTTTTTACTTTTCATGATTTTTGGAATTAAAAATGATAGGAACTACGGAAGTGCTTATGTAACCTCGGATAATGCCTCCATTGCAATATAACAGTCTTCAGCTTCAGTATCAAAATCACGCTCAACATGCTTCGCTGCAAATAAACATTTGTTAATCAACATAACTAACAAAATGCAAAAATTGACCTTTTTAAATAGCCATTATATGCTTCTTAAAGGTTAGCAACATGATTATGAGAATGATGGGTAAAAAGTTTGATAAAGTCTTACTATGAAGCCAGTATATTGATGATGTGGTAGATTGCTCAGGTTTCTCATTATCTTTTGCATCGTTGGTCTTATTTTCTGCACTATCCAGAATAACTGCAACTCTTTCTCCGTCAATTTCATAGATCTCCCCACGTTCGCCCGTGGCTATGGACCTGAAGAAGAATAATACTAAAAAGAGATTAAAACAAATAATTTGAGAAGGAACTATATGTGGCTCCTATGAAATTCTAAAAATGCTATAAAAAGATGGGCTGAAAAGAATAACTTTTAGCAAGTACATTCACAATGAAGGTATCAAACACAAGTCAAGCCAAGACTGTAACCATATGCTCAAGTTTAGCAAGAGCATGGTATCAAGAACAGTTGAGCAGAATAGCAAACGATTATGTCACTTGAATGTTGGAGAAACAATCACACAAAATTATACATATTTTACTTCTATCAGTTTCAATCAACCGTGCAAAAGCACAACTCAGAATTCTACGCAAAAAAAAAACTGAATATAACCAAGGGTTTGTATAACTTTTTACCATCTCTACTCTCTAGAGCAATGTTGTCTTATACAATGATATATAAAAACAACGTTAACAGAGAGAATCAACAACGAAACAAGGGCCACTTGTAACAATTAACAAATAACATATATAAGGTAAAGATCTAAACAACCACTTGGTGCATATCTCTCATTCCCATTGCATTGAAAGATCCACCTTGGAGATGATGAACACCACCATTTGTTGTATCAGACGTTATTGATCCCAATTTAATCATGTGTGATTCATTGGATATGTAAATAATCATTTGAGTCTAAATTTATGGGGATTCTTAAGTTCATGGGCTTTTCAGCAATTCATGCCATCGCAATTTCGACCCATTTAGTTATAAATTAGATGTGTTTATCACAAAACGAGTCGAATGGGTTGACTCGAAAGCATTTGCTCAAAGGGGAAGGGGTCAAACAGGTTGATAGTTTCCGAAAGTCTATTTTTCATGCATACAACCTCTTTAGTTCAAGTATTTATAAAGTCATTGTACTATATCTTATTGTAATGATAATGAACATAATTATTAAAAGAAGCTTTAAAGAATGGACAAAAATAGTCTTATGGAAATTACAATCAAGATCCTATAAGTACAATACGCGGTCACAATTAGACAGAAGCATAACTTTACGCAATGAAGTCGTGTAAGAAGTAATGTTCATGTTCAAGTATAATTGCTATTGAACTAAAAGAATATTGTATCTGTTACCATATTTCTAAGAGATTTGCACAACAAACAACAGTAAATAAATTAACTACAACAATTATTTGGCCATGAAAACTACAAATAAGAAATGACAGGGGAAGACTAACCTGTTATCTTCTTCCACAAGGATAGAAGGTCCAACATACTTCACACGATCCCCTGATTAAAGCATGTAAGAAATATTAACTTTTGTCTCACGGGAAAATAGAACAAATTTATCAATCATAAAGAAGTCCACACAATTCTATTCAGCATGCACAATAACATGTTTTTCAAATAAATGACTGAATAGAACATTTGGCCTACATGGATTCATAAAATACCTTTCTTTAATGGCTCTTTTGTTTCCTCGGAAGACTCCGTATCTTCCTGCTTTGAAGATTCAGAAGAAATCTCCCGAACAACAGTAATGTTTTGTTACAAGTGGAAATGCTAAGCTGTTACAATTTACTACCTCCAGCTCCATCTAAATAACCACTAACATAGCATCAGAAGAAACAGCCGGAGACGGAGATACAGAAACCGTATCAAGCTCGATTCCGACGCGGACAACTTGACCACCAAAACCCACCACCGCTGTTGTCCATGGTGGAACCGTAACCGCCACCGCTACTATCCATGGTCGAAATCCGCTGCCCCCAGGTGGTTGTGGAGTGGGCTGTTGTTCCTCAAGAATCGAACGTGTGACTTTACAGGAGAGAATTGAATTTCAAATCGCCCGCCCATTTCACTTTGCTAGTGTACGGAATCTTTGAGGAAGAAGCCAAGAATCATTTCTCTTTTCATGCTATGTAGGGTGCTGGGGAAGAAAAGAAGAACTGATGACCTTCCTTTTGAAGAAGATCGATGGTGTTGTTCATGAAAGCCTTATCTAGGGTTTTTTGTGAGGTGAAAGAAAGAACTCTGACGGGAAAGAAAGCAACTCTGAGTTATTGTCAAAAGCAACACTAAGCAACTCAGATAGTATAGATGAGTTGTACCTTGTGCATGAAGAGATGTACATCTCTTAAAATTAAGACATTGTGTAAAATGACTGTTTTACCCTCCTCAAATGAATATATATATAGTATAGATATATGTATGTATACACGTGTACATACGTATCTATATATATATTTATATATATATGTATATGTATATATATGTATATATATATGTGTGTGTGTGTGTATATATATATGTGTGTGTGTGTGTGTGTGTGTGTGTATATAGGGTCAAGTTATTTTCAGAACTTCTATTTAAATGAGAACTCACACAACCAATTTTAACCATTGATTGCCACTGATGACAGTGCAGATTGTTTCTAGGGTTCTGATTGCACTTCAAAACTTATTCGAAGACTGAATTTTCTCAATGATATTTAAGTTTTCAGCTGAAATATCTTGTTCTCCTACATTCATTTACAATTCCTATAAATATGTTGAACGAACTTAACAACTAAAGAAAGACTATGGAAATACACTCACCTACAAATGAAAATCACAAAGATTGCAGGAATCTACTGATCTATATTGTCATTAGCTAGCTAGTAGTATCATTCTTTTTTTCAAGTTCAAGATCTAATTTTTTAGACTCTTCATTACCTGTTTTGTTTTAGCTAGTTGTACAGCTCATAATGTAAGAACTTTTAGGTGTTTGACAGAAAGTTATGTGTATTTTTGAGGGTATTGTAGATCTTTGTAATTTGGGGATTTGGTAGACCTCAGTTAAACATTTTCTTTGTGCTTTGGAATATAGGCTAGATATTTATCTTTGAAAAATTAAGAGATTGATTTGGTTATTTTTTTAGAGGGAGAATCAGGTGATGAAAGATATAGAAATTGTTGGAAATTAGGGTTGTTTTATGTGGAAATGGATTTTTCATCAATTTCTTCTCAATTGTAGACTTAATAATGTTGTCTTGCTTTGTTGAAGTACACCAATGAACCTCTCAAATACAATTCCTGCAGAGCTTGCCGTGGGGCCAAGCCATACAACTCCCGATCAAGAAGAGGGTAAACAATTTGTCACCAATGTTTTTTTCTTGGATGGAACTTTTGAATAAATATCATACGACATAGCAACAACCGTTTCTAATGCTATAGAGGTATTACTATTACAAATCATTTTCTTTGTTTCACTATTGTTGTGCACACTTTGTAAGTAGATATCTTGATTAAACAAGCCAAGGCATAACATATTATGCATATTGAGCGCATAGGGGTAAAATTTATTCATTTAACATAAGTTGGTTAATGACTATAGATTAGGTGCAATATCATTGGGGTAAAATCTAAGTTTTCATATGTTTGGTTAACAGAAGCTTAGTATTTAAAGAAAATTAGTATTATAGCTGGCTGTTAGTACTTTCTTAGAACATATGATTATACTTGGTTGCCATATGACCCGGAGTGTTATTGTTTTTGTATATTTTAGTGAATTTAGGTATTTAGCCATACGATATTTATTTTACAACTAATTTTTTATTATTTAGTGTACCATTGTAGTTTTGGTTAATGTCGAACTAATTAGAATCTTTTTGTTCTTTGTAAGTCTGATTATAACTCTTTGATCACTCTTAATTCAGGAACTTGTTGGAATAAAAAAGTTATCGATACATTCAGATTTCGGTTTATACAAGTGGCGCAAAGTTGTTACCACTTGTATATCATTTGACCAAGAAAATGGTATTTATTTAAGGTTTTTTTAATCTTTTTTACACAACCTTTTATTTTCTAGGATGGTAATTAACAATATAAATTGTTCTTACGAGATGAATATATGTTGCTTGATGACAACAAATATGTAAGAGATGTCTTACTGAAACTCAAGTCATCAAATGATTTCAATCTGGTTTTTAAAATCAAGTATTTTCGTGGGTTGGATGAGCCTACCGAAGAGCCTAGGCTTCTTCGTTTATCATATATCCAGGTATGCGATTCGTGCATTCTACAAATACTTCTTATATAGATACTTGATAAATGATAATCATAATTGTATTTTGCAGTTGCAACATGACTTTTTGACAAATTATACGGTCGGATAATGGTGTGCAACTATCTGCTTTGCAGATTTTGGATGATAGAGGATTTATTGAACCCGTAACTTTCTCGTTAGTAATCTATCCTTTCTTCAAATTTTAATACTTTTTTTATTTAAGTAATTATAATCGCTATACTAAACTTTTGATTTTTTTATAGTGACTGGGCCATACTTCTTGAAAAATATGTGCCGAGACGGATTGTCAATCCCAGTGTCAAGAGAGCGTGGGAGTTGGGTATAGTAGAATGCTATAAGTCTATGGTAAGATCTAAATATTATTTAATTTTTATAATTTGATTAACTAATATAATTAATTTTTGATGCTGACATACAACTATAATGCTGACTCTAGGATAATCTTTCAAAGGAGGAAGCCTTGAAACAAGTTTTCAGAATGCTAAGAATGTATCCGTACGGATACTCGGTTTTTTTTAGCGTACAAAAGGTCGATGCCCCCATTGGATTTTTACCTAGAAGAATTGTACTCGGCATTAACAAATGTAGGGTGTGTCTCGGTTGTTATTTTAATTAAAATAAAATATTTATTTATATTTACATTCTTAAGCTAATTTTCTGAGTTATGTGATTCTTATTGTCCACTACAGCTACACTTTTTTCGTTTATTTCCCAGAAGTTATTTGCAGTCAGAAAAGTGGAGAAATATACAGAACTATGGTTGCACAGGCACAACAATGTTTTTCAAGATGAGAGTTAAGGGCGTATTGCATGATATTCAGTTTGAAACCAAGCAGGTTTGAGCATTATTTTTTTGTTTTTCTTAGTTGTTTATGTGTTGTCCATTCATCACTTGTTACTAGAATATTTTTACAATACAGGGTATGGAAATATGTGATGTCCTTCGAACACATATAAATGATGTCATGCAAACAAGTACTTTGGTATGTTTATTACTCAACTTATATATGGTATGTTTATTACTCAACTTATATATATATATAGTTGAGTAATAAACATACCAAAGTACTTGTTTGCATGACATCATTTATATGTGTTCGAAGGACATCACATATTTCCATACCATGTATTGTAAAAAGATTTTAGTAACAAGTGATGAATGGACAACACATAAACAAATAAGAAAAACAAAAAAATAATGCTCAAATCTGCTTGGTTTCAAACTGAATATCAAGCAATACGCCCTAAACTCTCATCTTGAAAAACGTTGTTGTGCCTGTACAACCATAGTTCTGTATATTTCTCCACTTTTCTGACTGCAAATAAATCCTGGGAAATAAACGAAAAAAGTGTAGCTGTAGTGGACAATAAGAATCACATAACTCAGAAAATTAGTTTAAGAATGCAAATATAAATAAATATTTTATTTTAATTAAAATAACAACCGAGACTCACCCCACAATTGTTAATGCCGAGTACAATTCTTCTAGGTGAAAATCCAGTGGGGGCATCGACCTTTTGTAAGCTAAAAAAAAACCGAGTATCCGTACGGATACATTCTTGGCATTCTGAAAACTTGTTTCAAGGCTTCCTCCTTTGAAAGATTATCCTACAGTCAGCATTATAGTTGTATGTCAGCATCAAGATTTAATTATATTAGTTAATCAAATTATAAAAATTAAATAATATTTAGATCTTATCATAGACTTATAGCATTCTACTATACCCAACTCCCACTCTCTCTTGACACTGGGATTGACAATCCGTCTCGGCACATATTTTTCAAGAAGTATGGCCCAGTCACTATAAAAAAAATCAAAAGTTTAGTATAGGAATTATAATTACTTAAATAAAAAAATATTAAAATTTGAAGAAAGGATAGATTAATAACGAGAATGTTCCGGGTTCAATAAATCCTCTATCAACCAAAATCTGCAATGCAGATAGTTGCACACTATTATCCTTTTCGACCGGATAATTTGTCAAAAAGTCATGTTGCAACTGCAAAATACAATTATGATTATCATTTATCAAGTATCTATATAAGACGTATTTGTAGAATGCACGAATCGCATACCTGGATATATGATAAACGAAGAAGCCTAGGCTCTTCGGTAGGCTCATCCAACCCACGAAAATACTTGATTTTAAAAACCAGATTGAAATCATTTGATGACTTGAGTTTCAGTAAGACATCTCTTACATATTTGTTGTCATCAAGCAACATATATTCATCTCGTAAGAACAATTTATATTGTTAATTACCATCTTAGAAAATAAAAGGTTGTGTAAAAAAGATTAAAAAAACCTTAAATAAATACCATTTTCTTGGTCAAATGATATACAAGTGGTAACAACTTTGCGCCACTTGTATAAACCGAAATCTGAATGTATCGATAACTTTTTTATTCCAACAAGTTCTTGAATTAAGAGTGATCAAAGAGTTATAATCAGACTTACAAAGAACAAAAAGATTCTAATTAGTTCGGCATTAACCAAAACTACAATGGTACACTAAATAATAAAAAAATTAGTTGTAAAATAAATATCGTATGGCTAAATACCTAAATTCATTAAAATATACAAAAACAACAACACTCCGGGTCATATGGCAACCAAGTATAATCATATGTTCTAAGAAAGTACTAACAGCCAGCTATAATACTAGTTTTCTTTAAATACTAAGCTTCTATTAACCAAACATATAAAAAGTTTGATTTTACCCCAATGATATTGCACCTAGTCTATAGTCATTAACCAACTTATGCTAAATGAATAAATTTTACCCCTATGCGCTCAATATGCATACTATGTTATGCCTTGACTTGTTTAATCAAGATATCTACTTACAAAATGTGCACAACAATAGTGAAACAAAGAAAATGATTTGTAATAGTAATACCTCTATAGCATTAGAAACAGTTGTCGCCATGTCGTATGATATTTCTTCAAACAAACATAATCAATTCTGAAAAATTAAAACAAAAAAAGTTAATAATTGCGTACAACTCAAAACTCGATACATGTGTAGTGTAATATATTACTTTACATGGTTGATAATAGATATACAATTACATGGTGACAAATTAATCTCTGCACACTTTCTAAGATAGAAAGCTAATGAAACTTTGACATCCATACTTGAATCTTCTAAATGACTGTCATGTTTTTCTATTCATACTTAAACAAACAAACAAACAAACGTACCCAGTAAATCCCACTCAAGAGCAGGGTCTGGGAGGGGTAGGTGGTGGCGAGTCTTTCCTCTATCATGTGAGATAGAGAGACTGCTTCCGGAGAGACCCCCCGACTCACAAAGGAAATCAAATAACAATCACAATCATAATAAACGGCAGACAACACACAGGCATAAATCCTAAAGAAACTTAGAAAATAAGAACAAATAAGCAGGAAGAATCACGCGTAAGGGCAGATTAAGGGAAACAGGACGCCCGCAACAAGTCTACATCTACCCTTCCCTCCCACATGTCCCACTAAAAGTCCTTAACTTTAATTCTACGCCTCCACTCACTCCTATCCTCGATCATGTGCTCAGAGAGGTGCAGGTCTATCATATATCGCCTGATTATGTCGTCCCAGGTCATCCTAGGTCTACCTCTACTCCTCCTTCCCTCTACGTTGATGTTCTCTACTGCTCGAACTGGTGCTACCATCGACCTTCGTTTTACGTGCCCAAACCATCTTAATCTTCCCTCTCGTATTTTATTTGTGATACAAGCCACCTGTAGCCTCTGTCGAAACACGTCGTTTCTTATTCGATCCAATCTTGTGTGTCCACACATCCACCTCAGCATTCGCATTTCCGCGACATCTATTTGTCTCTGGTGCGATTTCTTTATGGCCCAACAGTCTGTTCCGTATAACATAGCTGGACGTACCACCACTCTGTATAGTTTTCCCTTTAGTTTTGTTGGGAACCTCTTATCACACAGGATCCCTGATGCTGCTCTCCATTTGCGCCATCCTGAATGCACACGGTGAGTTACATCGCTGTGTATCTCTCCGTCCTCTTGAACGTAGGAGCCCGGGTACTTGAACCTAGACGTCTGTGGTACCATCATACCCTGGATACTGATTTGGGTGTCTTCTTCAGCCTGACCACTAAAGTTACAATGCATGTATTCAGTCTTAGAGCGACTTACCGTTAAGCCTCTGCGCTCTAGTGCTGCTCTCCACCGTTCTAGCCTCTCATTAAGCACCGTTTTAGATTCTGATATTAAGACAATATAATCTGCAAACAGCATGCACCACGGGACTGGCTCTTGTATAGACTTGGTCATCTCATCCAGCACTATTGTGAAGAGAAATGGGCTCAATGCAGATCCTTGGTGTAGTCCCACTTCCACCGGGAAGAAGTCTGTGTCTCCAACTGGTGCTCGCACACACGTTTTTGCCCCTTCATACATATCCATTATTATTTTGATATATATATTTCTCTGGTACCCTTCTGAGTCGTAAACTTTCCCAAATGAGTTGACGCGGCACGCTGTCATATGCTTTTTCTAGGTCAATAAATACCATATGGAGGTCTCTTTTCTTTTCTCTATATTCTCCATTATCCTTCTTATGACGTGTATGGCTTCTGTTGTAGAGCGTCCTGGCATAAATCCAAATTGGTTTACCGCAATCTGCTTTTCTCGTCTAATTCTCGTCTCAATAACTCTTTCCCATAGTTTCATCGTGTGATCAATAGCTTTATTCCTCTGTAATTTGCACAACATTGGACATATCCTTTTTTCTTATATATGGGGACTATGAGACTGTTTCTCCATTGTTCTGGCATCCTCCCGTTTTTTAAGATAGTGTTAAATAGGTCTGTTAGCCATTACAGGCCCTCGTCTCCCAGGCACTTCCACACTTCAATAGGTATGTTGTTTGGACCCACCGCCTTAGCCCTTCCCATTTTCTTCAGCGCTTTTCGTAACTTCGTCGACTGTGATGCTTCTACAGTAACACCTGTTTTGTTGGTTTGGTTGCGTTGTTCTATCCATCGCAGTTTGTTGGTTAGGGTTTCTTATGTTGAAAAGGTTATCGAAGTAAGTTTTCCATCTCGTCTTGATGTCGTTATCCTTCACCAACATCTTTCCATCCGCAGCCTTTATAAACTTCACCATTCTCAGGTCGTGTCTTCTACTTTCTCTTGCCCTGGCAATCTTAAACATGTCATATTCTCCTTCTTTCGTCTCTAATCGCTTATATATTCTCTCGTACACTATGTTCTTTGCCTCTGACACAGACTTTTTCGCCTCCCGCTTAGCCTCTTTGTATTTATTTTTTAGCACCGCCCGTTCTTCGTCATTATTACAGTGTAAAAGGTCTCTGAAACTTTGTTGTTTAATTCTTATCTTCTCCTGTACATTTTCATTCCACCACCATGCTTCCTTATGACCTACTGTCCTATTAGTTGCAAGTCCAAGAGTTTCTTTAGCAACTTGCATAAATGTAGTTGCCATATCCTCCCACATTTGGTTTGCGTCTTCCTGTGGCCCGGTTTGGATCATTGGTATGATCTTATCTCCAAAGGTGGTAATCTTTTCGTCTTTGAGTTGGCCCCATCTGATCGTCGGTCTAATTCTCTTAGTTGGTTGGACAATTGCTCTCTTCACGCGTAGATCAGCCAACAGCATATGGTGTTGAGTCACTACTGTCTCTCCCGGGATTGCCTTACAGTCCTTCCACGAGTTACGGTCTTCTCCCCTCATCAGCAGGTAGTCTATCTGCGTGTGTCTTCCGCCGCTGCTATTCATACTTAACGTTCTAAATAACTGCTATGAACCAAGGCTTTCATTGGGTGATTAAGGACTTCTTGCATTACATTATTAGGTGACTGGTTCACCATTGACAAAAGTTTTTCTAACATATTAAGTGAACTTATATAAAAATCAATCAGTTTAACAGATTTATCATTAATTCCTAAGAACCAACTATATTATTTATTCTAACCCTCATGGACAAATTGTGAAACCACTCTCATTAATCTAATTCTAATTCCCCATAAGCAGAATACCAGATAAATGTATATTCAAACCAACGATAATCATCAACCAGGTAAAACCAAGATAAACATAGATTTCTAGATCAATCTAATACTAAGTTAGCTTCTTCGCATTGCATATCATTTTCCCCTAATTGATAACGATTTTATTGTTTATGTTTCTAGTGATGATTAAAATGGTGATTAACCCTCATTCATCGTCTACCGCATAATAGCAAAGTAAGGAAGAAAAATTGCACTGTCAATTAAAAAAACAACCGTTAAATTAACAAAACTAATTTATGTTTGTATTTGTAAGCTATAACATCAAAACTTTCACATTTCATTTAGTGTTAAGCGCCTTAATTATTTAGTTGATGTGATACTATTTACTTGGTTGATGTACCTATTGTTTTTTCATGAAAACCTAAGGTAAACATGATAGCTGCTATAGTGTTTTTCTAATTAAAATGCTTGGCAAAATCAGACCTTAAGCATGATAGCTGGTATAGTGTTGTAACATTTAAGTGATACATGATTCCACTGAGTATATTATGTGCATGGTCAAAATTTGGCAATTTCCAACAACCTAAAATAACTTCAAATGCTAATAAAACTAAGTGATGTTGGTGAAGCTAACAAATATGAAATAAGCAACCTGTAACATTTAACCAGAACCAAATGTCAATGCAACCTAATTTCTAACTCATGAAGTTGCAAATTAAATGATAAGCAACAGTAAACCTGGCAAACACCTTTAAACCTCGAATCCTAATTCACAAATGAATGTGTAAGTTAATACAAATTTAAGCCAGATACAATCCTCTTTCCCATTCATTAACTAAATAAGTGAGAAGCTCGTATAATAAATAGAAACGTGTTTTTAATCTGCCAAAAGACATAAAATTTTTGAACCCCAGAAGACCATAATATAATTCAACTCATGAAAGCTATATACGAGACTTGAGAGTTAATCTGTTCATAGATATACCATTTCAAAAATTTATGAAAGAAAACATGTATTACATTAACAATAACTCTCGCTATTCGAATTGGCATTTAACTAATCATCTTGTCACATTTCAAAACTACAATTCGGAAGCACATAAATAGTTAGTTTATTTAGAGGTTTGAGTTATTAATAAATTCACTCTTAAGTGTAAAATCACTAACACCTGATGGGAAAATAACTTTCGAGGTTTGAGCTTATTGAACATTGAAAATCATAACTATAGAACTCATAATTCGGTTTTATAGAAAAAAACACCCTCAATTGCAGTTAGCATATTAACATCATAAAAATATCAATAAAAAACAATCTAAAATTCCAAAAATAGGCTAAATAGCTATTCGCCTTTTTTTCCTTTTTCCTATAACTCAGTGTCAACTATAAACTATACAATTTTAACAATTTCAATCAAATTTAGCCTTTTTTTTCCTTTTTCCTATAACTCAGTGTCAACTATAAAATGGTCACCCCGTTTATATTAGGGTGACCATTTACTACTTGCCACAGTCAAGAAACAGAGAATGTCATTTTTTTCAAGTAGAGTTGGTCAGTGTGTGAGTTGGTAAGAGTTTAAGGCAACACTAATCATCCACTCATCACACATTTTGCAGGCAACTGTCAGAGAAAAGAGAGTTACAATAAAAATAGCAATGAGGTTAATTTGAATAATAATATTGTACTAAATATAAGCTTGTTATTATGTGATAAAGTAACCAAAAACCTACACAAAATGTAATGAAGATGGAGGAATTTCGTAAATTGTATTTAAAGGAGCAAATCCATGAATATAAGATTCAGAAAATAAACTTAAAATTGTACTAAACTGACCCATTTTTAAAAAAATGATTTAAACTTCTTCGTTTATCATTGCATTCACATTGACATGATCAACTCTTTTAATAAAACGATTGTGGTGTGTATGTTGTTTTTATAATCCATCTAATTACACAATATGACACATCACCCCGTTTATATTAGAATTGAAAAATATACTTTATAACATCCATATAACTAACTACCTCAATTACAACCAAACTTATGTAAAACAGTCTTTTTACAACCCAACAACCAAGTTTAGAATGATTAGAGCCTAATCACAACCTCCGTTAATAACAACTTGTTTACAAACCAATGAACATGTTTAGTCATTTTGCAACTTTGATTACAACGTATTCACAAGACATCATCTTGTTAACCTCGTTTAGATTAATGATTACAAGTCATGTTCTTGTTACAGTTTCAAATCCAATGATGACCTTAACTGAATCACAACAAAACATGTTTCCAAACTAAACCCACAACAAAGATCCAATTTTAACACAAGATTTTTTCTATTAAAAAAAACTATGTCCACCGACATAGGGGAATAATTAGTAATAAAATTACATCGTATATATGAATGTTTAGTATTAAACAAGGAAATCATATGAAATTACATAGCCTCATATGTAACAGCTAAATGGAAATAAGTCGGCCCTTAAAGAGAAGAAACTTCCATTTTTAAAGATGTTTACAGTCCTTACGGTCCTTTTAACCTGTACTTAAATCGCTTAGGTTTCAAAGTTACGATCGAAGATCAGAAGTAGTACCAGGATAAAGCTAAAACACATAAAGCAAGAACTAATCAATTTATGATCAATGTAGCTGAACTTCTAGAAGTAAAACCCAACAGTTAACGGTGTTAAATAAATGACAAAAAGACAGCCCTAACTGAATGCAAATTTCCATCATTAAACATGGTAACGGACCCTTCTAACCCATAGATAAGTTGATGATCATTACAATTATTTTTCTACTAACTTAGGAATGCTGCACGAGCAAGCCTCCAGTCAAATTAAGTAGATTAAAAAAGAACAAAAAGCTTCTCAAGTGCTCAATTAGGCTACTTGGGCAAGCTTAATGCAGCTATATATCTAATCTATACAGAATTACAATGTTTACGCCCTACAAAACTACTGAGTACCAACGAAATAGCACTTACATTAAACTAAATCACATAAAGCAAGAATTAATCATTTTCCTACCAACGTAGCTGAGCTTAAAGTAAAACTCAACCGCCATACATAAACCTCAGCTCATAAACATCAATTGCTCAACTAAACATAAATAAACCAAAACTCCATACAAATTCACAAACCACATCCTCACCAACCAAAACACCAACAATACGAATCCATAACTATCACAAATCAACGCGAAGATGACTTACAGTCAACAAAAAGTCAAAAAGTAACCAACACACGTAATCCAAAACACACAGCGACAAATTCAAAACAGATACAAATTCCGCATTGCAGATCAGTAAACCCTAACCTAACACGAACCACAAATAAACAGAACAACCAAGTAACCAACAATTATCCGACCAATGCAACACAGGCGATCAAATAGTAGCTTTAGGAGTAGACAAATTACCAGAGAGGTTGGAGGAGATGAGATCGTTGGGAAGATCAAGCTTGCGTTCAGTCATCGAATTTCGTTGAGAAGATTGAAGATTCAAAGGTGAGTAGATGTTTAGATGAAGGAGAAATTGATGAGGAGATGAGAGATTTGAATTAGGGCTTGAAGATTGAAATCGAAAGGGTTCGTATGAGGTAGAAGAGAGAGAGAGAGCTGGGGTTTGTTTGGGTGGTGGCTAGAGGCCAATGAACGCACGATGGGGAGATTGTGTTTTGTGCGGTGTGGTTCGAGGGGTGCATGTGACCGGACCAATAGGAACCCTGATCGGACTCATAGAGGGTGGTCAGGCTCGTGGAAGTGGGCTCGGTTAGGCTAACAAATTCTTTTTTGACGGTTTAAGTTAGTGTTTTTTTTAGTTTTTTGGTTTTGGTTAAATGGTCGCTTTAGTCTAACTAGGATTGGAACCCCGCATGTTGTTGCAGGATTCTTCTCGTCATTTCATAAAAACGATAATTCGGTACTTACGAAAAAAATTGTGTGATAGTTTTATCGTTTCATGATAATTTCACGCAACTGTTAAGCCTTTTTATATGACGAACTTCGTACACTTTGTACAAAAGTTAAACGCAAAAACGAACTGAAGCAAAACATAAACATCATAAAAGGCATATGAAAAATAAATTGTAATAAAATAAACTTAAAGAAAAAACAAAACCAACTAAATAGTAAAAATAAAAAACAATTATAAAGAAAGTTTATAAGAACAAAATAACATTAAAAGAAAAAAAACTAAAAATATTACACCTGGTAAAGCTGCTGTTATGTTAAATAGAGGATTTGATAAAAAGATTTAAATTTTCACGTAAAATTTAATTTAATTCGTTTATTTCCGTGAAATTATTTGCACATTGAAACTGAAAATTAACTTTAACAAATTTTATGCGCATGTAAGTGAGTTCAACTAATTTAAACTTTTAACTAAACAAAATAATAAAGAAAAAAATTCATATAAAAAAACCAACTGAATCTAAGTTAGAACATGAGTCACTTGCTTTATCTCATGAAGCTCAAACCACTAAACCAAACCTTGCCTATTGCATACACATCTCCCACTCATTTATATATGCAAGAATAAAAAATCTAAAAATAAAAAAATATCACTGTAGCCACCGACATATGTTTTTAATATATATTATAATATGTAAAACATCATTGTGAATTGGGAAAGAGTACTACTAATAGGATCTAAAACCAAGAACATAACTGGAACAGAACAAAGTTCTCAACTAAAATAATAATGGTTCAATGCACATTTAATAAAACATAAACAATCAAAAATGAAAAGAAAACAAATAAATATACCTTGAATATAGCTTTCCTCTTGCTTACAAGCATCTTCTTCTTAGCCTTCTTCGATACCTCGAGTTTTTGAGATTTCAGACAGGTGTGTGGAATGGGAATTAAGTAGATCAATGGAGGCTTAAAAGAATCGGTGACATGAAATTATACATACCGCGAATTAATCAATTATACCATGAAGCCGCCGGAGCGAAGAGAGTAGTTGGACTATTTCAGGTAGTGAACGCCGAGTCATCAGAGAAAGGGGACAAATCATGAAGACTTTCTGAAACCCTAGATTCACCAGAATCATTTTGAATGTCGACTTCGGTGCGAACAATTCATGAATATCATGAGGAAAGTCAGATGGGATTTAAGGTTTTTTAGGAGACGAATGGAGGAGAAGAAGAAGAACAACGTAAAGAGAAAAGTCAACTATGTAGAGTTAAGTTAGAATACCTTCAATAAGCAGTACGTACGCGTCGGGAAAACGGATGGGCGAAGGATAATGAACAACAATGTCAATCAAGTTAGATATTTATGGTTTAAGATGAAGAATGAATGATTAGGGAAGAAGAATACCTGGTTTGATCCATTAGGAAACGGTGAAGATGGAAGAGGGGCAGTGCTTCTAGGGTTTTCTAAATGAAGAAAGGAAAGGAGATGAAAAAAGTGGGCAACAGCGTGGTTAAAAGGTCCGTGTGAAGGAGGGTCAAGTTTTAAGCGGGAACTGAAAATAAAGAGCGTGCCAAGTGTCAAATTGGTGTTTTAAGAAAGTGACATGTGGCTTTAAAAACCTTGTTTTATTCGAGTGTATAGATACATATATATATACACATATATATACACATATATATACATATACATATATATATAATATATATATAGATACGTATGTACATGTGTATACATACATATATATACGTATATACACGTGTATACACACACACACATATATATATATATACACACGTGTACAAAGACGTATAGGTATATATACACGTGTATACACACATATAGATATATTCGTGTATATACGCATATACTTGTATATATATCTATGTATACATGAATATACGCGTGTATATACACGTATACGTGTATATACACATATACGTGTATATACACATATACATGTATATATATCTATGTATACACGTGTACATACGTATATATACGTGTATATATACATACGTATATACGAATATAATATATATGTATATATCTATATATATATATATATATTGTTTAATTCCGGATAGAATCAATTATGGCTAGAAGATTTCTTATTTTTGGAATAACGCGTTTTTCAGTTTAGAAACTTTTGCTTTTTGGTATTTTCTACAGCCGTGTTTTGGCTGTAATTAGGTTATGTTTAGCCTTTAAATAAGTTAGCCTTCTAGTGTTAGGTATTCGAAAATCCTGTCCCGTCTTTTCTTTCTTAAGATTAATAGAGAAGCGGGCCGACTCAGTTACTTAATCGTTGTTCTTGTCTCTCATCTGATTCTAATTGCAACAATTGGTATCAGAGCTTGGTTCAAAAGGATAACTAGCGCTCAAACATTGGTCAGAAGGGTGTGATCAAGAGCTAAAGGACTGTGCAATCAATTAAAGAAGAAGTAAGAAAAGATGGCAGAGACTCCAACAGCAAACCAGATTGTAGGGGTGAAGGAGACTACCAATCTGTTGCTGCAATGCCCTGTTTTGACAGCCACAACCTACACAATTTGGGCTATCAAAATCAAGGCAATTTTTAATGTTCACGGCGTTTGGGAAGCAATCGAGCCAGGGGTGAACGTTGACCCAAAGAAGAACAATATAGCAATAGCCTACCTGTACCAGGCAATACCCGAAGAGCTTGTCCTCCAAGTTTCCCAGTTCGAAACAGCAAAAAAGATCTAGGATGCTTTGAAGGCTCGCTATGTAGGGGTTGATCGGGTTAAAGAGGCCCGGCTTGGATCCTTAATGACCGAATTTTAAGCATTGAACATGAAAGATGGAGAGGCGATTGAAGACTTTGCAGGACGCATCAGCAGCATAGTCTCGAAAGCAAACAGCCTAGGAGCCAAGCTTGAAGATATAAAGTAGGTCAGGAAGTTTCTTGGTTCTCTTCCCAATCGTTTCTTACCCATAGTTGCTTCTATTGAACAATTTGCAGATTTGAAGGCCATGTCCTTTCAAGAGGCAATTAGCAGACCTAGAACATTCAAAGAAAGGATCAAGTCAAGTGATAAAGGGTAAGGATCCAAAGGGAATCAGCTGTTGTTTTCTTACGAAGAAGGGCAAGCTAGAAGGAAGGATCAGCAAGGTGGTCGAGGCCGAGGGAATGGCTGCGAAAACCGAGGCCGAGGACGGGGCCGTGGTCGGTCAAACGGTCAGGGCAGAAGTACTGGACGAGGAAACTAAAAGAAAGACCAGTCTAACATCCGATGTTTCTGATGTGATGGAATGGGGCACTTTGCATCTGACTGTCCAACCAAAAAGAAGCAAGAAGAAGTCAATTTGACCCGAGACAATGCTGAAGAACCTGCTCTTTTAATGACAGTTGGTGAGCAAAACCAACAGGAAATGGTTTACTTGAATAAAGAAAGAGTCATACCTGCCAAGTATGTCTCAAGTCAAAGAAGAGTTCATATGGTATTTAGATAATGGAGCATCTAACCATATGACAGGGAACCGAAACCTATTCTCAAAACTTGATGAAAAAGTAGGAGGAAAAGTAAGGTTTGGTGATGGATCATGTGTGGAGATAGAGGGCAGGGGCTCAATTCTCTTGGAATGCAAGAATGGAGAGCAACACCTACTAACGGACGCCTATTACATCCCATTTTTGCAAAGTAACATTATTAGTCTTGGTCAAACTACCGTAGGAGGTTGTGAAGTGAAGATGAAGGAAGAATACTTGTGGATGTATGAGGCTTATGGCAGGTTGTTAATGAAGGTGAAAAGATCATCAAACCGGCTGTACAAGATCCACCGTCGGACTGGATTACCGGTGTGTTTACATGCCAAGATGGATGATTTGGCCTGGACTTGGCACTCTCGGCTAGGCCATGTAAAATTTGATGCCATCAAACAAATGACAACAAAGGAATTGGTTCATGAGGTTCCACATATAAACCACCCTACATAAATATGTGAGGCGTGTTTGGCTGGTAAGCATACCCGGCAATCCTTCCCCGATCAAACAGCTTATAGGGCCTCAAAACCTCTTGAACAAGTACATGCAGATCTGTGCGGGCCTATTACACCTACTACATAAGCAGGGAACAGGTACGTGCTCCTTATTATTGATGATTTCAGCCGATATATGTAGGCTTATATGCTAAAAAGGTTCAAAACTGTAGTGGAGAATGAAATTGGCAGTAAGATTAAGGTATTTAGAACTGATTGGGGGAGAGAATTCACCTCCCAAAGTTTTAATTCTTTTTGTGAACAGGAAGGGATAACAAGACAGCTAACCGCACCATATTCTCCAGAGCAAAATCGAGTAGTGGAGCGGAGAAATCGCACTGTTCTAAGCACAACAAGGAGTATCTTGAATGCAATGGGTGTACCATAAAATTTTTGGGCAGAAAGGGTTAGGCATTCTGTTTATATCCTAAACAGATTGCCCACTAAGGCACTAAAAGATCAAACTCCATACGAAGCTTTGAAAGGGTGCAAACCAAGACTCAATCATCTGCGAGTTTTTGGGTGTGTGGGCTATGTCAAAACACCTTCAAACCAGTTAAAGAAGCTGGATAACAGAAGTGTACCCATGGTGCATTTGGGCATAGAACCTGGCTCGAAAGCATACCGTATGCATGATGTCGAAAAAAGGAAACTAGTTGTGAGCCGGGATGTTAAATTCGATGAAAACCGCAGGTGGGATTGGAGCGAGTATGTGACAGAAAATGGTCCAGAATGGACTGAATTTTTTGTCCAGTTGGGCCTATCAAATGGATCTGGTGGATCATTCAGCCCAACTGTAGGTGGCTCGGGTACACTAACTAACCCGGAGAACACTGCTAGTACTGGAAACACAGTGCCCGGGATTTGCAGCCCAGTTACAGCAGACCCAGATGAACCAGGCAGCCCGTTCCTCGAAACAGGTGCGAGTCAGCCAGTGACACAAGGCCCGTCGCATCAACATAGCCCGATATCTGCTGCCCAAACATCATCTTGTAATGAGACTCCTAGCAGGTAAGCTTTTGTTCATAAACTTGGGCAAATTCAAAGAGAATTTGATGAACTTAACAACCCGTACCAGATTGATTCAGAGGACTATGATGATACCCCTCCAAAGGGACGCCGACCCTTGGGTGATGTTTATGCAAGAGCTCCACACATGCAAACAGGTAACATTAATTTAATGTTAATGGAGGAAGCACCATATTCCTATTCTGATGCAGCAGGTAAAAAGGAATGGGTTGAAGCAATGGAAAATGAGATTGCTTCTATAGAAAAACAAGACATGGAAACTCACCGAGTTACCATCCAATCACAAAACCATAGGGCTGAAGTGGTTATATAAGGTAAAGAAGGATGCAAATGGGAAGATCATAAAGTACAAGGCTAGACTTGTAGCGTAAGGCTATGTACAACAACCAGGGGTGGATTATGATGAAGCTTTCGCCCCGGTAGTGAGACTCGAAACTGTTCGGTTGATCTTGGCTATCGCAGCTCAACAAGGATGGCAAGTCGATCATCTAGACTTGAAGTCGGCTTTCCTACACGGGGAACGTAAAGAAGAAGTGTATGTTTCCCAGCCGGAGGGATTTATAATAAAAGGATGTGAGCATAAAGTATACAAACTGTCAAAGGCGCTCTATGGCCTTCGAGATAGTTATCAATAGCGAATAGCGGTAAATAGCAACAAGCCACCTATATGCTACGTAGCGAATAGCGGTAAATAGCGACCGCTATTTCGTGTTTAGCGATTAAGTAGAATAATATGTAAGAATGTTTTACATTCAAGAAATAACCATGTTCAGTAGTTAAGTAGTAGAAAATCTAAGCAAACATCCCCAAAATAACTAAAACACTCTATTACTAATCATCTAAATCTCATATTTATCGGGAAAACATAAAAAAAATAAAAAAATAAAATCAAAAAAATCAAAAATTCCACTATGCAGTCGCTATCTGCAAATAGCGATTGATGGTCGCATCGCTACATAGCGCGCTATAGTGGTCGCTATAGCCCATAGTCACCTAATTCGCGGTTCGCTCCAGTTCGAAAATGAGGTACGGGTTCGCGATTCGCTAGGTGCCACGAATCCGGTTCGTAAGGGGGTAGGTTCATTCCGGTGCGATCCGGTTCGATCCGGTGTACTAATCATTTTGGTTCACTCCACATGATTAAAAACAAGGCATGTTTAAAAGCAAGATAATTATATATAAAAAAACATATATTCTCATTAAACCAACCGATAGTTCTAAAAATGCAGAATTATAAAAAAAACCATATCCAAAATAAGTAAAAACACAAAACAGGTGAGCTGAATTTGACATTAAATTTTCAATGAATTTGATTGAAATTCATTTATTGAACACTAATGGAAATTAAATTTGATTGAAATGCATTATGGATTCTAGAATTCGATTGGTCTAGGGGAAAATAAACACAATTCGATTGAACCACAAAGTCAAAATTCGACTGAAATGCATTCTGGAATTCGATTGAACACAATCGAACCACAATCGAACCCTTGAGCGAACCACAATCGAACCCTTGAGCGAACCACAATCGAACCCTTGAGCGAACAATCGAACCCTTGAGCGAACCACAATCAAACCCTTGAGCGAACCGCGAGCGACTGGGTCGCTATCGAATGCGAATGGGACCGATTCGAACCAATTCGAAAATCACTGGACTTTTAGCGAATCTTGTGACTATGCTATAGCCGCTATTGACAACAGGGCCTTTGACAGGCTCCAAGAGCATGGAACACGCAACTTGATGGTGTTCTAAAGCAGTTTGGGTTCTAAAGACGCAAGCAAGAGCAAGCTGTATACACAAGGAACACGGATTCTTTGATTGTGGGGGTGTATGTTGATGACTTAATCCTCACCAGGAGAAATAACGATGGCATAACTAAGTTCAAGAAGCAAATGGAAGCCATGTTTGAGGTGAGTGATCTCGGTATTCTATCTTATTACCTCGGTATTGGGTTGTTTAAAACAGTGAAGGAATTTCACTAAAGCAAGCTAGTTATGATAAGAAAATACTCCAACAGGCTGGGTTGTGGGATTGTAACCAAACCAAGTTCCCAATGGAACCTGATTTGAAGCTGTCAAAAACCGAAGAAGGAGACCCAATTGATGCAACGCAGTACCGACAAGCAATTGGGTGCCTAAGGTACTTAACCCACACTCGACCAGACTTATCTTACTCTGTTGGACATGCTAGCAGGTTTATGCAGGCACCAAAATCAGCCCATCTAAGAAGGTTGAGCCGGGTATGTAAGCCATGTATCTAGGAGGAACTTAAAAGAAGGGCTTTCGGTTTTTTCACCCCGTTTTGTGGTCTGGCAGCTATTTCAACAGATAAGAATATATATATTTGAAGATATGTGGTATGGCTCGGTAAGTAGAATTGTGATGATTTTAAGTTCTTGTCAATGCTCACGATATATTTTATTATGTTTTATAAATGTGTCGGTTACATGGATTCACTAGCTTTTCGCTAATGTATGTTTTTAAGCATATATTTCAGGGATTAATTAAGTGGAGAAAGGTTTAAATCTGAAGAATCAAGGAGTAGAATCTTGAAGACATTTTGTTTTAATTAAGACTACTTATTAATATGGTGTTTTATCATTTATGTTAAGTTAGTTTTGGTAATTTTTCTTATGTAATAAGAACTTTAAGTAATGTATTATGCTTCTGTTGTAAGTTTTGATATCAATCAGTCATGTAAACCCCGTTGAAATTGGGGTGTGATAGGTTGGTATTAGAGCCATTAGGTTTTAGAGAATTAGGTATTAACTAGATACCTAAGTTTTAACCGAGAGACTCTAGTGACTTTAAGATATGAAGCTTTGATTATATTTCACTTAAGTAGTGATGAATTATGTTGACATGTTTTAGTGCAAATAGATGTTGGAGAACCACTTAAGGAGACTCAAGAATGGCATGATAAAGTCTTGTTAAGTTTATTTTAAAATATTTTAAGTACAAATTAGTATTATTTATTGTTATTCTATCTTCTTGTTGTATTTTTAATTTAATGAAGCCCATTTATTTATATTCCTTTTATGTCGAAAGAAGCTTGTATTGTATGTGTCTTAATTCAGTGCATATTTAAGAATAAAGACATCATGACTATGTAATGGCTAGAATCTAAGTATTATATGTGCCTTAAACCTAGGTTATATCTTACTTTCTAGGAATTTGCTCAAATAATGGCCTGAACAATTTCCTTTCAAGGATATCTAGAATGGCCTGAACAATTTCATTTCATGGATGGAGACCTCCAACGTTAACTAGGAAAAACTGTTGGAATAAAGACATGCGCATGGATCGATTAATTGATGAGTCACGTGCGTGACATAGCTTCAAATTAACGTCGGAGTTTGTTGGAGTTTACCTAGTCTGTAGCTAGTTCCTAGTCTTTTGTTTGTTTCTTATTTTCTAGTATTCAGTTTGTTTGTTTACGTTGTAATCTTAGCTATATATATAGCTTTCTTGGATGAATAAATTATCAGTTTCAATTCATACCATTGTTAATTACCTTAACATTTGGTATCAGAGCGAAATTACGATCAAAGACAAAAAGAGAGAAAGATCTAATCATGCGCACTGAAAAACTAAAGATTCCTGTGTTCGATGGGCACTATGATCATTGGAGAGAGATGATGGAGAACTTGTTGCATGCAAAACAATTATGGGAACTCATTGATCCAGGAATCATCTAACCTCAAGTTGGTGTAGCCCAAAGTGATGCTTAAAAGAAGAAGTTGGCAGATTTACGTGCTAAAGACTTGGAAGTAAAGCACTACCTGTACCAAGCTATTGATAGAGTGACCTTCGAACAGATCCTGGATCGGAAGACATCCAAATGATGTGGGTGGAAAGGGTGTGGTAAAGCTCATAATTAATGGTGTAACATACATCGTTAATGATGTCTATTATGTGCCAGATCTTAGAAATAATTTATTAAGCATGGGTCAACTTCAAGAAAGGGGGCTAATATTTCTTACTAAAGATGGAGCATGCAAGATTTATCATCATGATAAAGGTTTTTTATTTGAAAGCTCCATGACTAATAATCGAATGTTTCCTTTGTACGACCAATTTTATGATCATAAGGAAAAGAATCAGGTTGATTGTTTGTATTCAACAGATGAAAACATTTCACAATTATGGCATGAAAGATATGGCCATTTGGGTCGTACAAACTTGAATTTATCATAACAAAAAGAAATGGTTAAAGGCTTGCCAAAGTTTACTGTTGATGATTTGCTTAGTTGGGAAGCAAAATAGAAAACCCATGCCAAAGCACAGTACTTGGAGAGCTAAAGAGGTTCTAGAATTAATTCATTCTGACATTTGTGGGCTAATTAAACCCACTTCACAAAGTGGAAAGAGATACATACTCAGCTTTATTGATGATCGCAGTCGAAAAAGTTGGGTCTATCTACTAAGTGAAAAGTCAGAAGCTTTTGAAAATTTCAAGAAATTTAAAAGCAAAGTAGAGAAGGAAAGTGGAAAGGTGATCAAAGGACTCCGTACAGATCGTGGTAGAGAGTTTCTTTCAAAGGAGTTTAACAAGCATTGTGTAGACCATGGCATTTAACGGCAGCTAACAACGAGATTCACGCCACAACAGAATGGTGTGGCGGAGAGGAAGAACCGAACAGTAATCAACATGGTGGTGACTCTTTTAGCTACCAAGAACATGCCAAAGTATTTTTGGGCTGACGCTGTTGTTTGGAGTTATTACATTCGTAATAGGTGTCCAACTAAGGCATTGGAGGATATTACACCACAAGATGCATGGAATGGAGAAAAACCAAATGTTGAACACTTAAGAACATGGGGATGTCTTGCCCATGTTCACATTCCCAAAGAAGTACGTACCAAACTTGACAACAAAAGTGTTAGATGCATTTTGCTAGGTATGAGTGAAGAATCCAAAGGGTATCGAGTTCTTGATCCACCAACTATGAAGGTGATGGTAAGCAAAGACATGATCTTTGAAGAAAACAAGCAATGGAAATGGAGTGTTGATCAAAGAAAGAATGATGTTGAAGCATTGACTTGGGGTATCCAAAATAGGAATGGAGTGTTGATCAAAAAATCCGAAATTCCGGACTCGGATTCGGATAGTGATTTTGAGAAATTTCGGATATCCGAAATATCCTAAATATTTTTATAAAAATTTAAAAAATATTAAATATTAATTAAATATTTTAAATATTTTCAGATATTTTAGATATTTTAATAAATACTTTGGACATATGAAATAAATTTCAAGCATTTCAAGATGGAAAATTGCAACTCAGTGTGCAGCCCCATTGTTTCCGGTTGCAAACTGAAATGCGACGAAGGTAAGAAGACAGATGAAACGACCCTCAAGCAAATAGTTGGGAGTCTTATGTACATCACCACAACCCGACCTGATATACAGTTTGCAGTGTTTAATAAGTCGTTTTATGTCTAATCCAACTGAAACTCATTATGAAGCTGCAAAAAAGGTGTTAAGGTATTTACAAGGGACTATAGATTATAGTATTTGGTACAAGTTTGGAGGAGAAGTTGCAATGGAGGTTTATACAGACAGTGATTTCGGTGGTGATGTTGAAGACAGAAAAAGCACCTCGGGCTATGTGGTATTATGGGATGGTGGAGCAGTAGCTTGGCAATCAAAAAAACAGGATATTGTGGCTCTATCATCTACCAAGGCCGAATATGTGGCGGCTTCAACGTGTGCTTGTCAAGTGATTTGGGTTAGAGGAGTGCTTGAAGACTTTGGATTGGAATTAAAGAGTAGCACCATTATTAAGTGTGACAATACATCAGCGATTAAGTTATCAAAGAATACGGTGTTTCATGGGAGATGCAAACATATAGGGGTTCGTTTTCACTTCCTGTGCGATTTGGTTAAAGAAGGAACGGTTGCGCTGGAGCATTATGGCACAAGAGATCAAGTGGCTGATATAATGACTAAACCATTGAAACGAGAATTGTATAATGAATTGAGGAGGAAGCTTGAAGTGTGCTCTATGAAGGACAAACTTGACTCGAAAGCGCAAGTTTGAGGGAGGGTATGTTGGAATAAAGTCATGCGCATGGATCGATTAATTGATGAGTCATGTGCGTGACATAGCTGCAAATTAATGTTGGAGTTTGTTGGAGTTTACCAGGTCTGTAGCTAGTTCCTAGTCTTTTGTTTGTTTCCTATTTTCCAGTATTCAGTTAGTTTGTTTATGTTGTAATCTTAGCTATATATATAGCTTTCTTGAATGATGAATAAATTATCAGTTTCAGTTCATACCATTGTAATTACCTTAACATAAACTAGCCTAGACAAAATTTAAAATCAATAAAGCAGGGAAAGTCACTAAACTAATAAACAAAATCAGCATATTTGTAGAACTAATATCTAGGGCTTAAACTTTTAATCTAGAGGCTTATCGAATCTATGAGTCTTCAAAATCGATTTTTCAAACCTTCAAAATTAAAAACATATCTGTAAATTGAAAACTAACCTTCAAAACGAGGAGTGAGGTTTTTCTCTAGCAACAATGAAGAAAGGAGCGCTAGTGCAGACTGCTGGGTCGACGGGGGTATTGAGGAGGGTTTTCTCGAGCAACAATTAAGAAAGCTGGGTCGACTGGGGGATTGGGGAGGGTTTTAGGGTGAAAGTATAGATAACCAAGCCAATGTTAAAAGCGATTATATAGTAGTTATTTGTAAAGGGCTCGTTCGATTAACTTTTCCACTTTTCATAGTAGTGTTATATTATAAGAATGAGAAACGAAGTCGTTTGATGAAATTGCTTCAATGGTAGTTGTATAATATAAAGTATTTTAATTTAATTGTATCCACTTAAAAAATATTATATAGAGTTGAATAAAATTTACATAAGTGAAGAATTTTTATTATGTACAATAATAACAAAAAAAAGTACAATTACAATTCATTGAGCGATGAAAGTTATCATGGTCATTATAGTACCGATAATGAAATTGAGTTGCAAAATTTTCAAGAGGCAACTTATATGAACAAAAGTCTAACCGTCAAAGTAAACTTAACGTTTGATAATGTGGTTGAGTTTGGAAGAGCGTTGATTCATTTTGCGTTCACAAATGAATTTGGGTACTTCTTTGAGAAAAGTGAACCCACACGAGTCACGGCAAGGTGTGTAAACCTATAATGCAGATGGAGAATGCATGCTTCTGTCATGGAAGATGGAGTTACATTCAAAGTAAGTTTGTGAAGTTAATAAAGATTATATTTGTAATGTTAATAAATTACATGTTTATATTAATCATGTAGGTTAGGACACTTGTAAAAACACATTCTCGCATTAGAAGCAACAAGAGTGGTAATAAGGTTGCAACTCAAGGATGGATTGCTAGTGTAGTTAGAGATAAATTACAATAAAAAACTATGCCTTGGGTTGAAGGCGATAATGAAGATAACGATTCCGATTAAATGGTATAATGGGGTGGCTCCTATGTATGCTCAACTTAGGGTATCGTTGCTGGTATATAGATATGAGTACATTGTGTAGGATCTTCACCTGAGAAAACCAAACCTCCTTCAAAACAAACTATGTATGCCCCCATCATTAATCCCTTTAACTCTTTAAATTTGTACATCGAGAAGAAAATGTAAAATTCTTATAAATTGTTAAAAAAAACAAATAAGAGCACATGGTGTTGATGTTCAGCATATTTGTTATTTGCATAGTAAGAACATGACTAACAAAACTATAAGACCATAAATATTAAACAAAGAGAACTTACAATTTACCAACATAATTTTTTGATCTTCAAGCTACTCCATTCAAGTTGAAAAAAATATAACAGGTGGTAATAGGTCAAAATAGGTTCAACCCAAAACGAGCTTGCCTTGTTACTTTTTCTCTAAAACGACCCATTTCAACGCAAGCCCATTTTGACTGGACCCATTTGCCTGAACCACAAAGAAACTTCTATGAGACAGTGTCCTAGAACCCAATTTGCAGGCTTAATTTAGAGAAACTCAAGGTTGCCTAAGCTAGAGGCGTTTTTCAAGAATATGCATTATGAATGTAATACAATGCACCAAAATTGACAACAAAATATTTTGTAAAAAAAGTTGCAAGACATACTTGCCTACATGATATGAACTAATGTTCAGGTCTAAAACATTACATGGAAGTATTGAAATTGATATAAATCGATCATGTCGACAAGAACTTCCATATTTTCTTTCCAATGGAAACATCACTAGGATATTGCTCTGAACCATCATCGTCTTCATTGTCATCATCATCATTGACATCATCGTCTTCATTATTATCCAAATTTTGATACTCATGAGCAACACTAAGGGGCTGTTTGATTACTATTGACTGAGTAAGATCTAACTGAGTCAGAAGCTGACCCAGTAAGAAATTCTGATTGGGTCTGCATCTGACTGAAACTTGGTTGTTTGATTTAGCATCTGTCTGACTTTGCTGAATAAGAAAAATAACCTTATTTGTTCTTACAACCGTATGTAAGTGTCGGTTCTTGTGCTAATAGTATCATGCTCCAATGGCTTGCTGACATCATTAGCAATTTCTGTATCCATGACGGGCGCAACTTCATGTTTTTTTGTTCCAGAAACTTCTTTCTTTTTTCTATTATTGGTAGAAGCTTTAGATACAGGGGCAACATCCTCACTAAAAACAAAAACAAAGATTTAAACATGTAGAAAACAACAATATATTCATTAACTTCCTAAAAGTGTAGATTTACGACCCAAGCTTCCAAGTTTGGAAACTCAAACTTAGTACTCACCAATCTAAAATAAATAATCAGAGTTGTTTATTTTTTGAAACCAAAGATTGCTATAAAAACTGAAATTTTAAGATGAGAAATAAAAATTACCAACTTTGTCTCTTTAGTAGAGTTTTCTAACCAAATTCCTAATCCCATCATTGTCATCATTACAATTTGAATAAAATTATAGATTTGGGATCTCAAGAAGACATGAACTCCATTGTTCAATACTAAGAAAAAAATGTCAAAAGTTGTAATCTTTATTAGAAAAAAATTACACACACATAAGGGTTTCAATACAGAACCAATTTCAAGTAAAGAACTGCAAAAATCACATAAGCACTTGTACGTAGTGCATGGATGATAATCACATGTAATGCGAGAGAGTAATAGAAGATTAAAAAACAATCATTATCACATTTATAGCATAAAATACAAGTGTCGATGTAGTTCTCACAATTCTCCGCTTAAATTAGTTCAGTATGAACATCCTTGTATATGGACATATAGAATGATTCAACAAACAACTGGACAATCAATTTATCTTTTTATAAAATAAATGCATCCTAGTATATGGATTAACATGAAAACATCCCATGTTATATAAATGCATTCAACAAATACTTTCGGAATGAACTTCACTCTCATTAACCATCTCGCTTCCACTCACTGAAGATGTTTCAGCATGGGCCCATTTTCTTGTAGTGGGTCTTGCTGTTTTCTCAGAACTTTCTTCAGCCACTGGCTCGATGGTAGGGGTTTTATGGGCCCTACCTTTTGGTTTTCTCCCGGGTTTTTTCCTGCCACTTCTCAACTCTGAATGCTTGGAACCTGCTGGAACTTCAAGATTCTTTCTTCCTATATAGCTTTGATCATCTTCATGTGACTCATTTGCAATCCCAATTTGTTCCTTTTGAACAGTATCATCACCCTCCAGGCCAGCTGGCACATTAGAGTAATCGATTTTCGCTTCTAGATCATGCTGTTTTTCTGGTTGGGGTGGTTTGGAGATTTCATCATTTTGGTGTTTGTTATTTGTGTGAGGGGACAATCTAAACACCGTTCCATTGACCCAAGACTTCAATTTGTTTGTAATAATACCCTCAGACTTTTCATTACTTTCAGTTTTAGTCCTTAGATTTGCAGAACCATCTCTAACCTCAGGAATTTGCATATCATAAAGCTCATAATTTGTAATAATCTCCTCACAGTTCTCACATTTCTTTAATTTCTCAACAAATTCATTAAGTGAGGACGTCGTCAAGTTGTGTGCTTAACTTCATATAAGCTAAGCTAAGGTACGGATTCCGACCCTTCCTCTGTCGTAGCATGAATACTTCCCGTTCGTGATATCTATCTTTAAATTTGTGACTTGATATGTAGTTATTGAAATCTATATTGTTGTTACAAGTAATGAATCATATAGTTCACATCGTTTGCATGCGATAGGATCTATTTGCTTTGTATTCATTGTCGCATGCTCCTTAAATTATTTATTATTGGTATGACAAGTAACATTGATTAGAGTAACTTATTGTATACTTTTGACTTGTTCGTATTGTATTATTGACCTCTATACCCGAGCACATCCACCTATATGGGGACATAGGGCGTCATTATGGCACAAGTGACGTGCACTACCTGTGGCAGAGCGATTAGACCACAACGTCTCTACATTATTATTATGTGCTAATTTGTTGCACATATTGATTAGTGTTAAAGGAGGCGTATGGATCGATCCTAGGATATCATTGTTATTGTTTATGGTGAGATGGTTAGGTGTGTGTGCCCACATTCCTATCTCATATATTGGTGCATTAGAACTACAACTAATTTACAAATTGTTAATTGTTTATTATCATCGTCTTATATGGATATTCTTTTTAGATGATCATTATTATTTGATTTTCTACTCGATCATCTTATTGTTATTGTTATTGATCACAGTATTGCTATTGTTTACTTCCGTTACTGAGCGTTCTTTGGCTCAGTCGTGTTTTCTTTTGTTGTTTTCTTTTATATTTATAATAGGTACTCAAGGGTGTTGATACATGTGTCCCTAGATTCTGAGTTGAATGTAATATCTTTGTAATGTCTTGATTATATGTAATTGAACGTTGATTAATGAAATACATTTGGTTGTGTATGTTATAATGTTTATATATTTCATTAATGGGTTGTGTAATGATTAATTATATAGGTTTGTGGTTGTTTGAATTGGTATGCATAATGTTGTAATGATTAACACATTCAAACTTAACATGATGAAGTTATCATGCGAATGGGCCATGCCAATGGATCATACGCATGAATAACTTCATGCGAATGGATCAGTCGTACGACTGAACCATGAGACTGGATCAGTCGTAAGACTGAATCATGAGATTGAACCAGTCGTACGACTGAAGGCTCAGTCGTGCGTATGGATCAACCGCATAGCTCAATCGCACGACTGAACCATGCAAATGGTTCAGTTGCACGAATGAGAAACCCTTACCTATAAATACCACCTAATTCGTGGAAAAATGTAACATTTCGAATATTCATAACCCTAGTCGACCTAGAACGTCCTGTTCGTCAATTCCAACTTCATAGAACGTCTGAGATCAATCCTAGTCCGTTCTTAACGTTGTCTAATCGTTAGGTTTGATCTTGATTACGTTCTCCCTGATTGGATCGCCAATCAAATAGGATTCCGCACTATTTGATCCGGTATAACGAAGAATCAGTTAGTACTCCGTACGTACACGGTCCTAACAAGTGGTATCAGAGTATTGGCTCTTGATTCTTCGTTTGATTCAATCAAGTTTCTGTTAAAGTCCATGTTTTTCGCGAAAAGATCCAATCTTTCTGCTCAAAACCGAGTCTTTACGTGTGCATGTTCTGCAAAATCAGTGTTTTTCGACTTACAGCCGTCTAGGGTGTCAAAAAACACGTTTTAGGTCAAAAGTGTGAAAAATTTCGATCTCTGCAGTCTCAGTTGCACGATTAGCTCAATCGTACGACTGAAGTCCAGTCACCCATTCATTCGACCGATTGAGTCAGTCGCTTCGTCCAATCGACCGATTGAGTCAGTCGCTTCGTCCAATCGCCCGATTGAGTCAATCGCCCAGTTAGTCGCCCAGTTGAGTCGTTCGGTCTGTTCAGTCGCCTAAGTCTCTCAGTCGTCTGTTCAATCGTACGTTTGAGTCCAATCGCATACAGCTAGTGTCGGTCACATCCCAGTCGCACTCCCCAATCGCATTAGCAGTTTAATTCACAAGTTAAAGTAATAACATAATGGACTCAGAAAACTTTGCAATGTCAGCTGGAAAGGACTCAAAGATACAGAACTTACTTTTACTGGAAAATGAGATAGGGAACCATAACAAGCCACCTAAGCTATTGACTATAGATGAATTTCCACAATGGAGACAACGTTTTGAGATTCATCTAATGGAGTGGACCGAACTTATGGAACTCTATTGAGGCTGGTTATAACATGCCCGTGGGAGCTGATGGTGTTCCTTTGACTTTAAGTGGACTCACTGATACACAGAAGGTTGCTTACAATCCGAAAAGAAGGCATATGCTATTTTGACCCAGTCCATTCCCAAGGCCATTTTTCACCAATACTCAGAGCACAAGCAAAGTAAAAAGTTGATGAAAGCTCTTGAGAAGAGATATGATGTCCCTAAAGGGTAAAGCGTTGAAGAAGGAGTTTGACAACTTCTCTGCAATTGGGAATGAAAGCTTGGATGAAATTATCGATCGCTTCTATCACTTGATGAGTGAACTTCACACTCATGGAGTAAAGACGTCAATAGAAGACAAAGTTTCAAGCTTGGCAGATGGTCTACCTGAAAAGTGGGATTCATTCATTTCCACTTTGCGATACAACTCAGTTTTAGAGACCTTGGATATAAATGACTTTATTCTAAAACCGAGAGAGGAAGAAGTGCGTCACAAGTACAGGACGAAAAAGGGAGCGTATACACAAGACCCATCACTCTACAATGTAACTCCTACTTCCACTCCTGCTGCAAAGTCTTCTGGAGCACCTCTGTAAACAACCTTTATGTCCAATGCATCGTCATCTACTGATCAAGGCTCATCATCTACAAATAAGTCTCATGGTGCATCTGGGGTTCTACAAAGTCCAATTGTTACTCAATCTGCTAAGTTGATGACAGAAAATTTGGGAAAAGTAACAGTGGAGGTTGCTAAAGAGCACATGGATCTACTTGCTGCAGTTGTGCACTCTTATGATGGTCTGGTGGCGGGTAAGATTGGAAATTGCCACCTTGCTGATGAAGACTACGAGCAAGTAGATGAAAACGAGCTTGAAAGGATGGATATCATGTGGGCTCTTGCAAGTGCTGTCCGGAGAGCCAAGAAGTTTGTGAAGAAAACAGGGCAGAATCTCGTGGCTACTAAAGATACGACCTTTGGTTTTGACAAGTCTAAAGTCACGTGCTTCAACTGTGGAGAAAAGGGTCACTTCAAAAGAGAATGTGTGAAGCCTAAGAAGACTGGGAACGGGAATCCATTCCCCTCGTTCAATAGGCAAGATAAAGACAAGAAGCCAGCATCCACAGGGAATGATTCTAAAGCTATGGTAGCACAAGGAGATAAAGGAGGACTGGTCCTTTCGGTTCTTATCTGATGGTGAAGCAACATAGCTTCTGTGGAAGACTTGAACGAAGACTCAGCGAGTGAGGGGGAGAGCTCAGCTGATGTTGATACTGCTGACTTGGAAGAGACGTTTGATGCAGTGGATGAAATTGTCAAGAATGAGCTGAATTCAGAATCTGAAGCTCAACCTGCGTCTCAGAATGCTTTCATGGCTGGAAAGTCCACTACTGCACAGGTACAATCTAAGGATGAATTATTCGCTAAACATGCTTGTGTTGATTGTGATAAATTTAGAGAAAGCATTGACTTAAAATTTGCTAGGTTATTAGAACACAATGGTAACTTAGTAAATGACTTGAAACTGTGCTCAGAGGCTAATCGAGTGTTAAAACAGAATGAGAGCAGTTATAAGGAAAAGATAGATGCTTTAAAGAAGCAATTAAAGGAAACTGAAGTTGTTGCATTTAACCAAGAAAATGACATTAAATTCTACTTAAAGACCATTGAGAGACTAAAAGGGACAAAGCGGTTTTACAAGTAGAAAATGAGTCTTTGAAACAAAAACTACATAGTTTAGCGGTTCCTCGCACATTTTGAAAAACTTGGTTAAAGAACGCAACAATGGGGAGGGTTTGGGTTACAAGGTTGTTCCACACCACATGAGATCCTGTTGAACACTAAACAACATCCAATAAATAATAATCCAATTAAGGATCATGTGGTGACAACTTCTTTGGTTAGTGATCCGGACACAGCAGTTAAACCTGCTTCTCCGGATGATGATCAGAAAACCTCAGCATCGAGCAATGTCATTGCTGAGAAACAGGTGGAAGAGAATGTCCAAACATCTCTTGGGTTGGATTCAAAGTCTAATGACACACAATCCAAGATGTCTAAAACCACTCAAGTTAAATCAGTTAAAAGAGATAATATTCAGCCACAAAGACAAATAAACCAAAATGTTAAACAAGTTAAGTTTGTCAAAGAAGGTGAATGTTCAAAGACTGAGACCAAAAAGCCCATTCCTGAGGTCTACTCCCCACCCCACAAGAGAACTCCTAGTCCATTTGAAAGGAGATCCTGTTACTCTTGTGGAAAACGAGGTCACATCTCTTCAAGTTGTCCTCGTTATCAGACACCTCGTGTTAAGATTGACTTAGATCACGATGTCAATCAGATACCAAAACAGAGATCTAAGACTCCAGTTAGGTCCAACACACCTGCTAGGTCTTATACCTCACCTCCACACCACAGACAACATAGACATGTCACTGGCAAGTCTGTGATGCCTGAGGTGAAACCGGTTTTGGAACCTAAACCAAAGATACAAACAGTAAATCAATCTAGTGTCTACCACAAACAATCTTTTCATAAAGACGGTATGTGGAAGGCAAAATCATCTGATGTGTCTGATAGAAATGACAAGTTGAAGGTTGATGTCCCACCAACTGACAAAGGACAGTGGGTTGAGTTCATCATGTGTGATGCCTCTGGGAAACCCAAGCCATTAAGGCTTGGGTCCCCCTCCTTAACTAATTGTTTTCAATTATGTGCAGGTTGTCCGCTATAGTGCTTCTACGAATACATGGATTGTGGATAGCGGAGCTTCCAGGCACATGACAGGAAACAAGTCTCTCCTTTTAAATGTCAAACAAATTAAAGGGGGACATGTTTCCTTTGCTGGTAACAAAGGAGGATACATTACTGCTCAAGGCGAAGTAGGTAATGAGAAGGTAAGATTTGACAAAGTAAATTTTGTTCAACAACTGGAAAACAATCTGCTGTCAGTGTCTCAGATATGTGACAAGGGCTTCAAAGTTATGTTTGACAATGGCAAATGTTACATACTGAAGAAGGAGATGGAGATTCCAGAGGAGCAGGTTCTGATGTCCGCATCCAGGTACAATATTTATATGTCTTGGATATGTCTAATGCTTCTACCTCTGAGTCTACAGTTCAATGTTTCCTATCAAAGCAACAGAGAAGGAATCCATCTCATGGCACAGGAGGATGGGACACATCAATCATAGGAAGATGAATCATCTAATTCAACACTTCAAAAAGTTACTGTCAAGAACTTCAAACTTTCTGATTTTTGTGTCTCATGCAAGAAGGGAAAGCAGACCAGGAAATCTCACAAGACCAAGCAAGTTAATTCTATAGAGATGCCCCTGGAGTTGCTACAAATGGATCTCTTTGGTCCAGTTAGCACAAAGAGTATCGCAGGAGACTGGTACTGCTTTGTAGTCACAGATGACTACTCAAGATTCACCTGGGTGATGTTTCTGAAAGCTAAATCAGAAACATTTGAATCATTCAAGGTGCTCGTCATGACACTGGAGTCACTCTACAACCTG